>OY282450.1:88167230-88767230 GCA_958295655.1 Palloptera scutellata
ACTCGATTATTCGCAGTCGACCGCGTGTATATGTACACATGAGATAACATCGATCGAGAGAGCTAACGTCTCTTCTTGTATTAGTCCCGATCCCTATACAACAAATTTTACTAATCACAATGCCGGCTCTAACTATTTGTATAGTATATATTTTGATTGATTTTTCCAACAAGATGCTTTTACATTTCTTCATTGCATTGAGTCAAATAGAAAGAAATGTGAAATAAGAGGACTTGCCACTTCCCACAGCAAAAGTTATCTAGAAAGCTCGACCTGGGAAAGAAATTCTAGTATATAAAGCTGAAATAAACCCATCTAATAAATATTTTTTAGATCACTCATTCATCCATTATGTATTCTGAAAATTTCAATACCTATGTAAACTTTAATAAGCATAAAAATTTATTTCTCCATACTATAGTTTTAAACTAAAGTCATTTATTTTTACTTCTATGAATATCACTTACTAATATTTACGCAAAATATTCAAAGTGGCGTATGAGTAAATATACTCTTCTACTTTACTTGCATTTTATTTAACCATATTCAACTCAAACTCAAAGTCATTACATTCTCACATTTTCAAGTACTTAGACTTTTATTTGCAAAATGCAACATCTGTGTAAAGGACTCACATGCACATACACACACAAACACACACACACATGAGAACATAAGCACACTCGCGCCTACACACAATGAAATGCCTGCCCTTCATTATAATAAAAGGACTGCTCCACCGTATTCCATTAAAGTAATTTTAGCATTCGCTCGTCGGTTTTCAAGTACCAATTCTCCAGGGTTCACTGCATCTGCTTAGCAATTCATAAAATATGAAAATTTTATAAGTATGTATAAGTAATTTTTCGTTAGTTAGCAAAAACGACACAAGTCAGGTGTGAATAATGTTTGTTTGCAAAAATGACACAAGTCATGGATATATTTGCATGTGTTTAGTTTAGTATAAATTTAAGAAAGCAGATTTTTTTTCGCACCTTAGTGTGACTTATGCTGATTTTGCAGAAATATTTAACAAAAACCGAATGCTCTTAATTGAAACAGTATACTAGAGCAAATTGTGTGCATGTTCTTTTTAATTGATGCCACAGTGTGTAATTTAATAACATCAAAAATAATTAAAATAATCATTTTGATATTTCGCAAAATGTTTTCGTAATTATGAAAATGAATGCAAGAGACTTTTTCAATTCAATTTAATTAAATTAAATTATGAGAAAACACAGAAGTAATGAAATTTAGTAGAATTAAATCGAATTTATTGCAAATTCATATATAAACGTTAATAGCGAAAAACTGCAAAATATTGATAAATTAAAGAATAAGAGAATGCATTTTCTACAATAAAGAAATTTGTCATCAATTCCGATTATGCTACATAAATGCCAGAAAGTTGTGAAGCAATAAACTGCTAAAGATTAAAACACATGAGCACAGAACTTTTTGAGAGAATAAAGGGTGTAAAGTAAGTAGTTCGTAAACTAGGTAATCTAAATGAACTAGTTCATTACATAGTTGGTTCAGTTTCTTTATGACAGCGCCGAAAAATAGTTTTTAGTTCAATTTACTCCTTTATAAGCAAAGCCCCTCCATTGGCTTGTTTTGCCATTAAAATAAGAAGAAGTTTCCATAATTGAGAAAAGCCACTCAAAGTATTTTTGAATTTAGGTGATACTTGGAAAATATCCATATCGTCTGTTTAATCCAGATATCTGTTGAGATGAGATGCTGAAAAGCAAATAAAGCCGCCGTGGCTCCTGTAGCTACGACGCTGATCGTTGCATATACGTTCCGAGGTCGAGTGAGAGATCGATTCTGCATTTGCATTTTCTTAGCAAATTTATAAAATTCTTAAGAAATTGGATACATCCTTCTTTTACATATGAAACTCACTTCAGCACTTGATTATAGTTTGGCAATTCGCATAGTAGTCAATCAAGGCCAAAGTTTGTTCACGATATCAGAGGTTAGCCTCATAAGAGACCGTCAATTTTTCAGATCGTGCTGAGTATTTCTTAGCAGCTCGTGAGCAGAAACATCTTTCTGATTGTGATACTTCCAATTAATTTAAAACAAAAGGCTTTATTACCTACTGAGTTATTCGACTGTAAGCTTCGACTGTGGCTCTTTTACATCTTCAATCTAGTAATATTGAAGAATGTGAAGAAATCACTTTCCTTCATGGTAAGCGAAAATATAAGAAAATTGACTAAAATCCGATTTACTAGGTCTCATAAATCCCATTCTATCCAATGAAGTACAAGGTAATAAGAAAAGTCTTAATTCAAAGAAAAATCCATCGAGTCAAACTTTTGAAGAACTAAGAAGAACTAAAGAAGCTCTGCTTTATTATTTAATTACGTTAAACAAAATAGAATGCTACGAATTGTCTGTTGAAATTCACGCTGATTTCATATATATTTATTTGTTTATCAAGATTTTAGTATCACATTGTTCACCTTCTTATATAAATACTGGACATTTTTTACATTCTGTCCAAAAAGTATTCGTCAATAAAACACAAAATATTTATTATTCATTCAAATTTATTGTATCGCCTTCAAAGTAGTAGGCCCCTTCCGCAATAATACAATTATACCAATGAGTAATCCAATCATCCAGCATTTTTCGAATGCATTTTCCGTAATAGACTTCAGTTCTCGCCGTGAATTCTCTTTTATTTACATACTCGTATATCTGCTATGGAATGAAAACGGGTGCCTCGAAGTGGTAATTTGAGTTTTAGAATAGAAAAAAGTTAGCCGGAGCTGTATCATGTGAATAGAATGGCTGTTCGATGATATTTGTTGAGATTTTGGCCTTTACAAGATTGGGTTTTTGATGAAAATTCAGGTTTTTTAGTACTAACGAGTGAGGTTGAAAAAATCTTAACACACGTTTTACCTAATTATTTTTTAATTTGGGTGTAAAATTTAAAAATTTCTTTGATCTAGTTATCTTTGAAAAATATGTCAGTTATTATTTTTAATGACAAACATGTTGATTATGTATTATCTATTATGTATGTTAAGATTTTTTCTTAGTTGATCGACAGCGCGAATCATGCCGAAACAATTGTGTACAATGGTACGAGAGATTCAGAAAGTTAAGCGTCTAGCCCTGTAAACAAACTGAGTGACATTGGACGCACTAACTTCATATCATAGAGGACAGTGATGCCTACTTAGCGACAAAAAGAATTGTTACGATCCCTTTAAGCGAGCTTTTTACCATAAATGATCAATCATTTCGTGGTACTCTTTTGGCATAATGAATACAAATATAACACACACACCACATGAATGGATGCAAAAAGATCGCCCTACGTCCACCTCCAAAAAAATATTCCCAATTATAACAAACCATCTTTTCTGAAGACTAGAACCTATAAAACTCAAAAAACAAAACATAAATTTCATTCAATTAATAGTCATGTATGAGAATAAGAAAGCTTTCCTTTTCGTCTTTTAATGGCACAACAGCCCAAAACTCTTTTCACTCGGCCTATGCCCTCGGCCCCATATATAAAAACCTTGGCAGCAAAACACATTTGGTGCATTCCCACCGTTCGGTTAAAAGATAAGTGAAATTTCAATGGTACACCACGTCGTATGATGAAC
The DNA here is from genome assembly GCA_958295655.1 of Palloptera scutellata. Lineage (NCBI taxonomy): Eukaryota > Metazoa > Arthropoda > Insecta > Diptera > Pallopteridae > Palloptera > Palloptera scutellata. The sequence continues at coordinate 88,170,869 of OY282450.1, forward strand.
AATTAATTCAAATTCATATGAAGCAAGTGCCTACACATAATTGCGCAATAAAATCTAAATTTAGATACAATAAATATGCAAATGTAATTTTAAAATGTGGCATTTCAACACTAAAATTTGATTACTTTCAAATCTTGAAACAATCAAATTCAATTGTTGAATAGTTTTTCACCGGTTAAAATTCGCATGCAACGAAACTAAACGTTTTATTGTTATTTAGCTTATAAATGAATCGAATGTGGCCAACCGCAAGAATCCGAAACCATAAATGAAAAAGTCATCCTCTCACACACAGGAAAACACCAACACACAAACCCACACTTTATAAACAGTGGATATGGAAGCTGTTGTCAAAATCGAAAAAATTGTATATCAACGCTCCAATCTTTTTTATTTCATTAGAACACATAAATAAAAAACATTTTACATACGTCAACATCAAAAGCATTGCATGCATACTAACATATAGCATGCATGTGTTGCCCTTTGCTTCAACGCTATCGGCATGTTGTGCGGCACCGGGAATTTAACTGATTTGCATAACCAACTGCACACTCGCACATTTCACATACACACTTAGTACATACATACACATGCACTTGAAGTAGGGGTGCACTATTTTAAAATAATCTCATACATAGTAACTACATGAGTGCACACATACAGTGTATAAAATATAAAATTTATGAGCATTTTTATAGCAATAGAAGTAAGTATGTAGTAGAATAGTAGAAAAGGAAACATAGCCACTCATATATTTTTGTAAGTGTGTACCACACTTAGTTGTTTTATTGAATAAAGTTAAAGTTTTGTGAAATATTTAAATTTTCAAGCATAAAAAGAATTTTCTCACATATCCTAGAAGTAGCTGAATAAAACACTTCGCTAACTATTTTCATTCGAAATCAAACGAAAAATGTTTAATACTCGTGCACTTTAACTGAATACATACATACTTTGAATTTTGAAGCTTCATTCTTTAGAATCGTTTTTTTTCACGGAGATGAAGGGCAGCAGCGCCCTCTATCAATCAAGTATGAAAAAAAATGAGGATGCATATGTACACATATACACATACTTTAATGATGGCCAGCACATATGCATCCACAAGTATCCACGAGTATGAATCAAACTCGATTGATAGAGGGCGCTGATTTGCGTATGATTCAAACTTGATTGATGGAGAGCGCTACCCATCAGTTGCTATTAATATGTTATATTTTAAACACAAATTTTACATTTCAAACAGAACTCGTTAGAAATTTCTAGAGCTGAAAGAATGAGCGAGTATAGACTAAAAAAAAAAAAACGCGAGGCGCAAACAAAAGGTTTCTACAACCTGAATATTTTGTGTTACGATAAAATCTCCAGCAAAAAACTGCTGCTGAGAGAGAGCAAGACTTCGTTGAAAAATGGAGGTCGAACAATAACCAGATTTTGCTATCGAGAAAAAAAAAACAGAAACCAGCACCGAGAGATTCGCAAGCAACTGAAGGCACAACAGAATTCGAATTTCATTGAAACACCACTCGCCAAGACTAATGCGGGGAGGCAGCATGAATGTACAGCATGAATGGAGGGAGTTCATTAGAGCCAATTAACTCTCATCTCATCATCTCAGTCCCGCCGAAGGTCCTTATATTGTACGAGTACAGCACCAGGCAGTCATTGAGGAGATCGACTTCCCCTAAAGAAAACGAAATTTAAAGGCAGAAGATTTACTTAAAAATTTGCTTGTAAATCGTTCCTCCATGGAAAGAAAACAACTCGCATCAATACAACAAAATATAGACGAGATTTGCCAAGTTTCTAGTCCAACTCATAACATTCGCGAGATCACAGACCGGCAATTGGCAAATTTTAAAAGTTTAGATCATACAACTGGAATATTTTGATGATGATGATGATTATTATAATGATCATAATAATGATGTTGATGATGATGGTAAGATTATAATTCTAATGATTTAGCAAATAAATTCGCATGCTTTGAGTATGATTATTTTGATGGAGATGATGATTTTGTAGATGGCGTTCGTTGCATGGATTGGAAATGCCAATAATCAAAATGAAATTAAACCAGATGTAGCACACCTGGGATTAGAGAATCATCAAACTGAACTATACTAAGGCTTATCGTTTGCATAAATCAGCACATCGTTAAAAATTCCTTTAGCCACGCCTGTAATGTCTGCAATAGACTCTGGTTTCTACAAGTTTACTGAACCTAACCTGAAAACCCTGAAACGCAAATGTTCTGAAGAAGTAAACTTCCGTAGAGTGTCCCACCGATGCACAGAATTTTTTTTTTCTTCTTTTAATGGCACAACAACCCATCGAGGTTCTAAACTGAGTTTTTCAGTTCCTATTCTTTACTTTGGGATTTAAATTTTTATAACTGAAATCATAAAAGCATTGAAAGCATGGCTCAATCTATATTCATCACAAGCAGATCGCTCCCTTGAGTAAATATAAATATAGAGAAACTGGAGGATGTCTTCTGGCGGGCGTGGGACCTTTCACTCTAGTCATACATATCAAATTGGCTTCTATCAATATGAAAAACAAAAAGAATAAATATAATTTGTATACATTTTCTGTATCGTAGGTAAGATACGAGTAAATTTCTGGAATACTAATGTTATTTTGATAGCAGTAACTATGTAAATATAATGTACGAGTATGTTCTTGATATCTTGTCTTCGTTTGCGCACGTGTGTGAGTGTGTGTGTATATGTGTGTCCTTTGTGAATATGTGTTTAAGCGCCTATGTAAACTGTTGCTCTCTTTCACTTACTGAGGTCAAAAGATTTAGTTCTAACAACACTTAAGTACATTCATTCTCTATAGCAACATACTTGATTTTCTTAACTTATGACATGAATTTCGTGAGGAGTTTCGATAGAGTAAGAAATGGCTTCTGCTATCATTTATATTCTATAAGCGTGTAATCGAAATGATAATATTACATATGAACTGGTTTTGTATTATTCCCAAGTTGGCAAAAAGGAGAGGAGTGCCAAATTTGAATCATACGTACTCGTATGATTCAAACATGACTACACTACATATCTTCTTTATGATTATCTACTAACAAATGTAACTTGAGTATACTCAATAGAGCTCATTAGTAACTATGTATGCATGTGTGTACATTTATGTTTTGTATAAATTACAATAACTATGAAGTAAGAAAATATTCCAGGTACAGGAAAATCTAAGAATAATAAGAATAAATAAATCCTTTCTACGAATAATTGAAGTCAAATTATTCGTAGAAAGGAAAAGAAACGTATTGATTTGATAAAAAAAAAACACAAAAATCGGAGTCAATAAACTGTCAAATGAAAGCATAAGTAGGTATTGACTTAGTGCATTGCAAAATTAATGATCAGTAAAAATTGTACACAGGCATGGTCATAGGAATTTCGTCAATGAAATTTTAGCGTCTCATATTAAAAAAGTTATAAAATTAAAAATGGATGGCCTGAGAGTGGAAAACAAAAGGTAGAGTTCATGATAGTAGCATAATATGGGTGAGTCCATGTTCAATCCTGGCGCTTCTTCGTCTCAAATCGACACACAACCTCACCGTGGCGCCCCCTGCATAGCGATCTGACATCCGTCAGCGAACTAACTAATGTGTGCGGAGTGTTTCTACTTGACCTTGAATGAACGGTTTTTAATTAGGCTGGGAACCCTGCACTTTCTCCCATTGAATCCCGAACATCGGTATAACACCCATAAAAACAAATGCGAAATTCCAATCGAAGCCTATTATGTAAGGGTTAGAACTGATATTTCATAAAAACAAATAAAATTACAATAACAAAAAGTCCCATTAAAATAAAAATCTAACTGACATCACAATCCCATTGTCTTACAACTACTCCGCATCACCTACAGCTGACTTTTACATGCGCAGCGCTTCAAAGTGCCTTAACCCTCCCATTACCCTGTAATTGGCATCTTAAAGGGAAAAATCTGATTCATAAGGTAATATTTAATTAATAATAATTATAAGTTGGCAGGGCCAAAGCCCGATTTAGATCTATACTAATTTTCTACAACAAAATTTGCTTAGTACAAATTTATCACATAAGTATGTAGTTCTAAACTAGTACAAATTTCACCCAACAATTTGAGCTGTTTGCAGCGTAAGCATCAGGGTTAGGCCATTATTATTTCTTTCATTTATTTACTGATTTCGTTTTTAACCCTTAAGTATTTGAGTGACCTACTCAGTAATTGACTCTCAGCCCGAGCCATTGGAAATTGGACAAACAGATAATAAATGGATTGATTGCATAAAATTATGTAGCACACATCTTATTCAACACCTTGATTCGAGATGGAGAGGATTCACTAAGTGTACCCTAAAAATCTCGTTCTTTTCTTAAGGTTGTAAATCGTACAAATAACAGAATAATTTATGAGATACTGTACGATATAAAGCGGCCCTGCTGGGGCCGCCTATCGACGAACGACTTTCAAGTACTTGGCTCGTTGGAATATTGGAAAGCTCCTGACTTTAAAAGGAATACTCTACTTTGTAATTCGACTAAATGGTTTTTGAGGCCTGAAACACCAGAATATCAATGATTCTTTCTATTTCGTGAAACCAAGATAAGTAGTAGTGATAAAAAAAATATCCCTTAACCAAATATATAACGACTCCATAGCAAGGTTAAGTCGCTGGCATCCGCAGTACTCCGATTGCGGGCCGACGCGGAAAAAACGTAAAAAATCGGAACTCGAAATAAGAATGCAAGCATTTATCAAGTACCTGGTTGTGCTCGTAGATACGAGAATGTCCTACTAGGAAAATCTCACGCGTATTAATTAAAGATACGGCCTCAAATGACCATCGCACTAATGCCATCAAATATTGGTCGACCATGTGATAGAAAACGGAAACTAATAACAATTTGCGAAAACGATCCAACACACGTGGGTTCGGGAAAGTAAAATTGGACTTCAACCCTCTAGTTCCCAAGCAGCCTCCTAGAGAGCGTTTACCACAACCGGGTTAATAACCACCAGAACACTTGTCTGCAGATAAACTTTATCATATCGTATAGTGAGCTCTATAAACTTTAATAAAGGTCTTTTGACTATGAGTTGTTATGTGTTGCCGCCGAAGGTAATGAAAGTCAAGTAATGCGAGAATCTGAAAAATCCATTATTTAGATTGAATTTGAGAATTTGGATTGAAAATAAAATTTATAAAAAAATACTTCTTGTGATACTAATTTACATAATTAGTAAGAGTCTATGAATTGCTAAGAATAACAACTTTCAATATAAAATGTTTAATCATAAAAAAAAAAAATTGCTAACAGGCCCACACAACAAAAACTGCTTTGACCTTTCAACCGACCTTTCAACTTCATAAAACTTCACACATTAAGTTTTTCAAGATTTTTAGAATAGGTCAGTGCTTTTTACGCCGATATTTATCTATGTACCATAATTTTTTTATATCAATAAAATATTTGCGAAATAGAGAGTTAATTTTCCCCATTTATAGCGATTTTTTTCGAGTGGACCAAGCTGCTCCCAAGAAATGTTGGGGGCTTATTTTTGTATTTTGAAAAAATCGGTTAATTTTTGCTGTAACCCAAAAGAAAATAATGACGATCATATTCGACATACTCGAGGCTCTTATTTGGAAAGTCTTATGTAGGACGCTTATATTTAGCCGACATAGGTTCCAGCTTGGTAATCAAATATGGAGCTTCGCGGATTTATGCTTGGAAATCCTTGTATAAGATAGCCTATATTGAGCTCACATAGGCTTTTGTTTGGAAATCCTGCTTAAAAAATCTGTATATTGGGCATGTGTCTTTATGTCCTTTATAATACGTAGACTTTCCTAGCTTCATTTCCACACCAGAGAGTCAATTTAAAACACAGTGTTAAATGTTGATATCAATTAAAAAAATTTCTAGTTCTTATCGAAGATATTTTTTTATGTTCGCCAAATTTTTGAAATGAATCCTGAAGTTTTTCCAAACAAGACCCAACAATGCTTAAAGAATGCACAGAGATTTTTCACGATTCAATAAAAAATCTTGCATTTTAAAATGCGGTATGAGTGGACGATATTTACACCATTCCCAAAATTGTTTATTGTTTGAATTACAAAATAAATGAACAAAATTATATAATTTCCTCAAATTTTACTTACTATAAGAACTTACCTACATTAAAATTGTTTCTCTCTTTTTCTTTTTTTTTTGACAAATTGTGTGTTTATTGCACTCTGCACATAAAGTTTAAAATCATAATGAAACTGTCGGAGAAATTTCACATAAAACCATGAACGTAATTGCTCTGTGTTTGATTAAGTAGCCGCAAACAGCGAAACGAGAGGAAATTTTACACACTCACACTCACTCACAAACACAAACACAAATACAGTTTTGATAGTATTTTTGTGTAAGAGCCGGGGAAGTACAGAGAATGGAATGGTTATGATAAAAAGAAGCCAGTAACATCATGAAGACCGAATGTCATTAAAGTCAACATTAAACAGTGCAAGTCAATTGTCAGTTCGAAAAACGAAATGAAGCGTCAGAGATTACTTCCGCTTCCTTGCGTGTCAGAGTTGCAGTGTCTTGTATCTGCGTGTGTGTGTTGTGTGTCTAAGTGTGCATGCTTATATGTAAGTACCTGTGCGTGTGTGTGCGCTAGCAAAGCACACTAATTACACGTGGAAGCCGCAAGAGATGTTGATGCTAAAATAAAATTGCTGACTTGGTGAATGTGTTCTGGCTGTTGGTGCGTGCTCGACGTGATGAGTAGCAACGCTTGAAATACCAAATTACATTTAGTACTTGTTCACTGAACTCAACCAGCCAATGGTTGCGCTGCCACTCAACTCTACCGCCGCCGCCGGCATTTCGAAATATGTGGTGGATATGCAACTACTTTCGTTGGTGAGTGAGCGAGTCCAGTTCATTGAAATTCACTTCAGAACTTATTGCATATTTTGGTTCTTGTGAAACACAACAATGCAATACAAAATAAAACAAAACACAGGAAATTGTGAATGTTGTTTTTGTTTTTGGCTTAACTACAAAATAATACACATTCGCACACTAATTTCACTGAATCGTCATGTTTATTTTCTGGCAAATGGCGCGAAAATTTGAATTTCATTTCCGTTTGAAAATTTGTGGAGTTTAGTCGCACGTTTTGCAGGTAATCAACATTTTGGTTTGTTTGATTGTTGAAATTTTAAACTTTTCCTTTAAAATATTTATTTTCAAAATTTAAATTTACTAAATTTTTATTAAATTTTAAATTTTATTGCTTCAGTATTTTTCACAAGTCACTGCATTGTTGGTTTACAAGTTTTTTCTCTTTGCGATTGCCACAACCGTTTCAATTGAGTGTTTCAACCGAACTGATTTTTCACTTTGGTGTTTTTGAATTCTTAGGCATTTGGAATGCCCTGTTGCTTTCGCTGCTTGCACTATTCTGCTTGCTGTAAATGTTCATGAGTGTGTGTGTGTAAGTGCGGTTTTGTGTAAATAGTAACGTTTGTGTGGGTGACCACATGTTATCAAGTAGAGAGTGAGTTGAAGACTCAATAATAACGGAAACCAAAGAAGTAAATGGTAGAAATCAGAGCTTCCTTCATAGCTCAAATTCTCGGTTTTGAGAGAGAGAGAGAGAGAGGGAGAGAGAGAAATGGAAACCGAAAGTAAGTAAATAAATATTTACTATAGAAGAATCTTATATCTGTTTTTACATTTTCAAACTTAACAACTTGATATGAACTGGATTTAGTTGGCATTTCAATCAGCTTCTAAATAGTGCTAAACTGCACACATAGTATACTCATACTCAAGTTATGCCAACCGGTTAAAGGAGCACATTGCACCCTACGTAATCGAAAATAAATACTTCCAATTCCAATGAGAGAGTGCATGAATATTTATATTTCACAGTCATGCGCATTCGATTCGATGCTCAGAATAAACAAACCATCAAATTTGAATAGTTACGCGCCAAAATAAAAACACTTACACTGTCATCTTTCAACTTTCATATGTTACACTTGTGGAACATTTTGCTAACATGGGAATAACTCGGAACGAATTCTGTAGATTTCACTTCGCCGTTCGGATTCGGCTTTAAACTGTAGGACCCTTCCATTCATGTACAAATATAACACGCACAACATGAGTGGATGCGAAAAGCTCGGCCTAGGCCCTCCATGGGCTGTTGTGCCAATAAAAGTAAGTAAAGTAAAGTAAAGAATTCTGTAGATTTTGTGACGAAGACGAAGAAACAGCAGAGCACATTCTATGCCACCGCTTGCTAGGTTTAGACTTCGTCACCTTACTATTGCATACCCTACTACTGTTGAAGTGTAGGGTATGCAATATATGTATATATATATGTATATATATATGTATATATATATGTATAACTCCCAGGGATATCTTAGCATTTTTAAATGCTACAAGCCTAGGAAGTTGATCTTAGGTTGTTCAATGGGCTCTTCACAAGCAGTGATTGGGTGCCTTGTGCCCAGGCCCTGTTTCAATCTAATCTAATCTACACTTGTAGATTTTTGTATTTAGCCTAAGAATTCATGATTTTACCTTTTTCTAGTCTCAAAAAAACGAAAGGAGTGTTGGGTCATGGATTGAGAATCCCTACCCAAAACTGCTTTATTTCGAAATTATTATTGGTAAATTGTTGTTATATTTCTTAGTTTGCCTTAAGCTTATGCTTACTTTACTTACTTTTAATGGCACAACAGCCCATGGAGGGTCTAGGCCGAGCTTTTTCGCATCCACTCATGTTGTGCGTGTTATATTTGTATATGAATGGAAGGGTCCTACAGTTTAAAGCCGAATCCGATCGGCGAAGTGAAAAGCTTTTCATAGCAATTTTTACTCTTGTAGGTTTGCCATTGCCTGCCAAGAGATGGTGCCGTGTAGAAAAATTATTTTTTCTACTCTTTTTTTGATTTTGCCTGTTCCGAGATTCGAACCCCGACATTCTGCGTAGCAGCCCAACGCACTACCACTACACCACAGCGACCACTTAAGCTTATGCACATATGCCAAATCTCTTATATAAAACGGTACTTCATATTTTTATAATCCATTGTATGCTATGTACGTAATGAAATATAAATGAACAAATTAGTTCTACTGATGACTGCTAACCTAACGCATCGCTTCTGACTTGATTACTTAAATCATTAAAGGCCCGTCTTGAAACTTTAGCTTTTTTTGTAAATTTGTGCGGTTGAGGAAAACGCTCCTTGATCCTACAAGGAGTTACTCTAAATTATTGTGCTGCCCTTCTACGCAGTGTGCCCAGGTTCAAAGATCGTCCACATCAACATCCTCCAATTAACAATTCAGGCACGAAAAAGTATTAATCATGGCTCTATAGCGTTCCCCATTGACTGTAGCATTATGAACGGCTTCATCTTTGAAGAAATATGGACCAATGATTCCCGCTGCCCATAGAGCACACCAAACAGTGACCTTTTGAGGATGAAACGGCGTCTCAACAATGGCTTGTGGATTATGATCACTCCAAATGCGACAATTTTGCTAATTAACGTACCCATGCAACCAAAAGTGAGCTTCATCGCTGAACAAAATTCTCTTTTGAAAATCGCGCGAACCGAACCATTATTTTGGTAATAAATTTGCACGATTTGCAAACGTTGTTCAGGAGTAAGTCTATTCATTATGAAATGACAAACCAAACTGAGCATAAATCAAGTGACAGCTGTCAAAAAGACCAACTCCGAAAAAACTATTGCCAGATTGAAAACCACACTTCTAAAAAAAACACCCTTTATATAGATTATGTATATATGGTATATTGAAAAAAACGAAAAAATAATAATAATAAGGTTGTTGTTGTTTGTGTGGTTGTTTTCATCTGAAAAACATATTTAGTGAAAATCACCATTTTAATACCACATTCCTCATTTGTTGTTATTTAATTGTCTTTTGGTCAAAGGTGAGGTCGTAAATAATGAAAGTCCTGGCATCTGAACCCCAAAGAGTTATGTCCAGTTTCTGGTGTTCAAATGTATGAGTAGGCAGGCTTTTTATCTCGATTTCTGAGATTTCATAAATGTTTTGGAGGAATGGTTTGGCAAATGAGCGAAGTCTTGCACTTGCCAAACCTGAGCACAGCCGCATAAATAGTGAAGTAGACTTTCCGTTTCTTACTCTTCCTGGTAACTACGACAGGAAGAATTGGATGGAAGATTAAGTCTTGCTGCATGCTCCCCGACCTTCCAGTGGCCAGTGAGAACAGCGGTAATGCGTGAGATATTGTTTTATCCTGAGGTCATTATATTCTGGCCACATTTTCAGAAACGTGAAATTGCGACCGATTCCGCTATAGCGATGTCAGGGGCCGAACCCAACCAATAATAAGGTACTTTAAAACTATGCATATGCAATAATAAAAATCCAAGTTCTACTCAAGCGTATTATACTACTTTCTTGCAATTTTGCCTGATATCATTTAAAAAATGCAAATAATTCAGCTAAATTGCAAAAGTTTCCTTCCATTTTAGATAGGTACATCAATTTAAATTTCAATAGAAATAAAATATATTTAAAACATTTTTCTTGTATGTATGTAGTATGTAAAACGGCAATCAGAAGCGACCGCGTTATTATATGGCAACGAAATCTGTTGTGCGTTTTCCGCCATTTGGGTTAATGGCAAATTCCCAAATCGACCAAATGCGCCTGCTGCTGCTGCTGCTGCTGCTGCTGCACCTAATGACTACATTAGATACAACAACATCTACTCAAACACATACATACATACATAGAAAATTACTTTTTATATATGGTACTTACTACTACAAGCACACATTTTCATTATCATTATGCCGCAATATGTAACATGAAAATTACATGAAAATTATAGGATTTTATTTAATTTATTTGATTATCCGAAGCAAAGGGGTAATTACTTACATCAGGACCGTGCCAATAACAATGTACCAACAAATACCAATAATGGTAAGTAGACCAAAATTAATTCATTAGCTAAGTACATTAATAATTGATATAAATATAAATATTCAAATGAACATATGTAAATTAAATAATTCTTATTACATAAAAAAAAAGAAAGGGTAAAGAATTTCAATGAGCCACGTTAGGTATAATATATAAAAATAAAAAGAATTACATAAAAATAAATTAAACAACCACAACAGAATCATACTCTTTCCCACCGACCCTTCCCTTGTCTTCACTTGTTTATTTATTACTTCTTTCAGTCGAAGTAACTGCAAACGCAAAACAGAACGATAATGACGGGACGCTCACTTTTTCTTCCAGAATCCAGTGACATTGATCAATGAGTAAGCGAACCAGAGAGAAGCCTGAAACCAACACAACCCAGTGCATTGCAAAATAAGTAACTGGGATAAAGTAGAGAAAATCCATTCAAATTTGCATTGCAATCCTCTGCCAGAATTGTTGCAGTATTATATTTCATGTTTTATCATTTCAAACTATTTTCTCTTTCTGCTGTTTGCTTGCCCAGAATTCCTTAACCTTGGCCTCTCTGTTTATAGTAGTATGCGTGTGTAAGTGTGCATGTGCAAAAAAAGTGATTTGTATGTATTTTATGTTGTTATTGTGGTCGCCGTGGTGTATTTGGTACGCAGACTGGGCGGGGTTCAAATCTCGGCTTAGCGAAATTTAAAAAAGTAGTACAAACACGGCACCACCAAAAATTACCTATGAAAAGCTTTTCACTTCACCGTTTGGATTCGGCATAAAAGTGTACGTCTCTTCCATTCAGGTAAAGAAATGTATCCCGCACAACATGAGTGGATGCGAAAAGCTCGGCCCAGGCCCTCCATGGGCCGTTGCGCCTTTAAAAGAAGAAACGAAGAAGTATTTTGTTGTCTCAATGATATTCTCAACCCCGATTCACACACACACACACACACACACACACACACACACACACCCCACCATCTTCGCATTTACACAATAACAGTTAAGTATAATATGTAATAACAAGAAATAACCATAAAATAATGTGTACTTTAGCTGTTTGTTGTCGCCTGCCTCTGCGTTTCGCCATGTACATAACTGATAATCGTTGCTTGTGCTGCTGCTCGCAATAATTTCCATCAATTTACATTCTGCAATTTGTAATTTTCCAAAGACTTTCGGTGTCGGGTTGCTAGAAATTGTATATAAATTCAATGTTTACATGTTGGACATTATGCTACATTAATTTTCAAAAGCCCTAAAAAGAATTGTCAAAATTTTTCAGAAGAAGCAAAAAAAAAAACATTTTTAAACTTTAATATTTTCAGAATAGTTTTCCACAAAAATATTATAATTTAAAGTTAAAAATAAGAAACGTAAGTTTCTGGTGTTCTGGACACGCTTAATCATAATCATATCGATTAAAAAGTCGATTTTGAATAATTTGATGTTAGGGCTTTTGCAAATTAAGCCAGCGATGTGTTTGTATGTATCTTCTATGAAAAATAAGTACATATACATTAATTCTTAAATAACTATTTACAAGTTATAACTTTGTATATGTACTTTGTTAGGAGAAGTCTCTCTCAGGTTCCACATGTGGCAAATGCACAGTGAAGGTTTTTTTTTTTTTTGTATAACCTTACAGATCTTTTGTAGATGAAAGCTTCTAGCCGGATATCCTGTCTGAGCATATATATATCTTGATCAGCTAGTCTACATAATTATTTAGTGCTAGTTTCGTTTGGCGATATATTTTACGTTCTTGGGGAAATTGTTAGTTGTCTGTATTCCCCAGCAAAACAATAAGCCTGTTAAAATACCCAAGCCATTAAAAGCTGTGGTCCTTGGTAATTGATAACGTTTTAGCCAAACTAGATAAGTTTTGTTATACAGCTATCACGGAAACGCACGGCTCAACACTGGTTAAGTATTGAAATCAGTCACCAAACTTGCTTTAATTACACTGGTTTACAAGAAAAATGCACCACGAGAAAAAAAAGTTTTCTAGACTAATTTTGCGTTGCTGAAAAACGAAAATATCACTAATTTAAGTAGCGTTTTCGTTATATTGGGTCATATAAAAAGTATCCGCGGTTAGTACCCCCGCAAATCTGTCATGTGGTTGATGTTTAATGCCTCCGCTATCTCCGCTGACAGCTTTCGTGTTGATTTGCATCGACTATTTCAGTGACTGACCGACCAGACCGTGGTACATCTTTGATATCAAAATTTCCGTAACGTAATCGGGCAAACCATTCCTGGGCCCAACGTTCACTCACAGCAACCTCACCGTAAACCGCATAAATTTTCTATAGTAATAAATCATCTCATAGCTTATTTCTTCAGATATTTCACTCATTGCCAAATCAATGTAACTTTTTACACTGACAACGAATTACACAATTGTCTTCACACAAAATGTATCCTGAAATGCCACCTTTCAAACATAAGTTCGTTTGACATGACAGATTTGTGGGTAACAACAACAACAAAAACACCAATACCTATTTACAAAACCCGTATCTCTCTTCTGTTACTGGAGAATGATTGTTCCAATTAACATGAACTTAACATCGTTAGGAAGGTTTAACGCACTTGTCGACAAACATGCAGTTCATGTTAGTTGAATCAACCGTTCTCGAGATTTGAGCCAATAACGGAAGAAAACTTTTAACATATTTTTGTGCATATGTTGTATATTAAAACACTTGTTTGAAGAAATAAACTAGTATCATGTTCTTTTTCAGTAGCCCGAAACTAGTCTAGAAAACACTGGTTTTTTGTTAGGTACACGCAATGAAATAAAAATTCCTAATTAATATTGTGAAGCAGTCAAATTTGTGCGTATTATGATTGCAAGAAAAACGTAATTGGAATATTCTCTACAAAATAATTCTAATGAAAGCCAATAAAGCTTCCTAGGCGTGTAGAAAACTCGTTGTAAAGGTTTGGAATCGTAGTCCTTCTTCAACAATTTTTTTTTTTTTAAGTTTTATTTGAAATAATTCTTTACTTTACTTTTTTACTTTTAATGGCACAACATCCCATGGAGGGCCTAAGCCGAGTTTTTTCGCATCCACTCATGTTGTGCGTATTATATTTGTACATGCCGAATCCGAACGGCGAAGTGAAAAGCTTTTCATAGCAATTTTTACTCTTGTAGGTTTGCCATTGCCTGCCAATAGGTGGTGCCGGTGCCGTATAGAAAAATTATTCTTTCTACTTTTTGATTTTGCCTGTGCCGAGATTCGAACCCCGGACACTCAGCGCAGCAGTCCAACGCACTACCACTACACCACAGCGACCACTTAGATTATTTGTTACAACAGAGAATCTATTGTACTTATATACCCATTGAATACTTTGACATTGCAATTCTCATCTTGCTTAAAATGGTTTAAAAAAACATGATGTACTGGACTTTTTTTTTAGAAAAGCTAATCAAAAGAATGCCGGTATACGGAAAATGCTACTACGGAAAATGCATTTCAAAGGAATATAGTCGAATACAGTCTTTGATCTAAGTAGAGTGTGGTCTACGAGAGAGGCCAATTCACTTACCATCACTCAAGCCTTTTCTATTGACATCAGAAAAGTCAATTCTATATACCACAATACTGCAAAAGAAGACCCAAATAGCCTGCATCTGATTTCGATAAGTTTTCAGTAGAATATCTTATTCTTAATTACGATTATTTATTCAGAGGTTTTATTAAAAAGTTAATATATTATGTACCACAGTTAGTTTAATTTATCTGAAAAGTTGCACAAATGAAGTTTAGTAAGCAACTACTTTCTTTTTGTGTATAACTAGCAAAAGTAATCCAAACAAAAGCAATTACAAACTTTAAAAAACCAATAAATAAATGCAGTAAATTGCAATCGTCAAATAAATAAGTGTACTATATACCAAATGAATAGCTACAACAAGAACAAGAACAGATGTAAATTTAACATGGAATTCGGGTGAAATATTTAGAGAATGTGAATAAGTTATTTACTTTCGCAAACATTATTTCTTGTTTCTCGATGTGAAGTTAAGATGCTCGCCAAAATTGAATGCATATATACTCGTAGAATTGAATATAGCAAAAATTGATGCGTTTTATTCAACACTCGCTCCTAGTTATGTATAGCTATTTAGCGGCGATAATTCTATGGGAAACAACAATGAAAAAGCTCCAAAACGCTTATCTTTAGCCATTATGTATAGCTAACATGCTGATTAACATCCCTGCTTTTTAATAACAACACTACAGTGAATTGTAAAGCGGGGAAAAAACCAAAAATAAAAACAATTTGTCAAAATTTCCTCCGAAGTAAAATAGTGAATGGAAAATTAATTTAAAATGTTATATGGTGCGCAAGAACGAGTTCACACATGTAATAAAAAATACCGAAAGCAAAATTCGGGCACGGCGGCCTTAACACAGAGTAGGGTATACATAAAAAGCGAAATGCTTGTGTTCGGGTTTGTGCTATGTGCCGGAAGATTGCCTCTAGCTAAAGGTGGTTAAGTAAGTAATGGTAAAGTGACATTTTGAGCTTAGAACTTTTCTTCACTGTGAAGGCAATACAACGAAGAAGAAGAGATTTAACAATTTGATCGTTTTATTCACACAGTGTTAACTACTTGGCGAATATTTTTTCCAATTGAACCCAATATACATTTAATTTGGTAGTTTGTTCCGAATGAAGTCATTATAAAGTATGAAATGGTTTTCTGACAATCGAAACCATTTCCCATTGGAAAAAAAAATTATATATTCATATTGGTGTCAAATACGTAGCGCTTAATTGGAACGTGATTTCCTTAAGCTTCTCATGCATATTAATGCATTCGTAACCGAAAAGTGGCAAAAAAAAAAATTTAAATGCATCTGTGAATGTTGCAATCATTCACATTTTTAAATCAGCATTGAATGCAGATTCTGCATGCAGCAACATTTGCATGTTGCACGTTGGATGTGTTCGTCCTGGAATGAAAATAAAGGCATACTCGTCGCGTTAATACGTTCGCAAATTAATTTCCGTTCTTTGTCATCATCTTTTCGAATCCTACTTCCCTTTATTTAGTACCACTTCTTTTAATACAAAATATTATTTTCAGTTTTTTTGCTGAAGTCATTTGTGGCTTCATTTATATTGCACAGTTTCAATATGCATACAAACCTACATAACTACAATAAGTATTTACTATACCATACATACATACGTGTAGTTATATACATACTTACATACTATAATAAAGGTGGTCTTTTGTCAATTTTACTCGAGGAAACAAAATTAGTAAAAATTAAACTAGCAAGGGAGTCGAAAGTTTTTTAGTAATCAGTTATAACCTTCCATTCAATAAAGTTTTGTTGGCTGTATTGCAATTTATATCACTGTTTTAAAATTTTTATAATACAGTTTTGTTAAATTATTCAAGCATAACAAGGTTGACATGTGTACCAACACAATATTTTTACCGAGAAAGCCTGGACCTTTTGATATTCATAATGGGCACGCAAACATTTTGGTCGTACACCATGGACGTTCCAACAAGACACCGGCACCGCCTCGGAAAGCTCATATGAACGAAGAGTGGTTTAAAAACCATGTTCCACACTTCATTTCGTCGACACAATGGCTTTTCGAATTCGACAGATGCAAATCCAGCTGTGCCATTTTGGAGAGCAAGGTGAGGACTAAAAAATATGCCAGTATGGATCCGTTGAAGAAATCCATTGTACGGGAATGGGCCAAGATCATATTCGTGCAGCATGAAACTAATTTTTTAACTGTTTGAAGGCCATAGTCAAGGCAAAAGGTGGCCACATCGAGCTAAAGTGAATGGATTCTAAAATGTTTATTATTTCCAAACATTTTCGTAATTTGAATCAATAAAAAATTATTACACACAAAAAAAATATGGTAACAGTTCAATCGCCTAGCGCTGTATATTTGCTACCAGCTTCGCTGCCCGATTCTCTCAAATAGTTTAACTGCACAATACTCTGCAATAATCCCAACACATTTCAATTTCATTCCCATGTCTCAAAGTTTTCTGTTCTGCCACTCCCATTCAATAAATAGCAAATACCATAATGAGTGAGAGAGTAGCGTGACAGGTGAGAAAAAAACGTAAAACTTATATTTGCAAAAACAAATTCAAAACAAGAACAAGAACTAGAGATAATGGTAAAGTGACGTACTGAGCTTAGAACCTATATGACGTTGGCCGGCAAAATCGAGATATTGCGATTTAAAAAGAAGGAGTCTTTTGGAGTTCGTAAGTCAGTTTCCAACGTTACGACGTCTACAGAAAAATAATAAAAAGTCAATCAAATATTAAGCATGATGTTGGCCGACATAAATATGAATCCTGACTTTAGCCAAAAACCAATACATATATATAATCAACGCAGAATCGTTTGGAGGTGAAACGAAGACAATTTCCACGAGGTTTCCACGTTACGAGGTCTAAGGAATAATAAATAAAAAACAATCAAATATTAAGCATGATGTTGACCGACATGAAATTAATCTTGACTTCAGAAAAAAAACAACACATTGAATTGATGGAGAATCATTAGGAGGTGGAACGAAATCAAAATGTTATATTACGAGGTCTACGGTTAATTAATAAAAAACAGTCGATTCCTCAGTAATGCAATTTGAATTTTTCAATTCTATTACGACACGGAATTAAAAATGTACACAAAATCAATGAAAATTTAAACACATCCCACAAAGGACATCATAAAATCAATGAATGAAATCATTGAAAATGTACAAATTAACGAATAAGGGCCATTAAAACTTCCAAACAATATATGTGAACTTGTAAAATTTCTTATACTTAGTTCTCATGCACTCCATATCGGTGGTAGGAATAAACAAAAGTTTAAGAGAAAACAAAAACAAAAAATTCAATTAGTCCAACCCACAACCGCCGTGGTGAGAGTCCGCACTAGACTATGCAGGTCGCCTGTACAATCTAATAAAAATTAAAATATCAAGTATGTATAATTATTCTGGCAACGGTTGCTAAGCAAAATCAATGAATATATTATATATTAAAGATTACAGAACAAATTCATTAAAATTTATTCGAATCATTTGCTTAAGTTTATTTTGGCACAATAATAATGAAGACTAAAATCAATAATCAATGAAAGTTTTAATGCGCGTTCATAAGATTTACTGTGCAAACTCAATGAGGTTCATTGATTTAATGCAATTTTTCATTAATCTGCTGATTTGTAATTTAATGAATGATTTTTGATGATTTTTTTTAATTTTGAATTTATTTAAAAATAAAAATAAAAATAAAACCAAAAATAAAAATAAAAATAAAACCAAAAATAAAAATAAAAATAAAAATAAAAATAAAAATAAAAATAAAAATAAAAATAAAAATAAAAATAAAAATAAAAATAAAATTAAAATTAAAAATAAAAATAAAAATATAAATAAAAATCAAAAAATAGAAATAAAAATAAAAAAATAAAAATAAAATTTAAATAAAAAAATAGAGATGAAAATAAAAATAAAAATTTCAATTTCAATTCAAAAATAAAAATAAAATAATAAAAATCAAAAAATAGAAATAAAAATGAAAACAAAAAAATAAAAATTAAAAAATAGAAATAAAAATAGAAAAAAAATAGTAATAAAAATAGAAATAAAAAAAAAAAAAATAAAAATAAAAATAAAATAAAAATATAAAAATAAAAATTGCAATTTCAATTCAAAAATAAAAATAAAAAAATAGAAATAGAAATAAAAAAAAATAAAAAAAAATAAAAAATTAAAAAAAAAAAAAAATAAAAAAAATAAAGATAAAAATAAAAATTGCAATTTCAATTTCAATTACTCTATGATGGAATTGGAATAACAATTCATTTAAATAATAGATTACAATTCCTAATAATTTCTAATTAAGCGTCATTTAATTCCTAGAGTAATGATTCCTACCCAGCTCTGAATGCCACATCTAAAAAACACAACAAACACGCTACTTTGTTGCTAATGGAAAATGTTAGTTGTTATTGTTATGGCTGATATGTTGCTGTTATTGCTGCTGCTGCTGCTGCTGCTGTTGTCTCGCTGTAGCATTTTACTTCTTTCGAAAAAGCAGCAGGATTCTATTTATATTTATGAAAAGAAGCACGAAAGCCATATTGGGGTTTAATTTATTTATTTATTTTTCTTTTTGTTATTTGAATCTGATTCTGAATTTGCGTGAAATTGAATGAACTGCACATACAAAAATCGGTAAGCTGGGAGTTATATTGCCCACTTCAACCGTAGTGGGGTATGCAAAAGTAAGACTTGCAAGCTTGTCACAGTGGCACAGAATGTGCTCAACTGTTTCCTCGCCTTTGTCACAAAATCTAAAGAATTCGTCCCGAGTTATTCCCATGATAGCAAGATGTTTTCTAACTGGGCAGTGTTCAGTAAGAAGTCCTGTGACAGCTCGGATTCCGATTATGTTTAACATCAAGAGTTGTTTTGTTCTTAACTTAGCTACACTTGGCATGAATGATTTTGCTTGTCTGTTGTCTGAGATGTCGTTCCAGGCAGCCTGGACCTTTCTGTTCAGCCATGTGTTAAGATTGAGAAACTCCATGGCAGGCCGCTGAATGGGGTTGGTCCAAAAACGAGTTCGGATGCCCCTTTTCTGGCTAGCTCGTCAGCCATTTCATTGCACTAAATACCACTATGTAAAGCCATCCAAATTAGATGGAGTCTATTTTGTGATGATAGATTTAAGTACATACTTACTCACATAACATAGGTACCCACATATCTATGTATGTATGTATGTATGTATGTATGTATTGGTTAGTTCCCTTTAAGAAGAACTCATCAATTTCTTCTGTACATCGCCGTCAAACAACAAAAATAAAAATGAACGTATATTTCTCTGGTAATCGCTGCAAGCTAAAAATTTGCTAAGCAATCAGAAAACAAATCGCTGAAAAGCTTAAATGGAAAAATGAGCAAAAATGTAATACAAGTCAAATAAAAATGTACAAAAAATGGAAAAAATGCAAAAAGGGAATTCATATGATACGGCAGACATGTGAATGCCAGCAAGTGATTTGCGGATGTATCCCCGCGCACCTGCTGATGTGTGGGCTCATTTAGCCAAGCGCCAAGCGCTTAGCTTTCCGACCTACATATGTAAGGTAAGTATGCACAAGTACTTATGTAGACTTCGCTTGTTGCAGGTAACTGCCTAAGTAAAAGAGGCAAATGTTCCTTTGTTCTTCGTACGCATGATGTGTATTTATTGTTGCTCCATTTTTTTTTAAACACAAATACTTTTTAAGTACCTACTTACATATATTATTGTCTACTAGACAAAAATTTGTTTTTTTTTTTTTTTTTGAGATACAATCAATTGAAAAACAAATTTTGGAAGCGCCAAAGTTTCCCACTCTAAAGGCTTAATTTTTATATGTTCGGCGAAAATCATTGTTAAAATTTTGAACATAAAGAAAATACGCCAATGTTGCTGGAAAATGAATACATAGAAATAATAGGGAGGACCACTTTCAACTTCAGGTGTAGAGAGAAATTCACTCAACTACAAAACATTCCACTCTGGGCACCCTGCCCAGCATTCCACCACAATACCAAATACACCACGATTGTCGGAGCTCAAATACTAATGATTTTTCCAGAAGTAAAACATTTCAATTTAGTAAAAAAGAAAAAAACAATTCAATATGCTTCAGTAAAAAGAACACCATCGATATTAAACCTTTACAGTGGCATAAAATAAGCTCTGCTGATTGATTGTTGCATTTTTTACAAATCTCGGCTAGGCCCTCCAAGGGCTGTTGTGGCATTAAAAAGAAAAGAAAAGAATAATTTTTTTTAATATTCGACACATACAATCCTATTCTAAGTATACCCAAGGTAAAAAAACGTGAAGTGAGCCTGCAATATAATATGAAGAGCCTTGCCAGGGTCTTGATTTCTAAGCACAAGCAATTTAATACCGAATGATCTTTCAAATAGTAATCCGATATCCTCATAGTTTGACTACAATTTAAAGCTGAAAAAGCGTGTAAGTATTACTGCAAAATGCAATCGGAGTTGGCTGGAATTTATTTCGTTACGCATTAAATTCCATCTCAATTCCCATTACAAGTAATTGGGAGGGGGAATTGTAACGTAACTCCATTTATAAATCATACTACTGTGGGCAAAAGTTAGTAAGACTTTTTAATTTAAATTTCGCGCGGAATCCCATTCATCAAAATATTATTTTCTTAAGGTTGGTATGACTGTCGGTGACATCTGTGCCAAATGTCACATCAAAATAATCATTAGTGTTTAGTATACGCTTTTCTTTCTGAAGTACAAAAAGTGCATTCGGCGATTTTCACAATGAGTGAAATTATTCAACAAAGAAGTTCCATTAAATTTTGTGTGCGGAATCAAATTTCTGGTGCCGAAACGTTCAGAATGTTGCAAAAGGCCTTCGGTGATAATTGTATGTCGCGAGCAAGTGTTTTTGATTGGTACAAATTGTTCAAAGATGGTCGAGAACGCGTTGACGACGAACCACGTCCAGGACGGCCATCAACATCAACTGATGATCAACACGTCAATAAAATCAAGGTGGTCAATAAAATTGGTGCTCGAGAATCGACGATTAACAGTCAGAGGCCTTACTGGCATCGTTGGAATATCGGAAGGATCAGTGAACACCATTTTAAAACATCATTTGGGCCTAAGAAGAGTGAATGCACGATTGGTTCCAAAATCACTGCATTGGTTTTACGAGAAGATTTTGCCAAAAATTCGACTGGTATCGTTCCGCAACCACCCTATTCGCCTGACTTAGCACCGTGTGACTTTTGGCTATTTTCTAAACTCAAAAAACCGCTTCGTAGACACCGTTTTGAGTCAATTGAAGACATTAAACATGAATCGCTAAGCGCATTGAAGGCTATTCCGGAAATTGACTTTAACAACTGTTTCGAGAATTGGAAAAAACGTTGGCACAAGCACAAGTGTATTGGGGCCGGGGGGGATTACTTTGAAGGGGACGAAATAGATTTGGAAGAATGAATAAAAAAATTTGAAATTATGAACAAAGTCTTACTAACTTTTGCCCACAGTAGTATGCTATAAACGAAAACAACTCTAAATGAAAGGCCGATATGGCCGATCCAATGAGGCAACATTTAAAATGTTTCCGATTGCATTCCAGAATACAAATAATTTGAACTTGTAAATGCAGCCACGCATTCAAAACCGTTACGACGAATTCTGCTAAAAGGCAACATAAAAGAAATAATATATGTATTTTTTTTTTCATTAAAGAAAAAACAAATTATCAATAAATATATAGTCACAAAAAACAAATAACATTTAAGTGCTTATAAAATTTTAGCAATTCATTAAATAACAGAATTGCATGTTTCCTTCAATTTGCGATATTTTTATTATCGCTCTATGAAAATCACAGTTTATGTAAAGCAAATATAATTTTGGCAACGTAACTCCAAACGGAAAAGAAGAACACGCTTGCTTTTACAAATTCAGCGGCAGTAGAAAAAAGAAATAAGTATGAGGATTAACCCTAAATGTGATACCATATTTTAAGCGCGAATTTTAAGGTTAAAGGAGTTCGTATGAAAGGTACCACCACGCCCACTTACCCCATACAGCTTAACTCTATCACATTTTAATAGCTAAGTGAAATAAAATGTAGCGAATTGTTAAATGTAGTCGAAGGCTTTTAATTTAAATCTCTTGACGGAGGTCTGACGTCACAGTTATGCACCAGCGCAAGTAACTCTCTGTTACTATTGCACTGCCAAAAATATAACCGCCAAATTTTTACCACTGTCAAATTTTCTACACTTTTTTCCAGTATTTTCACAATCTCTGTTTGTTTGCGATTTAAGTTCAGTGAACCAACAATTTTAAGAAGCACATAAGTTCTTAGGATATTGTAGTACATAAATACATACTTACAAATATGTGACCTTGTATGAACTCTGTTTAGTTCGAGAGTTGCCAATACTACTTAATATTCTTTTTCATATGTCTGAATTTCACAGATAAAAGACTCGTAAGCTCAACAAAATAGATTTTATGCTTGAAATATGGTATTATTAACCTGTCATATTTATTTCTAAGAAAATATGCACAAATACGAAAATATCTCATAAGTCCATTTGATATTAAAGCTGTTTGTTTATAAGTAAAGGGGGATTTTTTTAAGAGGCTAGTTTTTGAGAATAAAAAAAAAAACACAGAAATTTTAAAAATGGGAATGAAATTTTTCTTTGCATCGATAAATCAATTTCTGCCATTTACTTTTTAAAGATACTTACTTACTTTCAATGGCACAACAGCCCATGGAGGGCCTAGGCCGAGCTTTTCGCATCCACTCATGTTGTGCGTGTTATATTTGTACATGAATGGAAGGGACCTACAGTTTAATGCCGAATCCGAACGGCGAAGTGAAAAGCTTTTCATAGCAATTTTTACTCTTGTAGGTTTGACATTGCCTGCCAAGAGGTGGTGCCGTGTAGAAAAATTATTTTTTCTACTTTTTGATTTTTTGATTTTGCCTGTGCCGAGATTTGAACCCCGGACACTCTGCGTAGCAGTCCAACGCATTACCACTACGCCACAGCGACCACCTTTTTAAAGATAATTTCACTTAAATGTTGCCCGCTGCTAAGCTTTAAGTGGTCCATTCTGAAGTGGTCCAATTTTGGCACACTTTTTCACACATTTCGGCCGGAACCTCATTGTTGGCTTCGATAGCAGCAATCGTGTTTATCTTGTCCCTATAGGCACTTAATATAGCTCCACAAAAAATAGTCTAAAGGTGTCAAATCACATGATCTTGGTGGCCAATCAACTGCACCAAAACGTGATATTAATTGCTCACCAAATTCGCCTCTCAATTAATGCATGGTTTCGCGTGCAGTGTGGCATGTGCCATCGTCCTGTTGGAACCACATGTGGGCCGAGTCGAATTCTAACAATTTCGGCAAAAAAAAAGTGTTATAATCGAACGGTGACCATAACGTTGCGGCCTTCATCGTCTTTGAAGAAGTACGGCCCAATGATGCCACCTGCCCATAAACCATACCAAACGGTGCATTTTTCGGGATGCATTGGTAGTTGCTGAATTGCCTCTGGCTGGTCTTCACTCCAAATACGATATGGCAATTCTGCTTATTCACGTATCCATTGAGCCAAAATGAGCCTCGTCGCTAAATGGGCGTAGCTTGCGAAACACTTTTTTCACAGCGCATGAATTTTGATAATAAATTTCTATAATTTGCAAACATTGTTCAGGAGTAAGTCTATTCAAGTCAAATGGAAAACCAAACTGAGTATAAATCAAGTTATTAAAAAAAACCAACTCCAAAAAAATAATTGCCAGATTGAAAACCACACTTCTAAAAAAAACACCCTTTACATACATAAATATACAATACATAAGGCGAAGCTATGATAATTAAGTACCTACCCTGTAGGGTCAAACCAATCTAGGCCTTAAAAATTACTTGTTCCTCAAATAGTTATGGGATATCTAGTTTTTAAAGTGGTTGAAAACAACAACCATTTGATCATACTATTCAGTGAAAATATTTGCTTGCAATTCTCATCTCCTTTACAATATTTTGCACTTATATGGATTTTGAAATGGCACACCGATAACTGATGCATATGAAAATTAAATATATCTAATTAGGAAATATAAAATAATTTTTTCTTAAATTAGAAATATTTTTGTTTCTTAATGTTCTCATTTTTTTTTATATAATAATAAAATTTAATTTCTTAATAAAATAATGAAACGAACGAAAAAATGCCTATCATTTTTCCATTTACAACTGTCTACAAACTATTCCAGAAACATGTATCTTTCAACTAGTTGAAGTTTGATTGGTTTACATACCATATTACAAAAACAACTTTCTACCAGCTAACTAGTTGAAAAGATAAGCAAACCTGTATGAATGGCTTGTGGCTAGGACAGCTTACTTTACTTTTAATGGCACAACAGCCCATGGAGGGCCTAGGCCGAGCTTTTCGCATCCACTCATGTTGTGCGTGTTACATTTGTACATGAATGGAAGGGTCCTACAGTTCAAAGCCGAATCCGAACGGCGAAATGAAAAGCTTTTCATAGCAATTTTTACTCTTGTAGGTTTGCCATTGCCTGCCAAGAGGTGGTGCCGGTGCCGGTGCCGAGTAGAAAAATTAATTTTTCTACTTTTTGATTTTGCCTGTGCCGAGATTCGAACCCCGGACACTCTGCGTAACAATCCAACGCACTACCACTACGCCACAGCGACCACTGACGGCTGGGACAACACAAAGTTAAATAAACCAGTTTGCGATGAAGAGAACCACCAAATGTGGGATTAGTTGTGGTGTTCAGTAAACCAGTTTATCGACTAACTTTAACCCAGTTGGTTTGCCTGCAGATTACGTACAGTAAAGAGCAATTGATTTATAAAGAAGGAAAGTACAGACACTATACAAATTTCCCTACATGAATTGATATAACGAGGGAAATCAAAGAAAATTCGTATTTGAGTTTACGAAGTTGAGTAATCTCCAAACAAAATGCGGTAATTGTGATTATACATTTCCATTCCACAACCGTCAGCTAACGTGAAAATATTAGTGTGCAATTTGTAATAAGATTGAAGTTTCGGGTGCGATTGCCATCTTAGTCTGGTGGTAAATTCTCTTTCATAACCTTCTTACATTCCTACTGATATGAGAATGAATGAGACTTATCAAAAAGTGTACAACTACACCTATTGACAGGCAATGGAAAAAACACCAAGGTGTATCAAATTGCCAACCCGCTATTCGGAACCGGCGTTAAACTGTTGGTCCCACCATGTGGTATCAGAATGGGCTGGTCTGGCCTAAGTGTGGCCTACTGTAGGATAGCCAATCTAAGCTAACCTAATCACAGTAAGAGTTTATGGTCTATTAAGGTTTATCACTCTATAAAAGTTAGACCAAAGGAATGTTATGCACTTTTCTATGTACTTACCAAAAGTATACTTCAAAGTCGTGGATTCTGTAATTGCCCGAAATGCCCTTTTCGCTTCTCCCGAGAACCTTTTCTTGACAAATGTTAACAGATAACTGAGTTGACATAAATCTAACCATTCGTAAAATTTCCGAAGCATGAGAAAATGTCGAGGCAGCTGTCCTTCGTATTTTCGCTATAGCCAAAACAAAACTTTATTGCTAACGTTGACCTTATTGACTAGTATACTGTTATTTTAAAATACATATCCACCAGATTTGAGCGAAATGCCTTCTGAGTTGTTTCAAAGAAGTCTCTCTTTCGTCCAAATCTCTCAATACTGGGAAATTTATGAATTTCCCCTGCCCTACAATAATCTGTTGAGCGTATGGTGAAACTCGTGACTGAAGCATCGGCAACAGTATGTAGACCAGAAAATAGCAATAGATTTATTCGTGCTGCCATGCAATCGCGAAGCGTTATGCAACACTTCAATCATTGTATAACCGAAAACTCTAGTGTATTTCATTAGCTTTATACCTCGATGTTGAAAATGATCCCAGAGCTCCAATTGTATTCAAGGAGTTCCTTCCCATGCGAATTATGTCTTCAAACTTGATTTTAACAAATCATGACTCAAAATTCAAACTTACTTTAAGTCAATGAATTTATATAACATTAAGAACTTTAATGTAGCAATTTTCTGCTTCAAATCAATACACACTTTTTAATGGGGTTTCGTTAACCTTTTCATTTCCAAATATCTTTCTTAATTACTATATGTGGTTTAGCATTGTGATTTTTCTCCTTTTTTTCGGTCACTATTGCGGTGAAAATGCTATAGTACACACACATACATAAAGGGTGTTTTTTTTAGATGCGTGGTTTTCAATCTGGCAATACTTTTTTCGGAGTTGGTCTTTCTGACATCTGTCACTTGATTTATGCTCAGTTTTGTTTGCCATTTCATAATGAATAGACTTACTCCTGAACAACGTTTGTAAATCGAAATGGCCCCCGATCCCGATTTTCACAAGAAAATTTTGTTCAGCGATGAAGCTCACTTTTGATTGAATGGGTACGTTAATAAGCAAAATTGTCGCATTTGGAGTGATCATAATCCACAAGCCATTGTTGAGACGCCGTTACATCCACATAAAGTCACTTTGGTCCATATTTCTTCAAAGATGAAGCCGGACATAATGTTACAGTCAATGTCAGGATGTCCACATCAGGATGTTGATGTGGACGACCTTTGGTTCCAACAAGACTGCGCTACATGCGATACAGCCATACAGCCATACAGCCAACGTAACATTCAATTTATTGAAGGAAACTTTTGGTGAGCGCATTATCTCGCGTCGTGGGCCTGTGGCGTGGCCTCCAAGATCGTGCGATTTAACACCGCTTAACTATTTATTGTGGGGTTATGTGAAAATGCTTGTCTACGCAGATAAGACCGAGACGATAGACGCCTTGGAAGAGAATATTCGGCGCGTTATTACTGACACACGGCCCCAATTGCTGCAAAAAGTGGTCGAAAATTGGGCCTCTCGGCTGGAATTTATTCGAACCAGCCGCGGTGGCCACTTGCCCGAAATCGTTTTTAAAACTTAATGGAACATCCTTATCTTTATAATAAAGCTAAGTTCTTGGTCATAACATTTAATTATATGCGTTTTGTTTCTTCTTGAAAACCACACTTCTAAAAAATATACCCTGTATATACAATGTTCAAATGTGCACACCTATGAAATTTTACGTTAGGTGCGATTTGCATACACGCCGCACTCTATTTTGCAGTACTCGTATATCGCTTCTTTTTTATTGCGGTTGCATTTTTAATCACAGCTCAGCATTTTCCAATGATGTTATATAAGTATGATAATTATAATGATGTACGTTTGTGCACAGTGACAGATCTACAGGGGAGGTGTAAGGAAACGGCAGCTCCTCCAAAATAGGTTAATGCTTCAACTCACATCCAATTCGAATTGTGGTTTGAATTTGATATTCACTCTGGTCTTTTGAGACACCGACATTCGAGGTCTGATTGATTATCAAAATTTGATCTAAATTTTCGGCTTCGCTATGGTTTGTTGTTTGAGCTGATTCTTGGTCAGCTTTGATGTAAATTTTCGATTTTTCCTGAACGCTTTAACCCGGAAATAAACGAAAGACAATACATGCATTTGTCATTTTGTCCTGATCTCATCTCGTACCTCTTCAGTAAATCGGCTCTTGAGTGGTACCCTATATAGAGCAAGCAAATCCAACAAACTGACTGAAATGATATTGGCCTCTATTTAGTAACAAGGAATGTATGTTTTTAATTCGAAGACAAAGTCAATTTGGTTTCTATTATTTCTATATCATTTTTGTTGTTGTTAATTTTGTTTAATTATTGCTGCTGGATCTTCATTTAATTTTAATTGCTCTCCAGCTGCAGCAAAATAGTTTCTAATAAATTTACTGCATATCCTAAGGTAAGGCTTTTACATTTGTGTATATTTTCATTCACGTAGCTGTACCATTAAATTTATTGCCTCCTCACAAAACCATTTTACTTCAAATTGCTCATTTTACAGATACTATTTATATGTATTTAACACTAAGATAACAATGGGAAATCGCAAACGGATGTGTAACATTTAAATATTACTTACCTATGTTGAAGTAATTAAAATCACACAACAATTTGACATGTACTATATCCTCGAGTTAACAAAATTCAAAACTAACTCTCACCTAACACACAATTTCAAATGTTATACCATAATTACTCGATAAACTTTTCACTTTGGGGAGTGCCGCACGCACCATGATGTACATGGTGCACATAATTATACCTATACTTATATAATTATAATTACCATTGATAATATTTGCTAGTTATGTACAATTCAACGGAATAAGGTTAGGCATTTGAACATTACAGCATGCGGTAAATAAACTAAATTTAGCACATACACCTTCAATTACACTTGCATTTGTTTGTGTGGGTGCACGCACACATCAACACAATTGTAGTAAGTAGTATTCACAAACGAGCTTGTATGTACACTCATCCCTCGATATGCTCTGTCACAAACCGTGTATAATGAGATTCAAAATATTTGGGTGAAATAAGTACAACAACAAACAAAGATAGTTGTGTCTTTTGTGAATCAAAAATATTTTTATTTAAATTTAAAAGCTGAGTAAATCGAAGATTGGGTATATGACTATGTCGAAAATGTTTACGATAAATCAAATATGCAATGGAGATATTATGCAGCAGCAACTGAGGGATTCAAATGTTTGTGTGCATACCAAATTGTAGGAAAATACCAAATGTTACCCTTTGGATTTTAATCCAAAGTATTATTGTATGTAATGTAATTTAATCTAAGATAAATTATAACTTTGTAAGACAAAGTGTGTTCAAAATTGTTAAAAAGAAAATGCAAGTGTAGGTACAGTGTGGTGGTCGCTGTGGCGTAGTGGTAGTGCGTTGGACTGCTACGCAGAGTGTCCGGGGTTCGAATCTCGGCACAGGCAAAATCAAAAAGTAGAAAAGATAATTTTTCTACACGGCACCGGCACCGGCACCACCTCTTGTCAGGCAATGGCAAACCTACAAGAGTAAAAATTGCTATGAAAAGCTTTTCCTTCGCCGTTCGGATTCGGCTTTAAACTGTAGGTCCTTTCCATTCATGTACAAATATAACACGCACAACATGAGTGGATGCGAAAAGCTCGGCCTAGGCCCTCCATGGGCTGCTGTGCCATCAAAAGTAAAGTAAAAGTAAGTAAGTAGGTACAGTGTAAACATTACTAGCATTAGTAGTAGGCGCTGTTGTCAGAGACTCTGTTCGAAAAATTACACTATTCTCTCTTAAACTCTCATTTCAACATACTTAGCAAAAATCCCAACACAAATTCCTCGATAATTGTTGTGCTAAAAGCTTATCAATAAAAGTAACAGTCAAGTCCACAACCAAGATTCACTTAAGCGAATTCTAGTCTTTCATAAAAATAGAATCAGACATCAGTGAATGCTCTCTCATCCACAGCAGCTGAATTGCTATGCACAATTTCAATAAGCTGATAAGAATCCGACCGTCACTAGAGATCAGCCAGCACAAGCAGAATAAACTTGCATAGTTTTTAAATATTTATTTGCGGAATGTGAAAGCAGTAATCAATTGCCAAGCGAGTAGGAAGCACTTCTTTTTTTTATATACGACAATGAATTATTCCATAATATTTGCAGTAATTATCGCAACATTCGAGTGCTCAAGTAAGTAAGTGGAAATTCCGAAATCGGTTGTATTTTAAAATGTTAACGCAATTATTTTACATATGTACAGATACGCTAAATGATGAAACAATTTTAAATCCGACTGAGTTGGAACAGTTCAGGGAAGTTGAAGGATCATCTAACTGCCTTTTATTTGAAGGACCTCCTCAATCATTTACATGTGCTTTGGACGTCATTCGCGATGTTATTGTCGATAAATTGAAATTGCCGCAATTAAGATATGAAATTAATGCAGCTAGAAGAATGGAGAACGGCTCTATACTCTTCGATGTGGGCCCAAGTGCTGATGTTGTGCTCTTGGAAGCTATAAGACTTTTGGCCAAATCAAGAGTTTTCCATATTAAAAACGGCAATTGTGCTGAGCTTTACGAAGCCGATAAGATTCCCATACCACAGAAGAAAAAATAGTAAAATTAAAAAAAATAATAATTGAAACAAAAACAAGTCTTATCAAATATTTATAAGTATACTATACCATATGATGTATTTTTTTACTATTCATAGGGGGAGGGTTTAAGGGTTTATAACCTTATACTATAAATGTGAGAATTTCATTTAGTTATCAAAAATTAATTACACGGGTTAAAAAATTAAAAAAAAAGACAAAATTGTAGAGGAGTTGTCATTATCATTTTTCTTTTAATATAAATTGGCCTCTTAAATACCAAACTCGAACTTAAAAATTAGTTTATGGAATGGCTGGGAGTGTTCTTTCACTCGAAGAGTTTCCCAAAGAAAAGAGCATCAATCATTCCAAATCATTTCATTTTTAATGAACGTTTTCTTTATACCTACTTACCTTTTACTGAAAATTCAAATTTATGCACGATAATTCTTGTGTTACTGTGTTTTTTTTCCTTTTTTTTTTTGTCATGTACTTACTACGTTTCTAGATTTCGGAGGTCGGAAACTTAGCCGAACCCATTCACTAGATGGAAAAATTCCGTCCAATAAAAGAAGACTTTATAAAAATGTTGATTTCTAGTTATTTCATCAAGAAGCATTCTTGAAATATTTTTGTACGACATGCACTTTTATTTTTGTATCCAATGGATTTTTCTGATTTAATGGCTTTAAATTTTACATTTAAAAGTTCAAATTCAAAACTACTCACCAATATTTCTTACACACAGCTAGACTCATGAATTATTTATGTAGTAGCTACACATTTTCATGATTTCTTATCTTTGCACTGGACCTGCCCACCGACTGTAATATGTACATACAAGGTGTGACAAAAGTAACGTAATAAATAATAATAAAAGTGGCAGACATTTTGTTAGAAATTAAGAAAATAGGGTTCTATTTTCACAGAAAGTTTATTTGAACGCGTAAAATTGATGAAGTTACGTTTAAGAAAATTATATCGGTTAAATGACTACCTCCTGCGTTGATGCACATTTGTACTCGTTTTACAGAATTTTGAATTTTTACTCACAAACTGATTTCTTCTTCAATGTTCGCTTCCAATACTTTTTTTTTTTTTATCGATACACTCAACACACAGGGTGTACCCCTATGAATACAGAGCTTTGTGTTGAATGGAAGGAGGAAGGAGGGAGAATAGGAGAGGGAATGCAATCACACAGGACACAGGAAAGAGATAGGCAGCCATTGTGGCAAGTGTTATGCCTTTACCACAATTAATTTCAGTTTAACAGTGTCAACTATGACCGCATGTATCGCCAAAGGCCAAGCTTTTCGCATCCACTCATATTGTGCGTGTTATATTTGCACATGAGTGGAAGGGACCTATAGGTTTTCATAGGCAATTTTTACTCTTGTAGATTTGCCATTGCCTGCAAGGTTTTTTGGTTTGTTGCGGTAAATGCGAGATTTCAAAAAAGCCCCATAGAAAGAAGTCTGCCGCCATCAGATCTAGCGATCTGGTCGGCCAGTTCAAATCGGGAGAGCACATGCCCCGGAAATTGATGTTTCGAAAACTCCATCGATCCCCGAGCTGCGTGTACAACATAAAAATGTCAAAGCACAATGATATTTGACGTCACTTTCACATTGTGGCATTACTTTTGGTTCACCTTGTATGCCTCACAACTTGAAGTCAATGCTTTGTTTTAGTTATGTGTGTAGCTAGAGAAAATTGTTAGGGCTGATCTTAGGCAGTCTTTATATTTTGCAGCTTAAAAATATTTTTATAGGTATTATAATATATCACACAAAAAAGTAAATGGTTTGAAAAAACCAATTTTCCATTTCTAATTTCAAATGGAACACCCTTCTTAAGGGTCAATTAACTGATCGAAATCTATTGTCTAGAAAGTTTTCATAGAAAAGCTTAGTATAATTTAAAACTAATTAACTTGTAATCAATGGGAAAAGTGATTTGTAATTTATGTAATTTCTTTTAGATCAAGCACACTACCAAGACTCACTTAAGCGAATTCTACTGTACAGAAAAATATAATCAGGAAAAAGAGGACAAAAATTATTATCTATAGTTACCATTGATTTTTAAATTTTCACATTTGTGACTGTGTTCTTATGAGAATTAAAAAATGTTCCTAGATTCTTGCCTACTATAGATACAAAATTTTATTTGGCCTTTTCTTCTGATCCATAATCATTAGACTCAAATCCTTTGTAATTAAATGGATTTTTGGTAAACTCATGTTTTATTACAACAAAAAATATCAAAAAGATTTCATCGCTATTAGCAAATTTCGTTTTACCGGGCTAATTCGGGACTATTGATAATGTTTGCCTTGATCGGAGGCTTGCTGGCGTACACTTTGCTTTTCAAATAACCCCAGCAAAAGAAGCCCAGAGGGGTCAAGTCTGGAGATCTGGGTGGCCAGTCAATGTAGCAATTTTCTGACACCACACGTCCAGGCCATATTCCAAGCGACGTGGATGGTCTGCCGGCAATATTCGTTGAGTCAATTGCACTTTATGCGGAAACAATTGCAAATCATCATTTAAAATTCTGCGCAAGGTGATTCAACTGACGCCAAAATGCTGAGCGTGGTGACGATGCGACACATGTGGGCTCTCGGTAACACTCTCTCTTACCGCTCGCTTCAAGCTGTTCATTGCAACGTCGTCTTGGGCGTTGAGCAACGGCTTGTCGACGATCTCCCACTGTCCCATTCTCAACGAAATTGTCAGACGGTGCTTGTTAGCCACGATATGCACGTTGAGTTAACACAACTGAAAGACTGCTTTCGATGCACAGCGTCATTATTTCGACGCGTTGTTTCCGTATGTGGTCGCTGTGGCGTAGTGGTAGTGCGTTGGACTGCTACGCAGAGTGTCCGGGGTTTGAATCTCGGCACAGGCAAAATCAAAAAAAAAGTAAAAAAAATAATTTTTCTACACGGGACCACCTCTTGTCAGGCAATGGCAAACCTACAAGAGTAAAAATTGCTATGAAAAGCTTTTCCTTCGCCGTTCGGATTCGGCTTTAAACTGTAGGTCCCTTCCATTCATGTACAAATATAACACGCACAACATGAGTGGATGCGAAAAGCTCGGCCTAGGCCCTTATGAGCTGGAAAATCAACTCCAGCTGCCAGCTGCTACTGAGCAGATTTATTGTGAATGACAACACGTTAAGTGAGTTGGTGAATAAAACACTACTATTATTATACATTGAGGAATAATTTTATACTTTATATTTATACATTGTATACGCTTGAAAGTCAACTTCAACAACTTCAACTTATACACGCTAACTAATTACAAATTAATTAAAAGTTTTCACAAATTATTAAAAGCGCTAATGCATCAAATGGAACAAGTTCAACAGCAAAATGATGAATGCCGTCAAAGTGAAAGCGACGACTGCTTTCAATTTGCTTTCAGTACACGTAGGAACATATTTTAATGGCTCATTTAGCAAGAAAATACGTGTGGAATGTATGTATGTATGGAATGTAGCAATGAAGTGGTACATATAGTATAATAATAAACGTTACTTGAGTTTTTATTCATAAGGTGCTGGTTATATTGGTGTTCGCTGTTCGACGAACACATCATATATTACTCTCGTGCTCGGTGTAGTGGTTACATTGGAGTTCGTTACAGAGTTGCTCATTGTCGAAATTCAGTTTTTTTGTAATACTATATTGTTCGCAACAGCCACACTAAATGGTATACCAAAAAACTTTAAACGATTTGATCAATATGAAGCGTGCAATTTATAATATAATTAAAAAATTATGAAAATAATATGATTTTTCTTCAATAGTTTCATGAATAAAATATATTTAATATTCACTTTTAAACACCAAAAACCATCGCAACTTCGCTTTCCTGCATATGAAAATAATGATGTACAGGTTTGCATGTTTTCCTTCTATTTTACATACATTTTTGTTCTTTTTTTTGTAGAATAATACCCTCATTGATAATAATAACTTTTTGATTTCACCCAGCATATCGTGTTCGGTGTGAGAGTGAGTAAAAGCTCTCGCTTCGTGTTCGCCGAGTAAAATTTGAATATAACCACAGCCTAACAAAAGTGTAATTTCTCTTGTTTCTTTTTAGTTTCAATTGCCAAGAAAAAGAACTCAAATGTGCAATCATAAATCTACAAAAATAAATACAAAATGTATATGGGCTATTAATATATGCAATGTTGTTGTAAGTGGGTGAAAGGTTAATGAATTATCTTTAAGCTATTCTACGTGCATAAAGCTTTCATACCCATCCACCATACATGGGGGCTTTTTTAGAGAACGACTGGAAATAAAAATATTTGCAGATTGTATCAACGGTGATGAAGCCGATATTATGATGACTGCCAGGGTTACCAAGCCCAACTCTCAGATGCACTATTCCTCTGTTTCTGCTTGAGGTTTTTCAACGTCACTATCGGCATCAGAAATTGTAACAATGGTAAAATTTTCTTCTTCATGAGCTACAAACTTAACGCCTTCTTGTAATTTAACATCATTAATATGTATAGACTGGTCAATCATTTTACCGGATAAATCAACTTCAATATCCTGAGCTATTTTATCAGGAGAGCATTTAACAGCAATATAACAACACAAAACATTAAGCACTCCAACTAAATTGAGCAATTTGTTGTCTCAAAATTGGATTTGTTTGTACGATTCAAGCATGCTTCGGTAGTTGGTACAAGTTGAGATAAAAACCAAGATGGCATATTCGTGGCGAATTAAATCGCAGTTGGAAAATGCTAATTTTCCACAATGATTATTAAAATTTATTATTAGAACTTGAGATTTGTGATGCTTTGTGAACTTTTCAATATAGAAATAATTATCAAATCAATAACTACGTAGAACAGTTAATAATCTAGTTGAAAAAAATTGATTGTTGGCAATGTTTTGTGAGTATGTAGAGTTTGCAAAATATCATCCCTACCCATGGAATTCACATGTAAGGCTGTGATTATATTCAGATTTTGCTCGGCGAACACCATGACATTGTTGTTGCCCGAACACGAAGAGAGAGCTTTTACTCACTCTCACATCGAAGACGATATGCTGATTGAAATGTCCACCGAGCACGCCGAGTATTCAGGGTGTCAAAGAGTTATTCTACAAAAAAAGAACAAAAATGTATTTAAAATTGAAAAAAAACATGCAAACCTGTACATCATTATTTTCATATGCAGAAAAGTGAAGTTTCGAATTTTTTTAGTTTTTAAAAGTGAATATTAAATATATTATTCATAAAACGATTGAAGAAAAATCATATTTTATTTTCATACTTTGTTAATTATATATTAATAGCACCATATTGATAAAATCGTTTAAAGTTTTTTGGTACTAATACCATTTAGTGTTGCCGTTGCGAACAAAATAGTAAATGGTGCTTTTTTTAGAAGTGTGGTTTTCAATCTGGCAATACTTTTTTTCGGAGTTGGTCTTTTTGACAGCTATCACTTAATTTATGCTCAGTTTTGTTTGCCATTTCATAATGAATAGACTTACTCCTGAACAACGTTTGCAAATCGTTCGGTGAATGGGCCCAAAACGAAATGGCCACCGATCCCGATTTTCACAAGAAGATTTTATTCAGCGATGAAGCTCACTTTTGTTTGAATGGGTAAGTTAATAAGCAAAATTGTCGCATTTGGGGTGATTATAATCCATAAGCCATTGTTGAGATGTCGTTACATCCTCAAAAAGTCACTGTTTGGTCCATATTTCTTCAAAGATGAAGCCGGTCATAATATTACAGTCAATGGGGAATGCTATAGAGCCATGATTAATGATTAATGACTTTTTCGTGCCTGAATTGGAGGATGTTAATGTTGATATGGACGACCTTTGGTTCCAACAAGACGGCGCTACATGCCATACAGCAAACGAAACAATCAATTTATTGAAGGAAACTTTTGGTGAGCGCATTATCTCGCATCGTGGGCTTGTGGCGTGGCCTCCAAGACCGTGCGATTTAACATCGCTGGACTATTTTTTGCTTTTGTAGGGTTATGTGAAGTTGCTTGACTACGCAGATAAGCCCGAGACGATTGACGCCTTGGAAGAGAATATTCGGCGAGTTATTACCGAAATACGGCCCGGTCCCAATTGCTGCAAAAAGTGTTCGAAAACAACCGCGGCGGCCACTTGCTCGAAATCGTTTTTAAATCATAATGTCAAATCCTTATCTTTATAATAAAGCTAAATTCTTGGCCATAACATTAAACTATATGCGTTTTATTTCTTCTTGAAAACCACGCTTCTAAAAAAACACATCCTGTATTAAAAAAAACCTGAATTTCGACCAAAAGCAACTCTGTAACGAACTCCAATGCAACCACTACAACGAGCACGAGAGAAAAATATGATGTGTTCGTCGAACAGCGAACACCAGTATAACCAGTACCTAAGAGGTCACGTGACACGTACGTACGAACATTGGCGATAGAGTAACTATTTTCCAAACGGGCTTTTTTTTACGCTCTCAAAATTCATTCCGACTTTTTGTAGTTGATAGATTTCTAAAATGTTGAGTTTAGAAAATCGTGTTTAATAATCGAGGTTCTCATAAAAATAATGAAATGGAAAGTTTTTTCGGTAATTTTTTATAAAATCAGCACCTGCCACCTTTGATGTAAGAAAAGTTCTATATTTTTCCTATCTAAATTATAGATTATAGAACAACCGAAAAGAAATAAAAATGTTGATAAGAAAACCAGAAAAAGTATAAATTTTCCATTTTAGAAAAGCGTAAACATTATCCCATAAATACAAGCACGGATAGCAGCTATTGCCTAAAAGGGCAGGCTACGTTGCGAAGGGATCATGTAAATTCAGCTTGTTCTACTTACTGACCCAAACTTATGGTCCTGCTCTGTTGCTTTTTATTGTTGCTCTTGTTGTTTTTGACATTTTTAAGTTACTGCATGTTTCGCTCAATGTGGTGAAACGGAACAGGAATCGTTCCTACGTGCGGTTTCACTTTAAATAATTTATTCATTACAGATTTTGTTATTAAGAGTGTCAATATTTTCTTACTTTTGTTGAGGAAACATTCTCAAGTTCACGTTTGTTTATGTTTTACGTATCTTTATGTGCAAATTATGGTCTCTTATGTCTTACCAGCTTACAATTTATGTACAAATGTTGTTCCATCGCGGAATCTGAAATGGCTGTGAATGTGTATAGCGTAGGTGTGTAGGTATATTATTTTTGTAGGACATTTTTTGATGTGAATGGCCTTGAAATATAAATAAAAAGGATTTTGTGGCAGTGATTTATGTATGTATATGAAGTGGGGTGGTATCGGGTGACATTAATGCGGATGAGAATGCAACATTTTTAAACTTGTTTAATTTTTTTCAAAGATTTTCCCAAGAATTTGCGCTATTTATAGTGATATTACTTTATTCTAGTTACTTCTATTTCCTTTTCAGTATACAATACTATTAACTTTTTCATCCTGCATTGTGCTACTTAATCTCAACATTTGGTTGCAGTCATATTTCAATATTGCAGACGCACTGAGAAAGCGCAATAATATGCGCTAAAGTAAACTCTACCTACATATCAGCATTAGGGTATGTAGAACAATTTCAAAGTACAAAGAGATATCGTTCGTTTTACTGCTGCAAGACTGTCATAAGTCAAAAAACGTAACTTCTGGGGGGAAAACTCTTTTCAACTTTGCAATTTATCTATCTATCTATCTTTTTCTTTGTGCCATTATACAAGGTGGGGCAAATATCATAACTTCAAATTTTTTAAATGAAAAGAGAATAAAATCAAATATATGTATATAAGTAGAACAGGGTGGTATGTCTGTTCCAAAAAAATCATTCATTGAAAAAATGCTTGTAATGATACGTATTTCTCGGTTACCTTTTCGAATATGGGTAACTTATATGGATTATTGAAACGCAAAGATTTACCACTAAGGTCACTGATGAGGCATCATGGTTGGTTTCGAAACGATCGACTGATCAGCCTGTTTGTTACACTAGATATAATATCACAAGATGAACTTGCCAAATTCGGAAAACCAATTTTCCAAATTGAAAAACGATTAAAACAATGTTTGTTTTATGACAGTCTTGTAGCCTGGGGGGGCCTGGGGCGTAAGACACAAGGTGAAGTTCGTGACAGTGACAGGTGCGTCTATGTGCGATCCTTTGCGCTTCTACGTTTCAAGTCGACTCACAGCCCAATTAATCCTCAAGAGGCGGTCAAAACCGATCATCGGTTGTAGTAGCAGCTAAGTACCATAAAGTAAAGTAGACAGTCTTTTGCAGCAAACGAGAAATATGTATGTACCTCTACTAAATACTAAATACAAGGTGGCGCAAAAGTATTATCATAATGTTAGTATGCCATAATTTTTGCAAATGGTGCCAAATGTCATTGTGATTTGACATTTATATTGTAGACAGATAGAGAATTAGTTAGCAACGATGGCGATTTTGATCTCCAATTACTGGGCAGTTTGATCTCCCATTTGAACTGGCAAGATCGCCAGATCTAACGGTGACTTCTTTTTCTTCGATTGGTGCTTTTTGAAATCTCGCGTTTACCACAACAATTTACAAACCTTGCCAGTCTTGAAAGCCAACATTGAAAAAGAAATCGAAAATGCCAAATATGATTCAACTCAAGTGATATAATTTTTTCAACTTAAAGTCATCAATTTTTCGCCTTTACATAAACTTTCCTTGAAAAGAGAACTCAATTCACAAACCTTGCCAGTCTTGAAAGCCAACATTGAAAAAGAAATCGAAAATGCCAAATATGATTCAACTCAAGTGATATAATTTTTTCAACTTAAAGTCATCAATTTTTCGCCTTTACATAAACTTTCCTTGAAAAGAGAACTCAATTCACAAACCTTGCCAGTCTTGAAAGCCAAAATTGAAGAAGAAATCGAAAATGCCAAATGTGATTCAACTGGAGGAGGTGGTCATTTGACTGATATCATTTTTTCAACTTAAAGTCATAAAGTTTTCGCATTTACATAACTTTCCTTGAAAAGAGAACTCAATTCTTTTCATTTCTAACATAATGAGAGCCAATTCACATTATGACATTTATTTTGCCCCACCTTGTACTATGTCACAATAAATCAATAAGAAGCTACACTGAGATTTTCGCATATTTTCAAGTTGTAAATGTTAAATTATTTGCGCATGAATGAAAACGACTTAAAGTTTATCCGAAAGGCAAAAAAAAATATTTTTTTTTTACTAGTGTTTTTTAATTTTTAGAACGGCCTATTCTTTTTTGCAATGTGCCCTAATAATATTACATACATATATGGACTATATATGAGTAAAAAGCACTCTACTCACATTATATTTTAAATATAACTCATATTCACTTATTGCTGTTGTGCTTCAAAAGGGGGCAACTAAAAAAATTTAAATAGAGAAAATGCACAATTCGGTATGATTTTTCTTCTTGAAGAAGCGGAAGGAAGAATGCATTTCCTTGGCTGTGGAAATGTAAAAGCAGAATTTTTATTTATCTGTGCGCGTTACTGAGATTCAATTGCTTGCAAAGGTGCATGGAAATAAATAATGTATAAGATTGGGGCTACCAAGCGTTTGCAATTTGCCTGGATTTTACAAACTTGTCCGAAAATTTGCATTGAAGATTAAAATTTTTTTTTTTTTTAATTATTATTTAATAATGGGCACTTTTTGCATAATTTTATATGTAAATCTAATCCTTTCGCTACATCTGGAGCGGATCTGATAGCTTTTTTGTATGGTCAATGTTTGAGCAAAAAGCAACAGACGCTCTATGAACAAAATACTACTCATGCAAAAAGTTAGGGTGGATGCTCAAACAACGTACATACAATATTTGTGTTTGTTTTTGTAAATGGTGGTAGAACATTTGTAACCATTTTGAAATTTTTAAGATAAAAAAAAATTATGTAAATACAAAAATATTTGCTTTTCATTGCTATTTGCAAAGAATTCACTTGAAGTCTTATAAATTTGATTTAAATCTCTTTACAGAAAGAAATTACTTCAATATTCAAGCGAA
The DNA here is from genome assembly GCA_958295655.1 of Palloptera scutellata. Taxonomy (NCBI): domain Eukaryota; kingdom Metazoa; phylum Arthropoda; class Insecta; order Diptera; family Pallopteridae; genus Palloptera; species Palloptera scutellata. The sequence continues at coordinate 88,211,687 of OY282450.1, forward strand.
GCCTGGCCTTGTTATTAGTACATCTAGTACATTTCGAAGCCTCTAGATGGTGCTGTGCTTTTTATATAGCCACAAACAATTAGCATTGCCATGAACCATACTGAAATTTGTAGCCTCTAGATAACGCTTCTATAATATGTTATGATATTCTTAGATCGTTGTCTAGCTAACAACATTTATACACTGTTGTTCTAGAAATATCGTCAGAATATTTATGAAACTGTGAGACTAATGTAAGGCAGGGTATGGAACTAGGAGATGGGGTGGAGAGAGAGCTGCAGAGTAGAATAAAAATGGTAGAGACATGAACAAGAAATTTCCCAAATTTACTTCCCAAGTTTCGACCGAACGAATGAAAGAAAGAATCTTCAGAAAGAGAAAGAGCTTCAGAGCAGAAGAAAGAAAGAATGTTCACAAGTTTACTGCATTTCGACCGCTCGAATGAAATTGAACATTGTGTTGGCTATAAAATGTTCAGCCGGTGTAAATGGTTACATACGGCGAACGAGGAAATCTTCAGTCAGGAAATGATCGGACTGAGTAGAAAATTTATTAGCTACAATTTCTACGCGAAAGAATCTTCATTCGTTCGGGCGGTCTAAATGCAGCGTTAGTCCGTCGTAAGCGGCCCTTCACAGTTTATTTGTTTTTTTTTTTGTTTTGTGTGCTAATGACCCCAAATTTGAAAATTTTACCCTATAAATTTCAAATACAATTTTGAGCTTCTTTTTTTTTTGCCAACTTGATTGACATTTAACTAAGTTGCAAACTTCAAAATACAAAACAATGCAGAATCTTTTGACTATATGCAGCACAGCAGACTTAACCCTGTTAAATGTGAACTCAATTTATTTAGAATAATCAAATTAATTATGTTATTATAAACAAAGCTCTCTTCCCGAACAAAACACAACACACAACAACAAGGCACAATGCCAGCGTTGGCTGCTCCATTCGCAGAATGTTCAGTTGTAGCAACTGTTTCATAGCTTATAAATACGCAGCATGACACTACATAAACTAAGTAGATCCACTATATTTATACTCATGCGGTGGTGTTATGGTACCATGTACTACTTTAGTATATACCCTGTAACTAACCGGACTGGTCTTATTCTAGTATTATACTAGACCTCGTGGGACCACATACAACAACCAATGGTATGTGGTTTTTACTATACAGAGCCAGTACTGCACTATCTTCATATACTAGTCTAGAAACTAGTTTCATTGGACTATTTTGTGGCACAAGAAAAAAAACAAAAATGTTCGCGTATCATTCAAACTTGATTGATAAGGGCTCTAAGTATGAATCATACTCGTTTGATAGAGGACGCTGCCCATAAGTTTCTAGTAGAATTTGGCATCTAAAGAAAAAAATTTGCATTTCAAGCAAAAATTGTTAGAAATTTCTAGAGCTGAAAGTATAAGCGATCATAGACGGAAAAATCAAACGTGAGGCACGTTCGGATTCGGCATTAAACTGTAGGTCCCTTCCATTCATGTACAAATATAACACGCACAACGTGATTGAATGCGAAAAGCTCGGCCTAGGCCCTCCATGGGCTGTTGTGCCATTAAAAGTAAAAAAAAAGGCACAAACAGATGGCGTTGTGTTACGATAAAATCTCCAGCAAAAAACTGCTGCTGAGAGACATCGGGAATGTAGACTTCGTCGAAAAATGGAGGGCTAACAACATTCAGATTATGCTATCATGAAACAAAAACGAGAGTTTAAACTTCGTAAGCAACCTTCGGCGCTATATTATTCGAATTTCATTGAAAAACAACTCGCAAACACTAAATCGGAAGGACAGCATGAATGGCAAATGAGTTCATAAAAGCCAACAATTGCATCAACATTCATTTCATTGACTCCCGACAAAGGTCCTCAGATTACACAGCACCAGGCAATCATTGAGGTGACCAAATTCCCAGCTTCTCAACGAAAGAGAAGGGCAAAAGATTTAGTTGAAAATTTGCCTGATATCCTTTCCTCCGTGGAAAGAAAACAACTCGCATCAGCATAATGAAACATGGACGAGATTTGCGAAGTTTCTAGTCAATCTCATAACATTTGCGAGTTCTCAGACCGGCAAGTGGCAAATTTTCAACCTGTTGAGATCATACAAACTGAATATTTTATATGATGATGATTATTATTATTATAAAGATGATGATGGTAAAATTATAGTTATAATGATGTAGGAAATAATTTCGCATGCTTTGAGTATTAATATTTTGATGGAAATGATGATTTTACAGCGGGCGTTGTATACACTGGAAATGCAAATAATCAAACGATGAAGTTAATCCAGCGTTAAGTTAATCCAGTGAAGTTAATCATCAAACTGAACTATGCAAGGCTTATCGTTTGCATAAATCAGCAGATCGTTAAAAATTCTGTTTTTTACAAGATTACGAAACCTAACCTGAAAACATAAAACGCAAACGTTCTGAAGAAGTAAATTTCTGTAGTGCGTCCCACTGGCGAACAAATTCATTTTTTTTTTTGAATATAATACAGAATATAAAAAAAGTTTTCCATACATTCGGCTAAAAATAAACTATTCGGCAACTATTTGCGCTCCCGAAGTGCAATCGGATTACATTGTACTAGTCTGTGTAGTAGTAAGCATGGACTAGAAATACTTCTAGTCTATTTGACTAAAAAGATGCGGTAGTGATCTGCTGTTGGTTGCAGGGTTTACTTACTCCGGCAGGTATTTTCAATTGCTAACATGACAGCAAAATTAAAGTGCCTGTGTGATGGAGGAGTCGACGTTAAAATGATTGCATCAATACATGCATAGATGCACAACACATGCATACATAGATATACTGAGTGGTATGTACTCGTAAATGTGCAGGTGTAGGTATGTGAAAACTCATACATATTACTTACATAGTTGTCAATTTTGTGGCATAGATGCGATTCAGGTAATATAAAATGTGCGACAAGTAAATGGAGTTTGGCGAAGTAATTGCGTATAAAATATGAATAAGCTTTCAGCTGCACCTGATGTTGCCATCTTGCATGCAGTGTTTACTTTTATAGATGGGTAATTTAATCTAGAACATAACACATAACTTAAAATTTAAAGACAAAGACAAAAGTCAATTGGTTTAGGGAAGCGAAACTTAACAAATTTTATATCAATTTACAATGAAAACAACCATGCATGGTCGCGGAATCATTCTATATTCCCCCTGGGGGAGAAGAGGATGATCAACTCGTGCCTCTTATTTTAACAACTAATTTGAATTAGTTATAAGTAGAGTAAGGACCTTTAAATTTTGCATATATTGTATAATATTTGAAAAATGCATATTTTTTTGCTTAGATCAGCTTCATACAAATCGATTGAAATCTATGGAAAGTGGTGATGACCCCTATTGGGCAGTGATCATATACAGGGTGTTTTATGTAGAAGTGTGGTTTTCAAGATGAAATAAAACGCATATAATTTAATGATATGGCCAAGAATTTAGCTTTATTATAAAGATAAGGATTTGCCATTATGTTTTAAAAACGATTTCGGGCAAGTGGCCGCCGCGGTTGTTTCCAATAAATTCCAGCCGAGAGGCCCAATTTTCGATCACTTTTTGCAGCAATTGGGGCCGTATGTCAGTAAACACGCGCCGAATATCCTCTTCCCAGGCGCCAATCGTCTCGGGCTTAGACAAGCGACTTCACATAACCCCATAAAAGATAGTACAGCGGTGTTAGATCGCACAATCTTGGAGGCCACGCCACAGGCCCACGACACGAGATAATGCGCTCACCAAAAGTTTCCTTCAATAAATTTATTGCTTCGTTGGCTGTTGGCTGTGGTCGCTGTGGCGTAGTGGTAGTGTGTTGGACTGCTGCGCAGAGTGTCCGGGGTTCGAATCTCGGCACAGGCAAAATAAAAAAAATAAAAAGTAGAAAAAATAATTTTTCTACACGGCACCACCTCTTGGCAGGCAATGGCAAACCTACAAGAGTAAAAATTGCTATGAACAGCTTTTCACTTCGCCGTTCGGATCCGGCATTAAACTGTAGGTCCCTTCCATTCATTTACAAATATAAGACGCACAACATGAGTGGATGCGAAAAAAGCTCAGCCTAGGCCCTCCATGGGCTGTTGTGCCATTAAAAGTAAAGTAAAGTAAGTGGCTGTATGGCATGCAGCGCCGTCTTGTTGGAACCAAAGGTCGTCCACATCAACATTAACATCCTCCAATTCAGGCACGAAAAAGTTATTAATCATTAATCATGGCTCTATAGCGTTCCCCATTGACTGTAACATTATGACTGGCTTCATCTTTGAAGAAATATGGACCAATGATTCCCTCTGCCCATGGAGCACATCAAACTGTGACTTTTTGAGAATGTAATGGCGTCCCAACAATGGCTTGTGAGAATTATGATCACTTCAAATGCGACAATTTTGCTTATTAACATTCAACCAATTCAACCAAAAGTGAGCTTCATCGCTGAACAAAATTTTCTTGTGAAAATCGGTATCGGTGGCCATCTCGTTTTGGTAAATTGGTAAATTTGCACGATTTGCAAACGTTGTTCAGGAGTAAGTCTATTCATTATGAAATGGCAAACCAAACTGAGCATAAATCAAGTGTTAGCTGTCAAAAAGACCAACTTCGGAAAAAGTATTGCCAGATTGAAAACCACACTTCAAAAAAAAAACACCCTTTGCAAAAAATATACATATTTGAGCTACGTGCAAGGTATACGCTATGTTCCCTTGTACTGGGACACCATCTGTGAACCGAGCGATTTTGTTAAAATTTTGTGTACCACGGATTTTTAGATCAAATAACACAATTTTGGTCTTAAAATTATCTCTCTCTCGGAGACTACGGAGTAAAAGTTAGTAAAATCGGGGAGAAATTGTTTTTTTTTTATACGGGAACGACTATGGACCGACCGATTTTATTGAAATAGCGTGTAGCAGGTTTTTTTAAGCTCGGGAAATAAATTTTAGGCCTTACCATAATTGTGATCTCAAAATTATACCGGAGGCGCCGGAGCAAAAATAGGTAAAATCGAAAAGAGATGTTGAATTTTTTTTCTTCTGGTACTGGAGACCACTCCAATGTAGACTGACCGTTGAAATTTTATGTACAGTGGGTTACTACCAATTGCTGTGGCGTAGTGGTGGTAATGCGTTGGACTGTTACGCAGTGTGTCCGAGGTTCGAATATCGGCACAGGTAAAATCAAAAAGTAAAAAAAACTATTTTTCTACACAGCGCCACCTCTTGGCAGGCAATGGCAAACCTACAAGAGTTAAAATTGCTATGAAAAGCTTTTCACTCCGTCGTTCGGATTCGGCATAAAACTGTAGCTCCCTTCCATTCATGTACAAATATAACACGCACAACATGAGTGGATGCGAAAAGCTCGGCCTAGGCCCTCCATGGGTTGTTGTGCCATTAAAAGAAAGAAGAATGAATCAGTTTTTGAGCTCCGATTTATAGTTAGCAAAAAATTTCATAAAAGTAGAAATGTACGTTTAAAAAAAAGAAATTATTACGTCAAAAATCTGGTAAGTATTTACCCCCTCTACTCAAGAAGCGAGTACTTACAAAGCTCACTAGTTACAAAGAGCATAAAAAGTACATACTTGACATATTCCGAAGTTTTTGAGAGTATAAAATTCCTTGCCATAGTCATAAGTCCTATAATTTAGTCATACTTTATGAAGGATTATACCGATTTAATATTATTTTCTATCAATTATTCACCAGCAAAACCATTGCACATAACTAATTTCTTATTCAAGAGCAGTTTGCTCATTTGATTCCATATAATATACGCTTTCAATTTAGTACGCCCTCAATTGTGGAAGCACTCATATTCACATTCGAAACTGAAATAACTTCTCACCAGCTCCAATTCATGAGCTTGTGTTAATAATATGCCTTTGATGTACATTGAAAGTACAAAAGCACGACAACTCATCAATGAGTTGGTACCAGTGGCATTGTTGGTAGTTAGTATACGAGTAATATATTATAATTAGGTGGAAAGAGATGCGCATCAGATGCACTTGTGACCAATATCTTCATCATTTTCTTATATCTAAGTATTTCTGATATAATCTTTTCCCAACTCTAAAACTTTGATTTTGGGTACTTACTTTACTTTACTTTTAATGGCACAACAGCCCATTAAGGGCCTAGGCCGAGCTTTTCGCTTTTCGCATCCACTCATGTTGTGCGTGTTATATTTGTGCATGAATGGAAGGGACCTACAGTTTAATGCCGAATCCGAACGGCGAAGTGAAAAGGTTTTCATAGCAATTTTTACTATTCTAGGTTTGCCATTGCCTGCCAAGAGGTGGTGCCGTGTAGAAAAATTATTTTTTCTACTTTTTGATTTTGCCTGTGCCGAGATTCGAACCCCGGACACTCTGCGCAGCAGTACAACGCTCTACCACTACGCCACAGCGACCATTTTGGGTACTGCAATCATGCAAATACGGGATAGCCTGACATATTTGGAAACTCAAATATAAATTTGAAAATAATATTTAATTCCTTCACAACGCTAGGTGGTTCTTGCTTCTTTTTTTTTTGTATGTATGAAAATGGTTTTCTAATTTAAATGCAATTTTTGTGGTTTTCGTATGTAAGTAGGTAGCATCTAACTGACGTTCAGTCAGTAACTTTATACATCGAACATATGTAGTATCCAGTGGCGGGTTCAGGATTCAGAGGGGGTTTACGCGGGATGTTGCTTCTCCAAAAAAAATTGTGAATGCTTAGAACGTTGGAAAATATTTTCACAGCCAATTTTTTTCAATTCCATTTTTCGTCCTACTTTGTTACGACTTTTAATCTGATTTTTGGAAATAATTTGGTCTAATTTTGTTCGTTTGCTTCGACCCATTTTTGCTCAATAATTGGTTTGATTGAAGTTCATATTGGTTTAAGTTTTTTTTTTTAATTTTGGTGTGACTTGGTTACAAATTTAGTTTGAATTTAAATTTTGGTGTCATTTCGGTTTTAATCTTGGTCTGATTATAGTTTTTTTTATAGTCTGGATTTTGGTCTGCATTTCGTCTGTATTTGGCTCTCAATTATGGCCCGAGTTATGTTCTAAATTTTTGGTGTAAGTTGATTTACTTTGATTTGATTTTTTGGTCAGAAATTAGTCAGATTTTCTAAATGGAAGAATTTTTTTTGGTTTTTTTTCCTGTCTTTCAGTTCTATTTTTAGTGTGAATTTTAGTCTGGATTTCGGTTCGATTGTTAATCTGCGTTGATCTGATTTTTAGTCTGAATTGGGTCTGACCTTCTAAATCAAACAAAAATGTCTCTGCATTTGTTCTGATTTTCGGTTCGATTTTTAGTCTAGATTTCGGTCTGATTGTTAATCGGCGTTGATGCGATTTTTAGTCTAAATTTGGTCTGAGTTTTGATCTGAACAATGGTTTTATATTTTTTGATACTTTTGCTCTGATTTGGGGCTTTATTTTTGGCCTGAACTTTCACCTGACTTATGATCTGCTTTTGATCGGGATTTCGGTCTGGACTGCTGTCTGAATTTTAGTCACAATTTTCCAGGATTTAATCAGCCCCTCCCAAATCTAAATCAAACCTAGTTCCGCCACTGATAGTATGTACCTATCATATGACATTCATGCCTAGATAAATTTATCGGCCTTGGAATGTTTTGTTAACTTCTGTGGTTTACTATACGTACATTTGCAAATAGTGGTGGTCGTGCTGCAACTCACACACACACACACACACACTCTCAAACATACAAATATTTGGTTCTCAATTAACAAAGTCAAAGTGACATTCCCTTTTTTTCAGCTGCTGCAAATGGTATTTGCTGCCAGCAGGTATCTTGTTTTTGCCCCCTTCTCTAATTCGACCCAAATTTGTTGCTGTACAATAGTAAATTGAATTTACGTTCCTGTCACTTTGAGGTGGTTTGCCTTAATAAACCCGGCAATTACATACCAAATGTACGTTTGATGTTATTCCGCGCGAATTCTTTGCTTTTGCTGCTTTGACGAGAGATAGGTTTGAGGTTTGCACATATGTAAATCACAGGAGTTACATACTAGGCTCATGTTATTCACCAGGAACCTGAAAGATTACTAATTATTATTTTTTATTTCTACATTCTACACACAGGGTGTACCCCTATGAATGCAGAGTATTGTGTTGAATGGAAGGGGGATTGATAGGTGGGAGGAAGAAGGAGGGAGAATGAATGTGGGAATGCAATCACCAAATTTAACTGACGCTATTTTGATTCGTGATCAGGAACCCAAAATGTATCTAGTTTATTTGTCGATTTTTTTGTCGTACACGGTGTTCAGCTGTCCCATATCCTTACTGCGCTGGGGTATACGTTGGTCCAAGTGATTAAAAAATATCCATGAAACATGAAGTTGCAAATGCTTCATTATGGCCGACGAAAAAACATTTCTTTTCACATATTCTCACTCGCTTGAATTTGAAAATGTTTTAGATGATACTAAAAACACTGTGAAAACCTGTTCGAAAATATAAATAGGATAACCATATGAAGATATGTAAATTTTTCATATAAAAATAATTTTATAAAAAGGTATAGCCTATGTCTAGGTTTTTATCGGTGTCCTGTGTGACTGCATTCCCTCTCTCAATCTTCCTCCCACCTATCAATCTTCCTTCCATTCAACACAATGCTCAGCATTCATAGGGGTACACACTTTGTGTTGAATGAATCAATAAAAAAAAAATAGTCTCCAGTAAAAAAAAACATGCGACTGAGTAAAGTAAACAAGGTGCATCAAAGAACTCTTACTGTTTACTTAATTTCGTTAAGGTTTAAGAGACACTGCTGGGCTGCATTAGTTAAATGAAAAATTATTAATATATACAGGGTGGTGCAAAGATTGTGAAAGGTTTGGATTACTTATTAAAATTTTTAAAATATAACTCAGAGACTTACCTCAAGCGAAGAGCTTGAAAATTTACTATATTCAAAAGAAAAAAAGAAAAAAAAAAGAAAATAAAACATGGTACATGAATCCGTTGTCAAAGAATCAAATCCGTTTCAAAATATCAAAATTGACATTTTGAAATGAAATACAAAATATTGAATTAATGTGAAAATAATGTACTTTTAACATTAAAAATGTTAAAACAAAATCATTATTTCAATGAGCTATAGATTAATATATATAGATTAAGATTATATGACGAAATGTAACATTAAATCAAAATTAATTTAAAATTGGTATGACAACAATGTATTATTGGCATAACAATATGTAAATTTGATATGAATTTAACATAAAACATTGCCAGCTTGTTGTTTATCAAATGTAGTTTTATTTCAGTAAAACAAATACTGTAGTGGTAATTCGTTGGACTGCTACGCAAAGTGTCCGGGGTTCACATATCGGCACAGGGAAAATCAAAACAAAAAAAAGTAGAAAAAATTATTTTTCTACACGGCACCACCTCTTGGCTCTTGGCAGGCAATGGCAAATCTACAAGAGTAAAAATTGCTATGAAAAGCTTTTCACTTCGCCGTTCGGATTCGGCATTAAACTGTAGGTCCCTTCCATTCATGCACAAATACAACACGCACAACATGAGTGGATGCGAAAGCTCGGCCTAGGCCCTACATGGGCTGTTGTGCCATTAAAAGTAAAGTAAAGTAAAATAAATACACAAAAAAAGTGCTTTCTAAATGAAATTCCTACAGGAAGTTTTGCAATTTGCAAGCTGCATCATTTCTGAACACTTCCGCGAAATTGGTGTTAGAGTCGTCAGCTGTGGAGGCGCTTACATTACAAGTACCACCAACGCCAACTACCGTGGGATAAGACTTCCTAATATCGCATATAAGGTTCTATCGAGCATGCTGTGCGAAAGACTGAAGCCCATCGTCAACAAACTCATTGGACCTCTTCAGTGTGCCTTCCTGCCTGGTAAATCCACCATCGACCAGATATTCACAGTACATCACACTAATCCTGGAAAGGACCCAAGAAAAACAGATCGACACCCATCATATATAGTATTCGCCGATTATAAAGCCGCCTTCGACAGCACGAATAGGGATCACTTGTATGCCTCAATGTCTGATTTTAGTATACCAGCAAAACTCATTAATCTTTGCAAAATGACACTGACCGACACCACCAGCGCAGTGAAAATTGGTGGGACAGATCTCTCCGCGCCATTTGATACGAAAAGCGGTTTCAGACAAGGTGACGCCCTATCGTGCGACTTCTTCAACCTTATGCTGGAGAAAATAATTCGAACTGCGAACATTGACATCGACATCTCTGGCACTATCTGCTACAAGTGTGTCATGCTGCTAGCATACGCTGATGATATTGACATCATTGGCAAAAACGCTCGAGCAGTAAGTGAAGCATTCTCCAACCTGGAAAGGGAGTCTCGTTGTGTGGGTCTAGTGGTGAACGAGGACAAAACGAAATACCTTGTGTCAACAAACAAAGAGTCACGGCGTCTTGGACAAAATGTCACTGTTGACAACTACACTTTTGAAGTCGTCAAGGATTTCGTTTATCAAGGATCCAGCATAAACACCAAAAATAATGTCAGCCTTGAGATCAAGCGGAGACTAACTCTTGCCAACAGGTGTTACTACGGGCTCAGTAGGCAATTGAGAAGTAGAGCCCTCTCTCGACCGACGAAAATAACGCTCTATAAGTCCCTCATCCTTGCCGTCCTAATGTATGGCGCAGAGACGTGGACATTGACCATCAATGATGAGAGGCTGTTAGGAGCGTTCGAGAGGAAGATACTCCGTAAGATCTATGGTCCAGTATTCGTGGACGACGTGTATCGAAAAAGATGGAACCTTGGAGCTGTATGAGCTGTACGCCAACACTGACATAGTGAAGCGTATAAAAATCCAGCGGCTCCGTTGGCTGGGTCATGTTGAGCCAATGGAAGAAGACGCTCCGGCTAGAAGGGTATTTTATTAGAGCCACGGTGGAGGAACAAACACGCAGAAGGGGACGTCCTAATATCCGTTGGATAGACCAGGTACTGTACTGGGCGACTTGACTGTACTTGACCTTATGAACTGGCGCGCCAGCGGTGACTGGTAAAACTTTGCCGAGGCGTCCAAGACCGATCATCGGCTGTAGTGCCAGCTAAGTAAGAAAGTAAACTTGTTGGAAAATATTGACATAACGCCATATTTATGGTTTAACATTTTTAATATAAAATTTACGTAGGTTAATAATAGTTTTACATGGATAATGTTGAAAGTAATAAGATGATTTGTAATGTAACTTTAACATTTAAATTAAATATTACAACACTTAAAACGGACAATAATCAATTTGATAGTTTTCATGTAAATTTAATACAAAAAAATATCATTTTTGATTTAACATTGAAAATGACATTAAAAAACTACAAATTTTATATTACAATTTTTTTTAAGTGAAAGCATCCCAGCGATTTCGTAACTTCTATGCCTGTACACCCTGTACATTCTGCATGCATTTTGTGTACATTTTCTGAAGGGATCCGACTATAAGAAGAAACAAATATTTACAGTCGGTTGTTTGTTCAGCATTGTTTGTTTAGATGCCATGGATGCCTTATTTTTATTTTTGTTAAATTTTTCAACCTATTGCTTTCTTTTTTTCTGTGTGTCTGTTTGTCTAACTGAGCATAATATTTGCAAAGGTTATTAAAACATGAAGAAATAATAAAATAATTTAAAATTTAATCACATCATGGCAACATTTTTATTAAAATTATTTAAAATTTTTTTTTTAGCAATACAGCAACGCAGAAAATACAGAATGTCGTATATTTTATAAATTTTGTTGAATGTACCAAAATCACAGAACATCTCAACTATTTTATTACGGTGAGTATGCTGTTAGTGGTCGCTGTGGCGTAGTGGTAGTGCGTTGGACTGCTACGCCGTTCGGATTCGGCATTAACATTCGCATGGACGGCAATTTTTGTGCACGCTAGTGAACAGTATTTACCCGGGTAAATATTTTTTTCCTCATATAAATTGTACTGAAATTTTTACATAAAATCATTTTCCGCATACTATCAGTTGGATTACTGTTCCAAAGTGAAGTTTCTCTCCTTTTTGTTTATGACGTTATCATGTTCAATGAATTCTAATGCAACCTTGCGTAAAAAAAATATGTTCATATAATGGAATTTATAAACAAAATGGAACAACAATCCAAAAACTTAGAATATCTTTCTGCAGCAGCTGTGTCCAGGTTTATTGTTTAGTAAGGGTTTTTCGTGTACGTGTGCTTACAAATCCTTTTCAGATTATCATTTGAGGATAAACAGCGTTATTGCGAAAGCATTTTTCAGCAGCAGTTTCTGAATCAGAAGATCAGACCTGGACGATGCAAACTTTGAATCCGATGACGATTACTTGCCAGAGAAAGTAAGTACTGATTCTGATGCCGAAGAGAATGAAAAAGGTGAAATGATGGAACTGAATGGCACTACTGTGTCTGAAGCTGATGAGGAGGACCATATTGAAAACAGTGACATAGAAAGTAATGAAGGTGACAATTTTCCGTCGACTGTAACCTTTTTGACAGTCAAAGATGGAGAAAAAAGTGGTATAAGCATTCTACAGCAACGCAACGCCAGGAGTCGCGTAATATTTTTCGAGACAGTTTGTTCGTAGGCGCTAAGTCGTCAACTAAAAATTTAACTGAAAAGGATGATTTCTACTGTATTATGAGTTCAGCCATTCAAGATGTTATATCCAGGTATACTAATAAAAGGGCCCAAAAAGATTATAATGAGTGCAACAATAAAAATCTTGATAAAAAACCACTGTCATGGAAACCACTAAAAGAAGAAGAATTTTCTGCTAGACATTAGGCCAGCTCTTATGTGAGCCTCAAATAAAATCCAGAGCACAAGACTGAAGAGTAATGACACATTTTTCCATAAGAAATGCAGTTGAATGCATTTTAGGCATTGAACGAAGAAAATGAAGAATTCACGGCTGATGACAACGATGACCGTGATTCCACTGGCCGAAAGAGAGTCAAAGGAGCGTGCATTTTATGTTACGAACTAAACAAAAAAAAGCGTAGTACACGTAACGTTGGAAAAAAATGCATAAAACCAATTTGTGTAGAACATTAAAATTAATTTATTTACCCGGGTAAATACCGCTCACTTGTGTAAAAAAGAGTAAAAAATAATTATTTAAAATATAAAGACATTTTTTAATAAATTTTTTTTTTAATTTTCTGAAACAAATCAAAAATTTAGTCACTGAGTTTGAACTTTTTGAGTTATTAATGAAAGAAAATTGATATATTTACCCGGGTAAATACTGTACATGCGAAGTTAAACTGTAGGTCCCTTCCATTCATGTACAAACATAAATATAACACGCACAACATGAGTGGATGCGAAAAAGCTCGGCCTAGGTCCTCCATGGGCCGTTGTCCCATTAAAAGTAAAGTAAGTGCTGTTAGTGAACACCAGACCCAGGAGTGGGTTCCTCGATTCCGTTTCGGAAATTTCGATATCAAAGATGCACCTCACCCTGGTCGGCCAGTCACTGAAAAAGCCGATGAAATTTAGCATTCTGGTGGAGCAACATTGATACACAAGCTGCCAGGAGATAGCGGAGGCACTAAACATCAACCAAACTATCACCTTGTAACGAAGAGCCGCGGATACTTTTTATGTGAACCAATGTTTAGTGATTATGATTAGTAAACCAAAAAAAAATTACAACCACTATCAATTTCTTTCCAAAAAAGAATTTGTTCAAAGTACAATAAGTTTCGAAATTGGTAGATTTTTTTTGCTCGAGAACTATCTCTGGCGATAACTCATGTGTGAACTCATGATTTTTGGTCCCACAAAAGAATAATCTGAAGAAGAGTCGAAAACCCAATTAAATGATTTTTGTCCTCTAAACAGAACTCCCTTTTGTCGTGTAATCTCATAACAATCCCCAAATAAATATGTACTACCTTCAATTTATGTAAACTATTCTCCACGAATAGAAATTAAAAAGGGGCGTGTTTCAGGTGTCAAACAAATCACACAGTGAAGTTTAAATTTGCTTACGCATAACGACTTCTTTATTGTAATGACACAACAGCCCAAGGGCCTAGGCCTAGGCCGAGCTTTTCGCATGACACTAGGATTACCTAATATTATATTTATCAAGCAATTATTTATGAATTTTTGAAATGTATTTTTGCACAGCTCAGAAATTAAATTAACAAACAATATTTTGTAAAATATTAATACACTCATTTGAAATGCTCAAAAAAACACAGAAAACAAAAACAAAAAAAAAAAAAACAATCACAAAACATGTTGTAAAGTTCAAATAGCATGAATGAAGTCGGCTTCAAATTCTGAGTGTTTGAATATTTTAGCACCAAATCCGAATTAATTATTTAGTATTTATTGTATTTGTTTTACCTGTCGGAAGTAAAATTCAAATTATAATATGCGAATTATTTTGTTTCACATATATGTATGTATATATGTACGAGTATATATGTATGTATGTATGTATGTATGTATGCATGTACACACTAACTCACGCACATAAAATGTGATTTTATTATTAGCGATTTTCAAAATAATAAGTAATCCAATTAAATTAAATTTAAATAAGTGCATAAGCAAAATTAGTTTATCAGGAGAAGGCTCGAGGAGCTTGTCGCTCTCACATTCTCTTGTATATATATATGTAATATATCCATATACATACCTACATAATGCCAGCATTAGAATCACGAAATCCGATTAACATAAATAAACAAATTGTAAGTATGTTGGTAAGTGTATGTGTGTGTGTGTGTGTTTTTGTGTGTGTGTTTGTGTTTGTGTGTGTGTGTGTTTGTGTGTGTGTTAGAATGAAAATCGCACTTTTCTCCCCCATAACACTTATCTTCCACCCTTTTGAATTGTGCTTAGTAGTGCATGTATTGCAAGCTCACAAAGTGTATACGCTATTCATGTACTACTGTGGGCAAAAAGTAGTAAAACTTTTTAATTTAAATTTCGCGCGGAAACCCATTCATCAAAATATTATATTTTTAAGGTTGGTATGACTGTCGGTGACATCTGTGCCAAATGTCACATCAAAATAATCATTAGTGATTAGTATACGCTTGTCTTTCTGAAGTACAAAAAGTGCATTCGGCGATTTTCACAATGAGTGAAATTATTCAACAAAGAAGTTCCATTCAATTTTGTGTGCGGAATCAAATTTCTGGTGCCGAAACGTTCAGAATGTTGCAAAAGGCCTTCGGTGATAATTGTATGTCGCGAGCAAGTGTTTTTGATTGGTACAAATTGTTCAAAGAACGGTCGAGGTCGAGAACGCGTTGACGACGAACCACGTCCAGGACGGCCATCAACATCAACTGATGATCAACACGTCAATAAAATCAAGGAATTGGTGCTCCAGAATCGACGATTAACAGTCAGAGACCTCACTGGCATCGTTGGAATATCGGAAGGATCAGTGAAAACCATTTTTAAACATCATTTGGGCCTAAGAAGAGTGAATGCACGATTGGTTCCAAAATCACTGCATTGGTTTTACGAGACCATTTTGCCAAAAATTCGACTGATATCGTTCCGCAACCACCCTACCACTCTATTCGCCTGACTTAGCACCGTGTGCCGTGTGACTTTTGGCTATTTTCTAAACTCAAAAAATCGCTTCGTGACACCGTTTTGAGTCAATTGAAGACATTAAACATGAATCGCTAAGCGCATTGAAGGCTATTCCGGAAATTGACTTTAACAACTGTTTCGAGAATTGGAAAAAACGTTGGCACAAGTGTATTGGGGCCGAGGGGGATTACTTTGAAGGGGACGAAATAGATTTGGAAGAATGAATAAAAACATTTGAAATTATGAACAAAATCTTACTAACTTTTGCCCACAGTAGTATGTATGTATATGGATATTTGATTGTATGTGTGTGTGTAGAAGTATACATTTACAACGTCATCATTAAGTACGCAGCAATTTGAATGAACGCGTGGAAATGTGATGGCAGAATGATTCTCTCAGTTGCTCTTCTAATACTTGTGCATAATGCTCACGCATACACAAACACACACACACACACGAACACACATACATATTTTGTATCTGAAGCATTTGATTATTGTGCCAAATTGTTTAGCGTAATACGACAATTAAATACTTTGGTAAATCTAAAACGTAATAATTAATTTATTCATAGACATCATTAGCCTCGTCAATGATTTGCATATGATTTTTGCTTTGTGATTTCTATTAGGAAAACTTAATTTACACATAATAGCGGTATTCACTCTCTGACTTAAAAGGTTTTGCATCATTGTGAATGCAAGATTTAACGGCATATTGACATTTTGTTGTTGTGATATCAGAACTATTTTGCATTTACAATGATACAGGACCGTTTACACTAAAGAGTGAATTATCACTAGTACTAGGCTTAGTTTGCTGTGCTGTTGTGATATTGTGATAGTTTACTACTTTTGCTAGTTTTGCGATAAACAAATCAAAACTTTATTGTTTTTCAAGAGAGTATTCTCCATGAAGATCATACAATGCATTTTAAACAATTTTCGAACAACTTTATCCACTTCGAATGAGGTAACTCGAAAACATTCGTTTTCAAATGTATCTGCAGCTTCTTTAGGCATCGAAAAACGTTGATTTTGCAATTTATTTTTGATGTGCAGTAATAAAAATACATCATTGGGTGCCAAATCAGGGCTGTACGGTGAATAACCCATCAATTCGATGTTTTGAGTGCTCAAAAACTCACTTGCTTGAGCTGATGTATGAGAGCTTGCATTGTCGTGGTGGAGAAATTATTCTTTCCGTTGTCGGCAGCGATTGTTTTTCCTCATTTCGCCGAACTCTTCTGGCAAACAAATGGTGGGGTACCATTTACCGTACGGCGTTCCACTAAAGGCACTGTTGCAACATGACCATTTATGTATACTGAAGATACAATGCCAACATTTTATTCGAAGTGCTTCGTGCACGTACAATGTTTGATGGATTTGGCTCGTCTTGAAAGAGCCTTACAGTCGACTGCTGTTTAGTTTCGGGCTCATATGCATAGATCCATGATTCGTCGCATGTTACGAACTTATAGAATCACCGCGATTGAATATTTTTCAATACTTTTCTTTGGGCGCTGTGGCGTAGCGGTAGTGCGTTGGACTGTTACGGCGAGTGTCCGGGGTTCGAATGTCGCCACAAACAAAATCAAAAATCTTGGCTGGCAACGGTACATTTTCCTAGTCATTCCTATCCCTTTCGTTGGCGCTACTTGCGGTCATAATCGACATTGAATGAACGGAAGTTCATTGTGGTAAAAACAGAACACTTTGCCACAATTGATTGGCTGTCTATCTCTTTATCGGTGTCCTGTGATTACAATCCCTCTCTCATTCTCCCTCCGTTTTCCTCACACCTATCAATCTTCCTTACAATCAACACGATGATCTGCTTTTGTAGGGGTACTCCCTGTGTGTTGACTGTAATAAAGGGTGTTTCTTTTTAGAAGTGTGGTTTTCAATCTGGCAATACTTTTTTCGGAATTGGTCTTTTTAACAGCTGTCACTTGATTTATGCTCAGTTTGGTTTGCTATTTCATAATGAATAGACTTACGCCTGAACAACGTTTGCAAATCGTGCCAATTTGTTACCAAAACAAGATGGCCACCGATCCCGATTTTCACAAGAAAATTTTGTTCAGCGATGAAGCTCACTTTTGGTTGAATGGGTACGTTAGTAAGCAAAATTGTAGCTTTTAGAGTGATCGTAATCCACAAGCCATTGTTGAGACGCCGTTACATCCTCAAAAAGTCACTGTTTGGCAGAAAGTCACTATGGGCAGAGGGAATCATTGGTCCATATTTCTTCAAAGATGAAGCCGGTCATAATGTTACAGTCAATGGAGAACGCTATAGAGCCATGATTAATGACTTTTTCGTGCCTAAATTACAGGATGTTGATGTGGATGACCTTTGGTTCCAACAAGACGGCGCTACATGCCATACAGTCAACGAAACAATCAATTTATTGAATGAAACTTTTGGTGAGCGCATTATCTCGCGTCGTGGGCCTGTGGCGTGGCCTCCAAGATCGTGCGATTTAACACCGGTGGACTATTTTTTGTTTTTTGTGGGGTTATGTGAAGTCGCTTGTCTAAGCAGATAAGCCCGAGACGATTGACGCCTTGGAAGAGAATATTCGGCGCGTTATTACTGACACACGGATGCAATTGCTGCAAAAAGTGGTCGAAAATTGGGACTCTCGGCTAGAATTTATTCGAACCAGGCGCGGCGGCCACTTGCCCGAAATCGTTTTTAAAACATAATGGCTAATCCTTATCTTTATAATAAAGCTAAATTCTTGGCTATAACATTAAATTAAATGCGTTTTATTTCTTCTTGAAAACCACACTTCTAAAAAAAACACCCTGTATAAAAAATTATAAAATCGACATAAGGCTTTTTTTTGACCAAATTATTCAAATTATGCGGTATCCAAAGCGAACAAATCTTTTTGACGGCCAATTGTTCTCGGAATATTGAATGTATGCAAGTTGAATTAAAGCCCGAACTCATATCTCAAGCTTCGATGTTTTGTGGCTGATTGTGGACGACCTTCGAGGAATTCACTCTGGAGCGAACTACGGCCCCGATTAAGTTCGGAAAATTCGCGAAACACGGTGACCCTCGAAGGTGCTTCATCACCGAAAGTTGAAGCGAGTGGATCGTTACAATATTATTGAGTTAATCCTCGAATTCAAATCGTAAAAAATCATAGCAATAAATTTCAAGATTTAATTCATTAAATTTTACAAGTCACTGTAAGCAATGCAAATAGCAGTCGTATGACAAAAATTTCTGAACACGTATACCATCAAAAACGTCAAAGTTTACAATTTTGATGTCAGACTTGAAGTGTTTATTACTGGTGTTCCCATATTTTAAAACTTACATAAGTAGCAACCCATAGGATCCTTCGTAAGATCCGACGATGATTAGTTGTTCGCTTGGATAATCTGTGACATGCATACGTGGTGGACTCTTGCTTATGGACTTGGGAAACACTTGGCTCTGCTCTAGATGCTTAGCTTGAAGTACACCTCTTGACTTATTAAGGGAGCAAGCGTGTTTTCGTTTTTATTAACGTTCGTTTCTACTCAAATTATATGCCTCGAATATCAATTTAAGTTTTACAAGTAATTTTCATTCATACTAACTATACAAGTTAGTTCACATCTTTGATTAATCCCAAATATATCAGAAAACCTGGGATTTTGGGTTTAAGTCTTTTACTGTCTCATCTGACATTGAATTTACCCTCTCATCTGAGAGGGTAAGCCGCCCAGGTAAGATTCGTTCCAAAACTATTCACTCTATTCAAAACCGAAATTAGGAACCAATCTTGATGACTTGAATGAGAACTTGAAAACTTGTAGGATTCATCGAGGATAGAGAACTACTTTCCCTTTTATGCCATACAAGTTTTTATGGTGCTAAAATACCACAAATTAGCCTTCAACATTGTAGAGACATAAATCAGCAGCCTTCAAAAGTTCTCACAAATGAGACAAACTAAACCCGTTTGGCCAACTTCCGTTGATGTGAAACTGTGAGTAGGTGAATAGCGGAAATGACCAAAAGAAAATTCTATAAAAAAATTGAAAATAAAAAACTTATAAGTTTTTGAATTTAAAATACATAGTATTTATTTTAATTAGAAAACACTTATCAATAACATTCAATAAACAATACATCTAAATTGAAAGGTATAAACTTATGTAAATACGTATGTAAATAAATATGTATGTATGTATATGAATAAATACCATAGATGCTATTGTATCGTACGTAGTGTATACTTATGAAAATAATACTAAATAAATATGAATGACACTTAACTTACGCGATGTTTACCATCATCCTTTTACATAAACAACCTCGATATTCGTTAATAAATCTATAATACTTATATTTATACAAATCAATTAATCCTAATAAAATAAATTTAGTACTTAGTCAAACTCATCGATTCTCATCGCACACTACAGCCGCATGGACATGATGCTGGGTGGCGTTTGCGATCGAAATCTAGTCGTACGACGGCAGAGATGCCGGCAAGCGAGACGCCAAAATGCCGCACGAAAATCAACACTATAAAATGCATAAATACAAGGATTTATGGCGCTGTTGAACCAACCCAACCAGGTGAACGCCTTTGCCAGCGTGTGACTGAATTGATGCTCCTCCAGAAATGGCGTAACCAGATAGTAGACAGAAAAGGGCAGCCAGCAGGCTATGAATCCGCCCACAACGATGCTAAGTGTTTGGGTGGTTTTGTGCTCCTTCTTCAGTGACATAATGCAATGCGATACGGATTTCAAATGATGATTATGCTGATGATGCTGCTGATTTATGCGTGCAGTAGTGGCGGCACTTTTGAAATCAATCGGAGGGCTGCTGTAAGGTCGTAAAGATGAGTTATGTCGTCGTTGTTGTTGTTGTTGTTGTTGTTGTTGGCCATTGCCATTACAATTGCCAATGACTCCATTACCTCCATTTGTTATGTAAGATGAGGTATCTGAGATGGTCGTTGTTGTGTTGGTTGAGCTTGGTGAATGTCTCCACGACAACGGCGGCCGTGTCAATTCATAGCAACTATTTCTGCCATTTGTTGGAGTTGAGGAAAACTTAAGTAAAGTTCGACGACCAGGTATATCTCGCATAATTCTTTTCTCATCATCGTCGTCTTCATCTTTGGGCAACATAATTTCATGCAATTCATTTATGATTGTCTGATTTGAAAATCTCCTCGAATCGGTGGGCGTTTCTGTTCTCAAGTTTCGCAAATCGGCAGAAGTGTAACGGCGGAATTTCTACGGATGGGTGGGTGGAAAGGAGGGAAAAATTTTCGTTTTCATTTTCATTTACTGATTTGGAATATAAAATGAGGAAATTCCCAAAAATGCAAGTAAGTATTTTCATTCTTACCTTATTATTGTGCACACTAATGTCGGTCATGTTGGCGTGTCGCGACGCTATGACACATGAAATACGTGCGTATACATAAAGCATTACGATCATGGGCAAAAAGAAGGAGCCCATTGCCGAATAAATAACATATCCTTTATTTTGATTGTAGCGACATTCCCTGGAATCGCGACGTCCAGGTTCATACCTGCAGGAAAATGATAAAAACATAATTAAATGTCGGCCAGGCAAAAAATGTCGGCATATAGTTTACGATTAAGAGGAAAAATTATAAGAATTAGTGATAAGCTGAGATAAGATATGGGATCTGGTGCCCCAAACAGTGTTTTCAAAATTAAACTCAAGCTGGTATTTCCATCATACAATAACTAAAAACAAAAAACAGAGCTTTATAAAACCTTCTTGAGTTATATTTTTTAAGAAAACAAAATGGAAGTGTTTTTAGAAATTTATACTACGAGACGAAGTAAAATTAATAGGGGGGCTCTTTAAGTCTACCTATAGGCTCGAATGGAAGCCCTTCTGGGAAAATCTTTCTAGAATTCATTCAGATTACTTCCATATCGGTTATCTGCATTCATAGTTTCTAGTTTCATCTTCTCCTAAACTGGATCTGTTCATATTAAAGGTTTTGTTAATTCGCAGAATCACCACTTACCAACCCAACATGGGCGGACATGTAATGCCCAACGCTAATAGCCAAACGATGAATATCATTGTGAGTGCTAAACGCTTTGAACGACGATTCCGTGAATAGTTTAAGGGCTGCGTTACAGCGAGATATCTACAAAATGAGATGACAATGGAATAATCTTCAGTTCTTTTTTTTTTTTTTTGAAGCAAAAATTTCATCTTAAAGTCAAAAGTTTAATTTGAAAACATAGTCTTACTTCGTCATCACTTACCTGTCGACACTTATTGCAACGAGACTCAAAATCGATGCAGTGGATAGCAAAACGTCCAGTGATATCCAAATATCGCAGAGCACCCAACCCAATTGCCACGAACCTACAAAGTACAAGAAAAATAAAAACACAAATTTATTAAACTTAAACTTTTTCATGCTCTAACAACAAATTAAGCGAAAAAAAAGTCTCAAATATTTCACACAAAAAGATATAAAAGAATCACTCACCGACCACAAACACTGGACGGAAAGTTTCATAAAGGCGCAACAGGCGCAACAGGCGCCCGCTCGACTAACCACCACACAAAAATAGTTTAATAAAAATTTGATGTTCTTCTTTCTCTTTTCTGTCGCCCCTCACTTTGTCCTCCACTTTGAAATGCTTTTATACTTCACTTTATTACTTAGACTTCCTAGACTTTTGTAATTAGTAAAAGCGGCGACGTGTGTAAATTAAGTTAACGGACAATAAAATTTGCTTCATAAAAGAAGCAACAACATTTTATGCCTTTCGTTGTTTACGCAAATATTCATACACTGAGAGAAATGAACAAAACCTTAACATCACAATAAATGATTCGTGCCTACCCCGATATAACTTCCAACACAACTTGCAAGTTACGTTCCCTAGTAGAGATACTTGTGAAAAGGAATGTTGGAGCCTCCCATCTGTGGTGCACAGATGGATTAAAAACAAACGAGATAGTTGGAACGGGAGTTTATGGAGTTAGGCCGAGAAAGGACATTATTGTATAGTATAAGCCAAGAAAACTCAGTTTCTCAGGCGGAAGTACACGCAATTGAATTATGTCTTGGGGAATATGAAGAAAGGCCGTTGTGTAAACCAAACATCTATATTCTCTTGGGCAGTAAGGCTGCACTACTGGCCTTAAATTCCTTCAAAATGTGTTCAAAACTTATATGGGAGTGCCTTCAACTACTGATGAAGCTAGCATCACAAAATAGAGTCCACCTAATTTGGGTGCCTGAACATAGTGGTATTGAGGGCAATGAAATGGCTGACGAGCTAGCCAGAAAAGGGGCATCCGAGCTCATGTTTGGACCAACCAGAGTTTCGTAAAGCTCAATCTTAACACATGGTTGAACAGAGAGGTCCAGGCTGCTTGGAAACACCTCAGGTAACAGACAAGCAAAATCATTCATGCCAAGTGTATCAAAGTTATGAACAAAACAACTCTTGATGTCAAACAGACTCAGAATCCGAGCTGTCACAGGACTTCTTACTGGACATTGTCCAGTTAGGAAACATCTTGCTAACATGGAAATAATTCGGGACGAATTCTTTAGATTTTGTGACAAAGGCGAGGAAACATCAGAGCATATTCTGTGTCACTGTGATAAGCTTACAAGGCTTAGACTTCGTCACCTTACTATTGCTTACCCTACTATGGTTGAAGTGGGCAATACGAGTATAACTCCCAGGGATATTTTAGCATTTTTAAATGCTATAGGCCTAGGAAGTGTATCTTAGGATATTCAATGGGCTCTTCACAATGGGCCTTTTTAGCCTGCAGTGATTTGGTGGCTTGTGCCCAGCTTCTGTTTCAATTTAATATATTCTAGCTATTGATATAGTGAAAGTATAAGTGTTGAATTCAATACGGGGCAGAAGATCTGCAATAGTTTCTCCCGAAATCTCTCTTCGAGAAAGATAGAGAATGAATAAATTAAATAGGTTGAGTATCTATATTCTGAAAGCCACAAGAGCATAGTTAAGCAGACATGTAGTTACTACTTTTCTATGTGTTAGTGTACATGCTATATGAAAATAATTAAAATGCTACTCTGAAAAAGACTAAAATTAGTTAACCGGTCATTGAGAAAACGGCTCTCAATGTTTGTTTTGCCTATTTGAACCAGGTCTCTGCTCGGCATAAAATATTGCACATACCCTCACCTAAGAAATTTGTAGCGTAATTTCTCTCGTGTGACGAGGCTCAATCATCATTGCTCTTCTGCTCTCTAGTGTTGGCAAGTCTAATAACTTAAGCTATAGTATATCGTCATCATCATTTAGAAAGAGCATAATTGATATTTTTGTTTATTTTTGATACAGAAAAGCAATCAAGTGATATAATTTATTTATAAACAAAACAGCATTTCATGATTCAGAACTGAATTTATTGATGCCTTCGATCCTAAACTTAGATGCAGTTTACGTTCGAAGGTATTGAAAACAGTATGTTTTTTATATGAAAAAAAAAACCAAAATATCACTTAGTGCCTTTCTAAATGATGATGACGATATGTACTCTGAGTTCTAAACCTCTTTGCATCCAAAGAAATATTCTCAGATTTAATTAAAGAAATTTTTAATTATAGTGTCTTTAACATCTTGCATAAGTAAGTACATGAGTGCCATTTAGTCTAGAATCTTTAGCTGAATTGTCGTATAAGATTTCATTGCCAATAAGCTTCAAGTTTCTTTTACATCATTGCATGCGACATGTGACAGCGATGTCAATTCAAAAGCAGTATCAATTTGCAGAAATTTTATCTCCAGAGAGAACTGCCATTTCTGATATCATTTACTGGCTGCGTGATTGCGAAGAACATCAGCTGTGAACAATGGCTCATAAATATAGGGTGATTTTTTTAAGAGTATGGATTTCGAAAATGAAAAACAACACAGAAATTTTACAAAAGTGAATGAAATTTTTATTTGGATCGATAAATCAATTTCTGCCATTTACTTTTTAAATATAATCTCACTTAAATGTTGCCCGCGGCTACGCTTCAAGTAGCCCATTCTAAAGGTCAAATTTTGGCACATTTTTCATACATTTCGGCCATATTCTCGGAATCTCACAAATGTTGGCTTCCAAAGCAGTAATCGTATTTAGCTGGCCCCTATAGACAAGAGACTTAACCTAGCCCCATCAAAAATAGTCTAACGGGGTCAAATCACGTGATCTTGGTGGCCAATTGACTACACCAAAACGTGAGATAAACTGCTCATTAAATTCGCCTCTCAATTGATGCATGGTTTCGCGTGCAGTGTGGCATGTGGCATCGTCCTGTGGTGGTTCCACATGTCGGCCGAGTACAATTCTAGAATTTTCGGCCAAAAAAAGTGTTATAATCGGGCGGTACCTTTCTCCATTGACCATAACGTTGCGGCCTTCATCGCCTTTGAAGAAGTACGGCCCAATGATGCCCCCTTCCCACAAACCACACCAAAAAGTACAGTTTTCGGGATGCATTGGTAGCTGAATTGAATTGCCTCTGGCTGGTCTTCACTCCAAATACGATATGGCAATTCTGCTTATTCACGTATCCATTGAGCCAAAAATGAGCCTTGTCGCTAAATGGACGTATCTTGCGAAACACTTTTTTCACAGCGCATGAATTTTGATAATAAATTTCAATAATTTGCAAACATTGTTCAGGAGTAAGTCTATTCATTATGAAATGTCAAACAAAACTGAGCATAAATCAAGTGACAGCGGTCAAAAAGATCAACTCGGAAAAAAGTATTGCCAGATTGAAAACCACACTCTCTAAAAAAAACACCCTATATAAAGAACGTAAAGGTAAAAAAAGAACAGAACAACAGCAAAAATGTCACGTAATTCCTTTTTTTTTAAAGTTTAAATTCGTAGAAATGTTTTTTTATTCTATTAAAAATATCAATGATAGTGGGGTAGTATATCTATGGTAGTTAAGTATTAGCCGAATAACTCTATACCCAGAAGGCTAGTATCACTGCACCTTAAGTTTCCGAAAGTCTTATAGAAATATGCGTAGAAATCAATGCATTGAACAACAAGTTCAAAGAAAATGAAATGGAAAATGGAATGGAAAACTTTGTTACTAATCATCATACCCGAAAGTATATATCTACTTTATTATATGTTTTATAATTTGTATGAATAAATTGAAGCTACTTATGGCAAAAAAGCGCTAGGTAAACACAAGTGATTGAGTGATTTTTGTACTTAATGTTTAATACTTTTGGCAAAATAAAATATACAAAAAGTTATTTGTATTTCCAATTCACCTTCGTGCATATGACAAAATGTAATTTTCAATTGTTATGCACTGACATTTCTCATTCCAATTGTTAAGCAGTCTGTTTCAGAACTATGTTAGCTAAATTACCATATGATGTAATATTTTTTTTACAAAAAGTTTACAATTTACATAAATAAAACTGTCAAATACAATTTTTCTTTTACAAAAAAAAAAAAAAAAAATCATATTCTCTAATGAATTTAATACTTGTTTTTATGTCTTCAATTTGTAAAATTTATTTCCGAATTTTGCCAGTTCAACTTGTTAGAGTATATCTAGACTTAATGAGCATTAGATTCCCCAGAGAGAGACTAACAACAATGTATGGTATATAGAACAGGCTGACCAGACGATCGTTTCAGAACAAGACACAGTTTGTCGCCAGTGATCTTAGTGGTAAGTCTTTGTGTTTAATAATCCATTTAAGCGACTGATATTTGAAATTATAACCGAGAATTACCATTACAAAAATTTCAAATATTTTCAGTGAATGGTATTATTGAAACAGATATACCACCCTGTTCTATATTCTGTTTCTTTCTTTTAATGGCACAACAGCTTATGGAGGGCCTAGGCCGGACTTTTCGTTTTCACTCATGTCGTGCGTGTTATATTTTTATATGAATGAAAGGAACCTACAGTTTTATGCCGAATACGAACGGCAAAGTGAAAAGCTTTTCAAAGCTGTGTAGAATATTTTTTCTTTCTCCTTTTTCAACGGAGATTAAGACGTCCTATTCTGCGTGTTCCTCCACCGTGGCTCGAATAAAATACCCTTCTCGTCGAAGCGCCTTCTCAACATTACCGAGCGAAGCCGCTGGATTTTTATACGCTAGACTTTGTCAGTGTCGGCGTACAACTCATACAACAGATCTTACTTTACTTGCTTTACTTTTAATGGCACAACAACCCATGGAGGGCCTAGGTTGAGCTTTTCGCATCCACCCATGTTGTGCGTGTTATATTTGTACATGAATGGATAACGCAGATCGTTCCATCTTATTCGATACCGATACACGTCGTCCACTCATACTGGACCGTAGATCTTACGAAGTATCTTCCTCTCAAATCTTAGATCTTACGAAGATCTTACGAAGTATCTTCCTCTCTAATAGCTTCTCATCATTTATGATCAATGTCTACATCTCTGCGCCATATATTAGAACGGGAAGGACGAGGGAATTATAGAGCATTATTATCGTCGGTCGTGAGAGGGCACTGGTTCTCAATTGCATACTGAGAGCCCGTTGTAACACCAGCTGTTGGCAAGAGTTAATATCAGCTTGATCTCAAGGCAGAGTTATATTTAATGCTATTCTCTTCGCTCTCTCTCTGTTCTCACTACTCAGCACATAACGGTTACACTTTTTTCTGAACTAGCATTTTTGTGTGTGGCAGTAAATTTTTGTTGCATTACGAGTACGTTGAAAAATGTTTTTGTTTTACTTATTGACTCTTCTTTTCTCTCTTTTAACTTGAAAATTATGTTTTTAAATTAAAAAAAAATTATTTTCATGTTAGAGTATTTCTCTGTAGTGTATCTAAATAAGAATGACGATCGTTTCGAAACCAACAATCAGAATTTAATTCATGTCTGTTGCAGAGTCCCCTTGTTGTCCTCTTTATTATTATTGTAGTACCCCTGAATACTTTCAAAGGGGTTCGGATCGAAGGGGTTTGCAACTATATAAACCAGATACGATTTATGTACCTGCATACCTAAAATTGCACAGCCCTTCGTTCCCATTTCTTCTGCAGAACTAATTTTGGAAATTCTAACGTGAGAACCCAAATAGATTAAAGTGTAACGAAAGTAAAGACCTCATGTCTGGCGAACTTCCGAAATGAAACACTTGCCTAAGAACAACTTTTCACTACACCGTTCGTACTCGATACAATTATAACTCGCACAACATTAATGGGTGCGAAAAGCTCGGCCGATATCCTGCAAGGGCTGCTGTGCTAATAATGGAAGAACTATAAGTTCTCGCTGTCCATTATTTCTATTATGCAAATTGCTACTATGTATATCCATTTTAAATAATTTTAATGTTTGTATGGTTGCAAATGACACACATACGAGCACAATTAGGAATAACAAATTAAACAATTTACGCTCATCATAAATCACTATATGAGGTACATATTGTTGGGTATGGTTAAATACGAGTATAACTAATTCACTTAATAACTTTTAGTATTAGCCAAGTGAGTGTAAGTGCGTTAGATGCCATTTAAAATTATATGTCATATACACACACACATATGTACATACTTAAGTACATATGAACATATATATGTATGTATATGTGTGTACGGGTGTGTTCATTACACCCCACAGCAAAATGAAATGAGCTTGATTACTGCTGAGCATTTTGGAAGCACTTCGTATTCATCTTGAGGGGAGGTCAACCTTTCATGCTCTCTCCTTTTTCCCTTCACAATGTAACCGTGACAACGTAACTGCACCCAGATTCCTATTTATCGAAGGATATAAAATGTGAAAGGAATAACATGGTATTTGATGTAATGTAAAAAAACATGCTCTTTAACCTTTAACCCTCTCAAAGAATTAGGCACCTGATAAAACCTCACGGTTGCTAGGTTACTATTTATAAATGTTGATTGATTGATTGATTTAAGAGGGGATGTGTGCTGCGTGTGACCTTGAAAAGCAGTTTATTGTACCTCTTAATTGCCGTAAATAATAAATGCAAAAGCTGCCAAGCAAATAGGCAAAACATGTTGACAACCCTTTAAGAGGATATTCAAAAGAAATGGCATCTAAAAATATGTGCAGGATATAGGGGCTTTGATGTTATGATAAATGCCATTTAATGCCATTAACTCAATTGAAAAGTTTTGTTTTTTATACGCGCATGTCGCTGTGGCGTAGTGGTAGTGCGTTGGACTGCTACGCAGAGTGTCCGGGGTTCGAAACTCGGCACAGGCAAAATCAAAAAAAAAAAAAAAAAAGTAGAAATGATAATTTTTCTACACGGCACCACCTCTTGGCAGGCAATGGCAAACCTACAAGAATAAGAATTGCTATGAAAAGCTTTTCACTTCGACGTTCGGATTCGGCATTAAACTGTAGGTCCCTTCCATTCATGTACAAAAATAACACAGCTCGGCCTAGGCCCTCCATGGGCTGTTGTGCCATTAAAAGTAAAGTAAGTATTTCAAAAAACTTTATTCTTAAACTTTTTTTAATAAAAGATTGCTTTTAAGTTTAAGGAGGTACATATGTGAGGCCTTTTGACAAAACAACTTATCTACTTTTCTCATAAAATTTCTAGAAGGAGCAATTTAAACATAAAGCTCTTGCCTTTCTTTCTAAAAAATACATTTCTTAAATTCACTAATTTCTTCGGCTGCCAAAGTTGAATATACTCCCTTTTTTATCAATGGAAGTTCTTCAACAGGAAACGTTCCCAACTATTACCAAGTTAATGCAATTTTCACTCTAAATTGGTTTTTGCTTTCTTGCCTTTGTCATCATAATCGCTTGAGTTACGTTTTTTGAAGTTTCCTTCTTTAGAATCATTTTTATATTTACGAGGGGGTAGAAGATGATCGTAGTAAAGCGAAAGTTGTCACGGAAATGACAATTTCCTCTATCATCAAGTATGAAAAAAAATGAAGATGCATATTTACACATAAGTAGTTGATGGGCAGACATATGCATCCACTATGGATAGAGGAGCCCTCTATGTCTCTATCGATTGACCGAGGGGGCGCTGTTTTGCGTATGAGTATGAATCACACTCGTTTGATAGATGGGCGCTGCCCATAAGTTTATAGTAAAGTTTGACATTTCAATCAAAAATTTTACATTACAAACAAAAATTGTAAAAAAATTTCTAAAGCTGACAGAACGAGCGAGTATAGACTGAAAAACATACGCGAGGTACAAACAAATGACGATTGCGTTACGAAAAATCTCCAGTAAACAACTGCTGCTGAGAAAAAGCGAGAATGTAGACTTCATCGAAAAACGGAGGCCCAACAACATTTAGATTCTACTACGGTGAAAAAAAACCAGCACTGATATCGCGAGAGTGTAGACTTGAGGCACAACAGAATTGGAATTTCATTATAAACAACAAAGAATGATGCGGAGAGGCAGCATGAAGGGCAAATGAGTTCATTACAGCCAATATTTGCATCAGCACTCATCTCATCACCTTAGTCCCGACGAAGCTCCTTAGCTTAATCAGCACCAGGCAGTCCCTGAGGTGACTGACTTCCCAGTTTCTCAACGAAAGAGAAGGGCAAAAGATTTACTTGAAAATTTGCCTGAAATCCGTTCCTCCGTGGAAAGAAAACAACTCGAGATTTCATAGCATTCGCGAGTTCTCAGACCGTCAAGTGGCAAATTTTTCACCTGTTGAGATCATACAACCCGAATATTTTAATTGTGATGATGATTATAATGATGTTAATAATGATGTTGATTGATGATGATGGTCAGATTATAATTATAATGATGTAGCAAATAAATACGCATGCTTTAAGTATGAATATTTTGATGGAGATGATGATTTTGCAGAGGGTGTTCGTTGTATGCATTGGAAATGCCAACGATCAAAATGAAGTAAATTCAAATGTAGCACACCTGGGATTAGAGAATCATCAAATCGTTTGCATAAATCAGCACATCGTTAGAAAACTCCTTCGGGCACGCCTGTAATGTCTGCGATAGACTCTGGTTTCTACAAGATTACTAAACCTAACCTGAAAACCCAAAACGCAAATGTTCTGAAGAAGTTAACTTCTGTAGGGCGTCCCACTGAGGCACACAAATTATATTTCCAGTTTTTTTGTATTAAGGACTGCGTCGAATAAAATTGCCCGTTACATTTCTTCCCATACTGTGCTATTGAAAGATTCAAAAGCAAACATTTTTATCTTAGTAGCTTTGAATTAAATGTCAGAAAATATTATGTGTTAGTTAAAGACAATAAAAATTTATTTAATGCGAAAATGGCAAACGAAGTGGAAGTGCGAGAAAATATTGTTAAAATTTTTCAAAAGCAACCTCACTGAGCATTCAAAAAAATTGCCAAAGAGGTAGGGGCTAACCCTAAAACCATTCCTCGTGTTATTAAACGTTTTAAGGAAGAACTGCGTATTGATCGGAAGAAAGGTTCTGGTAAAAAGAAGGGGCCACATGACTGTGAGAAGGCGAAGAACGTTGTGACCATTTTAAAGAGAGATCCAATCATTTCGAAAAGGAAATTGGCGGGGAAGGCTGATTGCTCAGAATCTTTCGTGCGCAGGACTAAGAAGGAAGCTGGGCTGAGGACGTACAAAGTTCAAAAAGTTCCGGATAGAAACGGCGTGAAGAATGTAACCGCAAAACAACGAGCGAAAATGCTGAGACGAGATTTTGTCAAGAAATTTGAATGCTGCATAATGGACGATGAAACTAATGTTTTAGCGAACTTTTCCCAGCTACATGGCCATGAATTTTATACAGCTGATTCTCGAGGAAATGTCGCTGAAAAATTCAAAGCCAAAAAAATTACAAAATTCCCAAAGAAATTCCTTGTTTGGCAGGCAATTTGCAGTTGTGGCAAAAGGAGCAGCACATTCGTGACATCGGGTACAATCAACGGCGAAATATATTTGAAGGAATGCTTGCAAAAGAGATCGCTTCCATTTTTACGCCAACATGAAGTGTCCACGTTTTTTTGGCCTGACCTCGCTTCATGTCACTACAGCAAAGCGGCCTTAGAGTGGTTCCAACGGAATGAAGTGATTTTGGTGCCTAGAGAAGCCAATCCACCAAACTGTCCAGAACTAAGGCCGATTGAGAGGCACTGGGCTTTAGTAAAAAGGGAGATGAAGGTAACAAAAAAAGTGGCCAAAGACCTTCAAGATTTCAAAAGAAAGTGGTCTGCAGCAGCTGTGAGGGTGTCGGACACTACCATAAAAACATTAATGGAAGGGGTTCCTGAAAAATTAAAACTTTTTATTAAAAACTAATAATTTGTGGTTTCTTGTTTTTATTTTTTTAATATCTAAAAATAATTTGCAAAATAAAATACTTTAGTTTAAAAACAAAGATCAAAAGATTACATCATTTTTGTACCAGACAATTTTATTCGACGCAATCCTTATATAAATCTATTCCCAACAGCAGATTAAAGACATAAGCATTTTAAGATTTTTTGTTTATTATATTTTCATCTAATACATATGTACTCGTACGCTGTACAACAAACACAAAATATTTATCTTCGTTTTCCGTTGACTTTCGCGTTCATCGAAAACAAATGCATACATTACATAATATGTACATTATCTGCTTGTATAGTACGAGACTTTGTGATTTTTTATAACTCCTCAAAAAGTCTCTTCTTTCTCTATCTACGAGTATCTGCAGACAAAATAAATAAAGATTTTTGATTTTACGAGTACATATGTTAACATAGAGAGCTGACAAGTGGAGAATCATAATGGAGACAAAAATAGATACAAACCTATGGAAACTTTTTATAAAGTAAAAAAAAGTTGGAGAGGAATAAAAATAAAACATTGCATTGCATTACGAAGTAAGTAAATATAAAATAATAAACATACAAAATTCGCTGGAATCCTTGGAATCTCTTTAAGTGCACAGCGAGTCAAATGCTAGACATTAAATATTATAAATGGATATGAAATCACATATCTGACAATGTCACATGCAAATACCAAATGTATGTAATAAATAACAATGTAAGCTGATTTTTTACAATATTCTTAACTAATTTAATTTAATTTAATTTTAAGCGGTAGTAAATATCAGTGGAAAATAAATATCTACATGTGGAGAATTTAAAATAGAATATAAGTTTAAGATGTTTTAAGGCCCTAACAAGAACCCCGAATCGGTATATCTGAATGCATGTTTTTCTGAGACTGAACCCCGACCAACAATAGGTTTATTTGAAACAGAATATAAGTTTAAGGTGTTTTAAGACCCCCCAATCGGTGTATCTGAATGCATGTCTTTCTGAGACTGAACCCCGACCAACAACAGGTTTATTTGAAACAGAATATAAGTTTAAGATGTTTTAAGGCCCAAACAAGCACCCCGAATCGGTGTATCTGAATGCATGTCTTTCTGAGACTGAACCCCGACCAACAAAAGGTTTATTTGAAACAGAATATAAGTTTAAGATGTTTTAAGGCCCAAAAAAGACCCCCCAATCGGTGTATCTGAATGCATGTTTTTCTGTGACTGAACCCCGACCAACAATAGGTTTATTTGAAACAGAATATAAGTTTAAGATGTTTTAAGGCCCAAACAAGAACCCCCAATCGGTGTATCTGAATGCATGTTTTCCTGAGACTGAACCCCGACCAACAATAGGTTTATTTGAAACAGAATATAAGTTTAAGGTGTTTTAAGACCCCCCAATCGGTGTATCTGAATGCATGTTTTTCTGAGACTGAACCCCGACCAACAATAGGTTTATTTGAAACAGAATATAAGTTTAAGATGTTTTAAGGCCCAAACAAAAACCCCCAATCGGTGTATCTGAATGCATGTTTTTCTGAGACTAAACCCCGACCAACAATAGGTTTATTTGAAACAGAATATAAGTTTAAGATGTTTTAAGGCCCAAACAAGCACCCCGAATCGGTGTATCTGAATGCATGTTTTCCTGAGACTGAACCCCGACCAACAATAGGTTTATTTGAAACAGAATATAAGTTTAAGGTGTTTTAAGACCCCCCAATCGGTGTATCTGAATGCATGTTTTTCTGAGACTAAACCCCGACCAACAATAGGTTTATTTGAAACAGAATATAAGTTTAAGATGTTTTAAGGCCCAAACAAGCACCCCGAATCGGTGTATCTGAATGCATGTCTTTCTGAGACTGAACCCCGTCCAACAATAGGTTTATTTGAAACAGAATATAAGTTTAAGATGTTTTAAGGCCCAAACAAGAACCCCCAATCGGTGACTGAACCCCGACCAACAACAGGTTTATTGGCTGATTTGGTACGCTGACAGTTTCAAACGAAAATCTCCATTACAGTAATAATAAGTGTGAATTATGATTTCTATGGTCGCTGTGGCGTAGTGGTAGTGCGTTGGACTGCTGCCCAGAGTGTCCGGGGTTCGAATCTCGGCACAGGCAAAATCAAAAAGTAGAAAAAATAATTTTTCTACACGGAACCGGCACCACCTCTTGGCAGGCAATGGCAAACCTACAAGAGTAAAAATTGCTATGAAAAGCTTCTCACTTCGCCGTTCGGATTCGGTATTAAACTGTAGGTCCCTTCCATTCGTGTACAAATATAACACGCACAACATGAGTGGATGCGAAAAGCTCGGCCTAGGCCCTCCATGGGCTGTTGTGCCATTAAAAGTAAGTATGATTTCTACACTACGTCATACGTACTGACTTTAACTAATTTTAATAGTAAAACCAATTGAATTGATTAGAAAATCCTATTAAATTGATGGCATTTTAGTCGAAGTACCATACGTATGAATGTAAGTATATTAAAATAAAAAAATTAAATTACAAATTTCATATTCATATTCATACTCATACTCACCAAGTAAATGCACCGCAACCGCAGGTGGCATTACAAAAACGCCCACCAGTAAATCGGCGACAGCTAAGCTCATCACGAAGCAATTTGTGATTGTCTTAAGGCGACGCGTTGTAATAATGGCCAAAATAACAAGTGTATTGCCAATGATGACGATCACAATGAGAATGCAGAATATTGCAATCAGGCTGACTCCCTGCCACGACACAATGAAATCGTAAAAATTCGGCCATTCTTCTTCGGCAGTAACATTGGCCATAGTAGCAGTGATATTATTTGCGGTATTGAGGTTAGTATGTGTGATAGTAGTTGATGCTGCCACTTTCAGCTCATTCAACGAATAATTAATGATATCCTGCTCCTCCATGGTTTCGGCGGCAGCAGCGTCTGTTGCAAAGGTCACGTTCGTCGTTGTGGAGGCTGATGGGAAAGTTGTAAATTCATTCGCAGCTACCACATACACAAAAGGGGATGATTGACTCAGATTTAAATTGCTATTGTTTGTTATTTTGTTGTTATTTCTGGCACTCATGACTGGCGTTGCTGCAGTTGTTTTTGAGGTTTTGAGATTGTTGAGACAGTCACATTTCCTTCGTTTGTTGTTGTATAGCAAATGTGACGACTATAGCAGAGTTGAATGCGGACGAATGTTTGCTCCTTCGAGAATCAATTTGCATCGTTCTCGTTTCTACCAATTGAGTGTTCAGAAGCTTATAACTTTAACTTAACTTCATTTTATTCTCTCAACTCCATACTCGTTGATTTACGACGGCTGAGTTTTCTATCGCTGTGGTCGTTGTTGACATAACGATGTTCTTGATATTATTCCTTTTGACCTTTTAAATGTAATTTTTCTATAAAAACAAAGTCACGTAAAATATACATACAATTGAGGAAAGAAAAAAGAAAAAAAGTTGCCCCGCGAAGTAATACCTATCGGTAGACCCGCGGGGAGAGTGAAAGAAGATGAAGAAGGTGGTTTTAGTCGGTAGAAATCTGACATAACCACAGAACTGGGGTGTAAAAGTTGTAAAGAAAGTTTTTGGGCACTTCATGAATACGTAAAAATGTTTTCTCCAGTATATGCAATTACGAAATTGATCCAACTTAGAGCAATGTGGAGGAATTCGTTTGGTGCTTTACAAATCATAATAATTTTATGTTAATTATGCATGCAATTTTCGTTGGCTGAGAATACATAATTGGTATGCATCAAAATTTGTGTGGGAAATACAAAACAAACAAACCACTTAACTTTGCACTCATTTATATTCATTAAACAACACGAAAACAATTTGTTTCTGGCCACACCACACCACACGTATTCGCAATGAGCTCGATTGTGAATGCATAGGCACCAATAATGTAGCCCATATGCAGTGGTTCACAACTAAAATCAAGTGAACATTTTTTTTTATTATGCTTATAGTAAAAACTGAAAAAATGAAAGGGTGGTTTATTCGAACCACGGTGGAGGAACACGCAGAAGAGGACGTCCTAATCTCCGTTGGAAAGACCAGACAACCTGACTACACTTGGCCTTATCAACTGGCGCCAGAGCAGAGGCGACTTGGGGGTGCCAAGACCGATCATCGGTTGTTTTCTTTTTACTTTTACTGACACAACAGCCCATGGCGGGCCTAGGCCGAGCTTTCCAAGTTTTTCGCACCCACTCATGTTGCGCGTGTTATATTTGTGTGTGAATGGAAGGGACCTACAATTTAATGCCGAATCCGAACGGCGAAGTGAAAAGCTTTTCATAGGCAATTTCTACTCTTGTAGGTTTGCCATTGCCTGCCAAGAGGTGGTGCCGAGTAGAAAAATTATTTTTTCTACTTTTTGATTTTGCCTGTGATGAGATTCGAACCCCGGACACTCTGCGTGGCAGTTCAACGCACTACCACTACGCCACAGCGACCATATCATCGGTTGTATTGCCAGCTAAGTAAGTAAAAAAGTGAGGTTATTCTTTAAACAAAGATTTATACTAAATTTTTTATTTTTTTATATTATTACATTCAACACACATACCATACCCCTATGAATGCAGAGCATTGTGTTGAATGGAAGGAAGATTGATAAGTGAGAGGTAGAAGTAGGGAGAATGAGAGAGTGATCACACAGGACATTATATCACTGTAGAAAAGCCCAAATAATCCCGCTAAGTTTCCAAATACAGCCTATGCCTATTTCGGGAGCACTGATCACGAATCTGTATTTAGTTTTTTTTCGGGTCAGGTAGGGGTTAGAAGCTTTTGGAAATAGAGTTTTCCCACCCGAATACTTTTCATAAAACTTCTAAAGTAAGGAGAAATTTTACAGTTTATACTAAATTATTTTTCTTGTCCTAATATTTTTCTTGTAAACAAATGAAACAACTGAATTTTGATCCTGAAATTTTAGCCACCACTGTAGGTAAATAAACTTGATTTCTGAATCTGCATTAACATCATTGTTGAAACTACTTACTTATTCCACCACTACACTGTAGTCAGAGTTTTATTCCAAATACACTTGCAGTCGCATTGATGAATAGTTTCTGAACTACTTCCCCATTACTATTTACCAAACCACTAAGAACATATACGGTCAGTCTGTTAAAAAAAAAAAATTTTATCTAAAGACTTCTAAGCACTTCCACCAGCGATTATTTTTTTATCAAAGGAAAATGACAATTCCCGAAGTGCCCAACAAATACACCACAACTAAAATCTGTGGTGAGTAATTTGCTCCAATCAGCAGCTATGGGTAAAATTGTCACAGTTGTGACAGTCAAGTTCCATACAATTTTTCATCGTTTGAGAGAAACGTTCATAAATGTCAAGCATAAATTATGCTTTGTGAATAATATTGATTTTAAGTGGAAATTGATAAAAGTGATGGAGTAGAAAAATTACAATAGCAGAGTAAAATGTTACGCTCATCCCTCATAACAAAAGGTATTTACCCAAGTCTACTTTTGTGAAACTTTTAAATATTGTACATACAAATAGACATTTTAAATTTTAATGAATATTGCTAAGACGTATGTACTATAGGGTGTTTTTTTTTTAGAAGTGTGGTTTTCAAGAAGAAATAAAACGCATTTAATTTAATGTTATAGCCAAGAATTTTGCTTTATTATAAAGATAAGGATTTGCCATTACGTTTTAAAAACGATTTCGGGCAAGTCGCCGAGAGTCCCAAGCCGGGAGTCCCAATTTTCGACCATGTGAGTAATAACGCGCCGAATATTCTCTTCCAAGGCGTCAATTGTCTCGGGCTTATCTGCGTAGATAAGCGACTACTTACTTACTTTTAATAGCACAACAGCCCATGGAGGGCCTAGGCCGAGCTTTTCGCATCCACTACTCATGTTGTGCGTGTTAGATTTGTACATGAATGGAAGGGACCTACAGTTTAATGCCGAATCCGAACGGCAAAGTGAAAAGCTTTTCATAGCAATTTTTACTCTTGTAGGTTTGCCATTGCCTGCCAAGAGGTGGCGCTGTGTAGAAAAATTGTTTTTTGCATTTTTTGATTTTTCCTGTGCAGATATTCGAACCTCGGACACTCTGCGTAGCAGTCCAACGCACTACCACTACACCACAGCGACCACTAGATAAGCGACTTCACATAACCTTATAAAAAATAGTCCAGCGGTGTTAAAACGCACGATCTTGGAGGCCACGCCACAGGCGCACGACGCGAGATAATGCGCTCACCAAAAGTTTCTTTCAATAAATTGATTGTTTCGTTGACTGTATGGCATGTAGCGCCGTGTTGTTGGAACCAAAGGTCGTCCACATCAACATCCTCCAATTCAGGCACGAAAAAGTCATTAATCATTAACCATGGCTCTATAGCGTCCCCATTGACTGTAACATTATGACCGGCTTCATCTTTGAAGAAATATGGACCAATTTTTCCCTCTGCCCATAGTGACTTTCTGCCAAACAGTGACTTTTTGAGGATGCAACGGCGTCTCAGCAATGGCTTGTGGATTATGATCACTCCAAAAGCGAGTGATTTTGCTTATTAACGTACCCATTCAACCAAAAGTAAACTTCATCGCTGAACAAAATTTTCTTGTGAGAATCGGGATCGGTGGCCATCTTTTTTGGTAATAAATTTGCACGATTTGCAAACGTTGTTCAGGAGTAAGTCTATTCATTATGTAGTGGCAAACCAAACTGAGCATAAATCAAGTGAAAGCTGTCAAAAAGACCAACTCCGAAAAAACTATAGCCAGATTGAAAACTAAACTTCTAAAAAAACACCCTTTACTAGTTAAATTATTTTGCATATATTGGGTCATATAAAAGTATCCGCGGTTGGTACCACGGTTGATGTCATGTGGTTGATGTTTAGTGCCTCCGCTATCTCCCGACAGCAGTTGCAAAATTTTTTCGGCTTTTTCAGGGATTTTTAATCTTTATCGAAATTTCTTTAATATGGAAATTTCCGGAACAGAGTCGAGTCCGGCGTTCACACACAGCATCCTCACCGTAAACCGTACAAATTTTTCGGCATGTTTTTACCTTTTCTATAGTAAGTAATAAAGCATCCCATAACGTTTTTCTTCAGATATTTCACTTATTTTCATATCAATGTAACTTTTTACACTGGCAACGAATTTCACAACTATCTGCACACCTTTCAAT
The DNA here is from genome assembly GCA_958295655.1 of Palloptera scutellata. Classification (NCBI taxonomy): domain Eukaryota; kingdom Metazoa; phylum Arthropoda; class Insecta; order Diptera; family Pallopteridae; genus Palloptera; species Palloptera scutellata. The sequence continues at coordinate 88,250,871 of OY282450.1, forward strand.
CACGTATTCGTTTGACATAATCGGACTAGTGTTGTCAACTATTTTTTATATGACCCAATAATAAGAAACTCCTTTCTGTGATCTTTATTTCTCTCAAATAATTTAAAGTTGATAGTGACAAAAGCTTCAATTGCGCTTCCAGCAATATTCAAATTGAGTATATCCAAGATGACAGAAAGTAGCTTTAAACATCTCATCCCATCTCATTACATCTCAGCAGGCAAATTACATGCCCCTGATATCATAAGACTCGTACGAGAAAGCAATCTGCCAGCAGGATTACAAAGGATGTTCAGGCACGTATGTGTATTTTCCATGTATTAGGGTACGCAATGTTTTTATCTCATGTGGCAGAGTAATCTCTGTTAAAATAAACTAAGTAAAACATACAATATTTGTTCACACTCAAATGCATTTACTAAGCATGAATTATTTCATTATTTATATACCTACGGACATTTTTCAGAATACTCAGCTTTAACTTTAATAATTTTTTGGTCCTTTAATGTGCAATGTTAAGTTTAAGAAGAAGAAAAGTGTACAGCAGAGAAAATGTCTTGAAGCGTGAATACAAATAAAATAAACTTTTATTATGGGAATTCTTTGAAAGTTTTGACTGCAAATACATAGCTTGAAGCTAGAGGTAGAAAATCTTTTAAGTTTTACACATACTTTACATGTGTAATAGAGTAAAACTAAATAAAGGTAGTATAGAGAGAACTAACTATGAAATGAGTTGCATCAAAGGTGAATAGTTCCAGTTTAGCATAGCTGCTTGGAAATATCCTAATGTTTTGTATAACGCTGGTGGTCATTAGGCGGCAAGGACTATTATCATTTTCTAGGAATCAGAAGTTCAAGTTAAAGTTTGAATCGTATAATTGGATTGAATCTGAAATTATAAACAACTTCTTAAGGTAGATAGATTAGAAAAATTAAAGAAGTTTTTCAATTGAATTGCCATTTAATGGATTTAATGGGACTTTAAAGCATAATTAAACTATGTAGTAAAATGCAAATTCTATATCTACTATATAAATTTACCGATTATTATCAATAGTTATCATGTGATTGTAAAATAACGTATGCTTCCCGGAATAAAATGAAATGCAAAGAAGTTGCTAGGTTTGAATATAATATATTTGTTTATTTCTAGGTGGTGGCGAATTTTATCGAAATTCAGAAGTTTTTGGTCTGACCTTTTGCTTCATTTTTTATTCGATTTTCTGGCTACTTTTATACGAGTTTTGGTGTTTTTTAAACTGATTGTCGTTCTTGATTTCAATTTTAGTTTGGATTTTGATATGAGATTTGTTTGAATATTTGGTCTGAAAATCGTTATGAAATTTGGGTTGAATTTGATATAAATTTCGAACTCAAATACTTCTCCTTCTTACCTGAGGTTTATTCTGAAATTTTTTTTTTTGGAGTTTTTTGTGGGTTATTTCTTTCTCTTAGTGGCACAACATTCCATGGAGGGCGTCGACCGAGCTTTTCTGTGGGTCTGGTATACTTTTTATCAGATTTTTGATCTGGATTAACAATGTATTATGTAGCAAGATAATAGCTCTCCCCAAGTCATAAACACAGTGGGGGACTCAGAGATGACTATGGGGGCTGGAGCCGGTCCAAAAAATTTCATTACTTACAACATTTAATAACCTCTACGATTCTTTGTCTAAATATTGGTTTCATCTGTGAGTTAAATTTTTATTTGAGCTTTGGTCGTATAATTTATACCCTTTTGGTCTGACTTTCCAAATTCGATCTATTGCTCTGAACTTAATTAAAATCTTTAAGCTTGGTATAAATTTCATCAATATTTTATTAATATTGAATTCAAAGGACAAAATTGATGAGTGGTGCACTGGCCAGGGTCTTTCTGTCAATCCTAGTAAAACGGCTCTTGTTCTATTTACTAGGAAGAGGAAGCTGGAGTGTTTAAAACTGCCAGTATTGCAAGGTGTGACCCTCAGTCTTGCCATGGAAGTAAAATACCTGGGTGTAACCCTAGATCGGAAACTAACATGGAAGGCGCACGTCTTAACGAAACTAGATCGCGCATTGAAGGATTTCCACCAATGTCGCCGAGCCTTTGGTAGGACCTGGGGCCTTGGACCTACTGTGATCCTTTGGATATACACAGCACTTATCAAACCGATAATCACATATGCTTCGCTGGTTTGGTGGCGCCGAACTACGGTTAAATCCTCAGTCTTGGCGCTGAACAGGCTACAAAGAAGCGTATGCATTAGCATAACGGGCACCATGAGTACCACCTCTGGTGACGCCCCTAACGCCATGCTTGACTTGCTCCCACTGGACATACAGATTCAACAAGAAGAAGTGATGAAGGCGACATGTCGGCTATACTTTTATGGGTATTGGTTCGATAACAGAACTTCGGGTGATGGAGAAATCTTCAAAAGTTTGTCAGAGTAATATCAATTGATACTGGCCCCGAAAGATTGCCTCATACCCGTAGTTACTTTCGAAAGAAAATATGAAGTAAGTTTCCCGAAGCGGTAACAATGGAGCGTGCTGGAGAATCTGACGGATATCTTCTTCACTGACGGATCCAGTACCGATGAAGGTACTGGAGCTGGATGACACTTAAACGCAGGTGTCAATTGCTACTATTCCGTGGGTGTGGGTTGGCAACTGTCTTCCAGACAGTAGTAATAGTTTTCGCCACCTTTAAAGTAGCGGAATGGATAATTGAAAGAAAATGGCACGGGAAACGTATAAGTGTCTGTAGTGACAGTCAGGCTGCACTTAAGGCTCTGGAGAACGCGAGAATTACTTCAAAGATTGTCCAAGAGTGTAAGAGGAAACTTAGATCTGTCGCAAGACTGAATCAGCTCCATCTTATTTGGGTTCCTGGGCACTGTGGAGTTCCTGGAAATGAGAAAGCCGACGAGTTGGCCAACTGTGGATAAATGAACATGGCTTTGGGACCAGAGCCAATAATCGGGACCAGTTTGGCAGGTGCTATGCATTGAATAAAATCTTATGCTAATGATTTACATAAGAAACGCTGGTCCAATCTGGACGTCTATAAAACGGCTAAGTGTTTTGCGATTTGTCCAAAGAGGAAGGCAGCAGAATTCCTTCTTAAATTAGGATGGAAGGACCTTCGCCGGATGGTGGGCATAATCCATGGGGCCAACATATGATAACCATCGGCATCACCGAGGACCCGACCTGCACAACTTGTCTGGAGGAGGTGGACTGCACAGAGCAATTTCTCTGCACATGCCCCGCCTTTGCCAGAACGAGATGGCGCATTTTGCGTTTCGATGTCACAGGAATGGACAAAGTTCACTCCTTCCCCTTCTACGATCTTCTGAAATTTGTGAGAGAATCCGGAAAATTTGCGGAAGAGAACGTAGTCCCCCTATAACCCCTTTTTCAACTTTTTCCCTCTTTTTCTCTAACCCCTTACTTGCTGTCACCCCTTCTTCTTTTCCTAGGCCTTAAGTACAATGGGCTACATAGCCTGAGTGCTTGATGAACTGTCCTGCACTCGTAGGTCAGGTTCTCGGCCTTCTTCACATCCATCCATCCAATGTGGATTTTAAATTAAGTTCAGATTCGAATTTTTGTCTGACTTATGGTGTGAGTTTTATGGTAATAATATTTTTGGACGAATTGATTTCTATGTGGAGCTGCTAGGGTTTTCTTAGATTTTGGTCTTTGTTTTCGTCTAGTTATTAGCTGTATAATTAGCCTTTAATTCAGCAAAAGTCTAGATCCGCCACAGCTTAGACATACTCGTGGGTATGCGCCTAAAAAAAAAGCGCTGGAGCGTTCTCTGGGCCTAAGCCCAATTATTCCCACTCTTAATTTGAATATAATCTTTTCTTCGTGTTCTAAATTGCTTGAAAATAAATTTGTATAACAAAAGTGGATCAATGGAATAAATGTTCCGAGTTTTACTGTTTCACCCGACAACCCCTACAATTATGCATGTAGGTACTTATGTAGTCAACTTAAGTGCACTCAGAACTAAAAGTTGTTGAAAACTTTACTTTGCACAGCCTTCGAAATACCAAAACTAAGTAGTAGGTAAGTGCACACATATCTTTAGATGCTTCATTTGCATTTTGAACTACCACTCATTGGAGAGAAATGTAATTCTGTTTTGTAGACATTTGTGGAAGCGCCAGTAGTCCAAAAGTAAAGAAGACACAATTCCTTGTGTATGAAATGGCAATGAGAAGCGACAAAAGCAAGGAGACTATAAAAGCTGAACTTTCAGTGTTAGTTTCGTATTTTACATGACAGGAGCAACTAAATGTGAATTAGTTGTGAGGAATTTCAAAGTTCACTTTTTTTCTTTTTGCTTTGTTTTACCTGAATTGAAATGCAGTTAAATTTTTCTACCCAAAATGACTTTACAAAGAAAAAAAAAATATTAAACAAAAAAAATGGAAAGGAAAGGAAAAGTTAATCTAAAATGCCAATGAACACAAAATTTTTTGTACTTTTCTTTTGAGTGAAAAGCAATTTTGAGAAAATTTATTCAGAAATTTCTAACTACAGTCAATTTAACGCTGAAAAGTGTAAAAGTTTTGCTACACCACTCGTAGACACTTTAAGGGAATTGTTGTTTAGATTCTCATGTTTACAACTTGAGTGCAACTTTTACATTAAAATGTTTGATATTTTCTTTTTTCTTTTGTTTTTCTTGGCTTTTAATTAGGCAATTGTAGTGGCTTTTAATTGCAAATGACAAAGCAAGTACAACAGAAAAGCAAGAACAAATACGTTTTTATGTAGTTCAGAGACACTTGCGAAATTAATTTCTTATATTCCTCAATGCCCCAATTTCCGCACTAGTCAATTAAAAAAATCTATAAATCACTGGGGATCAATTCCATTAAATGTACTCGTGGTTGTTTCTTATAAAATGTAAAGAATAAAAGAAAAGCGAGCGCGGCCGCCATGGAGACATCGCAAATGTACTATTGGTCATATTGCTCCCAGAACTCATTAACGGTTTTCTAATTTCAATTTAATTACCAATTAAAAATAACGAAATTAAATACTTACTTATAAATAAAAGCTAAGTACAAAACATGAAGAAATATATTTTAATAATAATTTAGTATGCATTTAAGCTTTGCCTATGAAATTTCGAAATTAAAAAGAAAATGTTTAAAAGCTCCGAATCAAACACAGAAAATTTACTCAAATATTTGCTAATTAAATCCTCAGAGTTACTGGATTTCATTTCATTTCAAAGCATTTTTAATCCATACTCTATTTAAATTTGCTTTTGGTTTCACAAAATACTGAACGATTTAGTTCATACACACTTTTTTCTAACATTTTGCCAGTTGAAGACACATAAATCAATTTTTCGCCAATCTTTTCCACTGCACAAAAACTCAAAGAGCAAAAACTTTCACTTTAGCAGAAATACGTACACTGGGGATCAAAATTTGCGTCACAAAGTTTCTAGTTTCAAAAAATCGATTAAGTATTTAATTGATGTTTTCAACTAAGTATTTTTGTTTGTGGATTCTAGCTACAGGCAATTCACTGAGCTTCGATCAAAAAACAGGAAACAACAAAATGCAGAGAAAATTCGTCAAATTGCAGCATTTGAAATTATTCTATCATTTTTATCATCTCTCATGGTGACTAATGTAATTTAATAATATGTAAAACGTTGAAAGGTAATTCGAAGCCAATTATTTTAAAAAAATTTAGCAACAAAATTGATGGTTAATTATTTCAACCTTCGCAAACGAAGTACAAGGTGAGACAAAAGTTATGTCATAATGTAAATTGGCTGTCATTTTGTTAGAAATGAAATAAAATTAGCTTTATTTTCCAGAAAAGTTTACTTGAAGGTGTAAAAGAGGTAACTCCTTATCGTGCAACTCCTTTAACCTTATGCTGGAGAAAATAATTCGAACTGCGAACATCGACATCGACATCTCTGGCACTATCTGCTACAAGAGTGTCATGCTGCTAGCATACGCTGATGATATTGACATCATTGGCAAAAACGCTCGAGCAGTCAGTGCAGCATTCTCCAACCTGGAAAGGGAGTCTCGTCGAGTGGGTGTAGTGGTGAACGAGGACAAAACGAAATACCTTGTATCAACAAAGAAAGAGTCATGGCGTCATGGGCAAAATATCACTGTTGGCAATTATAATTTTGAGGCAGTCAAGGATTTCGTTTATCTAGGATCCAGCATAAACACCAACAATAATGTCAGCCTTGAGATCAAGCGGAGACTAACTCTTGCCCACAGGTGTTACTACGGGCTCAGTAGGCAATTGAGAAGTAGAGCCCTCTCTCGACCGTCGAAAATAACGGTCTATAAGTCCCTCATCCTTCCCGTCCTAATGTATGGCGCAGGGACATGGACATTGACCATCAATGATGGGAGGCTGTTGGGAGCATTCGAGAGGTAGATACTCCGTAAGAGCTACGGTGCGTGGACGACGTGTATCGAATAAGATGGAACGATGAGCTGTATGAGCTGTACGTCGACATAGTCAAGCGTATAAAAATCCAGCGGCTTCGCTGGCTGGGTTATGTTGAGCTAATGGAAGAAAGCGCTCCGGCTAGAAGGGTGTTTTATTCGAACCACGGTGGAGGAACACGCAACGCAGAAGGGGACGTCCTAATCTCCGTTGGAAAGACCAGGTACAGGACGACCTGACTGCACTTCACCTTACCAACTGGCGACAGACCGCGCATAGTAGAGGCGACTGGCAAAGCTTTATAGAGGTGGCCAAGACCGATCATCGGTTGTAGTGCCAGCTAAGTAAAGAAGAAAGTAAAGCATATGATATTTTTGATACATTCTACATACAGGGTGTACCCCTAATAATACAGAGCATTGTGTTGATTGGACGGACGATTGATAGGTGCGAGGAAGAAAGAATACAATCACAGGACACCGATAAGGAGATGGACAGCCAGCCAATTATGGCAAGTGATATGCACAATGAATTTCAGTTTATCAGTGTCGACTATGACCGCATGTAGAGCCAACGAAAGCGATAGGAAGGATAAGGAAAATGTACCGTTGCCTGCCAAGAGCTGATTTTGTGTAGAAAACTTGTTTGTTTTCAACTACGTTTTATTTGGTCTGTGCCGAGATGCGAGCCCCGGTCTCTCTGTAACAGTCGTACCCACTACCACTACACCACATACACATGATGCACAATTGTGCTCGTATTTTCGGCATTTTGAATTGTTGCTCGAAAAACATTTGATTACTTCCGCACTGTAGTCTTTCAAGACTTGCAAGGTTTGTGATTTGTTGTGATAAACGCGAGATTTTAAAAAGCACCAAAGGAAGTAGTCTGATTCTGTCAGTTCAAATCGCATCGCCAAAGCGGGAGATTAAACGGCCCAGATATTGTTTATTGTTTTTTCAAAATACTCATTGTTGCACGAGCTAAGTATCGTTCCATAGCTTGTTCTCAACTAATTCTCTATCTGGCTACAACATACTCGTAAGTGTCAAAGCACAATAACCAAAAATTATGGCACATTCACATTTCGACATTACTTTTATCCCACCTTGTACTTATAGTTTCACTTAAGTGAAATGCTACAAGGTCCCTTGTAAAATATTGCAATTTTAGCAATACTTATTACTAACATTTGAATTAATTTATTTTAAAGAAATTAAGTACTAGCTACAAAAAAAAACGGGAACTTCATGTTCCAATTTTGCTCCATAGTGTACATAGATTCGAATGTGTGTGTACTTTGAGCAAGGGAGTGCGGCTTTAGCTACTAAACTCATTAAAAACTCATGGATGTCATCATAAATTTTCGCAATGGAATAGAAAATTGAAAAACAATTACACACATACACACTTACATATTAAGTGTGCAAGTGCGTAAGGGGGTGAATGTGGGGTGTGGGGCTTTGGAGGTGTGGGGGTATGCGGGTGTGGGGGTTTGGAGGTGTGGGTGTGTGTGTGTGTGTGTGTGTATGGGTGCACAAAGGCTCACTTCCGATGCATGCTGCCGCGCGGCTTGTAAAACAAATACAAGTCATAAATATTCCGAAAGCTAAAATGAAATTTGTAAAGCACAAATACAGAAATAGAAAAAGTTTGAGTACGTGAGCAAGGAAATGTGACATGCATATATTCTTCTTCTTCTTCTTCTTCTTATTCGTCTTCTCTTTCTTTTTCTATCATGTCAGCGCCTGGCGGTTTTTTGTCGCCTCCTTCTGTTGATATTTGTTTGTTGTTGTTGTACTGTCAAAGTTTCTGCAAAATAAGTAAAAGCCACAAAAACAGTTATAAGCGGCACAGCTGCAAATACTGCGGATTTCGAATGAAATTAGCATTTAGAGAGATGCATTTCGATTTGCAATTCCTGCGGCAGGCAGAGTTGCAGCAACATAAATCATGTATTAAATATGTATGAATGTATGTGTTTGCAAACAAGGATATGTCTTTGTTTATATTTAGTAAGCGCTTGTCAAACATTGAAAAGTTTTCACATTAATTTCAAATTATGACTAAGATACAAGCAGCAGCTAGTAGAGCGTAACGCTGCTGCAACGTTGACGATGGCAGTGAGTAGTAATATTTGCAATGATGATTGCCAGCAGCAAGCAGTTAACATACATATGTAAATGTTGTATAACTGATGTATGTGTCTATGTGTGTGTGTGTGTGTGTGTGTGTGTGTGTGTGTGTGTGTATGTAACTCAAGTTAAATGTTGGAAAATTGTTTTAGAAATTGCATGTCGCCATGTTGCCCCATGTACAGTGGCACATAAAGTTATGAAAGTTCTAATTGGAATTGTCATTTACTTCGAATTGCCAACTCTTCTGACATATTTCAAATTCATTTATGCACACAATTTCGTAGTAAGGTTTAAGTTAGAAGCGACATTTAAGCACTTGGGGAAGCTGGTCAGATTTATATCACCTAAATATTCATAATTAATCTTCTTGAAGAAAAAGTTCTATCGTGTAAAAGTAAGGTTTCGAAATAGTGTGTCATAATTCAAATTGAAACAAATTTTATTATGTAAGTCACACAAAATGGATACATAAGATTTTAGAATCAAGTTAGGAACTGCGCCAGGTGGCACAAACGAGTGATATGTGAGTGATACTTATTCTCTAACTTGGCACAGTTTCCATATTTTAGTTCTTCCATTCACGTGTGGCGAACTATCACTGTGGCATTGTGGTTACGCAGAATGGCCGGGGCTCTAATCTCGGAACAAATGGAAAAAACAATTTTTCTGCACGGCAAGCATCACACCACCCTTGGCAAGCAATGGCAACCCTAAAATACCAAAAATTGCCTTTGAAAAGCTGTAGGTCCCTTCCATTCATATTGTACAAATATAACACGCACAAAATGGGTGGATCCGAAAAGCTCGGCCTAGCTCTCCATGGCCTGTTGTGCCATTAAAAGAAGAAAGATTCACGTGTTCTCTTTCTGAGTGATACCCTCTGATTTGACAAAATGTTCATATTTTGGCAAATTTTTTAACACTTCTTCTTGGTAACATTCATGAAGATTTTTATCACAAATCTAAGCTTGCGAGTTTTTTAACGATTCTTTAAAGAAACTAGTTGTAGGAAATGTAGTAAAAATAGTAGTGGAAATATAGCAGATATTAGTAGTAAAACTATTAGAAATGTTTCATTTCTTTTAATGGCACAGCAGCCCATGGAGAGCCTAGACCGAGCCTTTCGCATCCACTCATGTTGTGTTTGTTATATTTGTACATGAATGGAAGGGACCTACAGTTTAATGCCGAATCCGACCGGCGAAGTGAATAGCTTTTCATAGGCAATTTTTACTCTTGTAGGTTTGCCATTGCCTGCCAAGAGCTGGTGCCGTGCAGAAAAATAGTTTTTTCTACTGTCGCTGCTTTTGCATGTGCCGGAATTTGAACAAAGGAGACTCTGCGTAGCATCCCAACACACTGCCAACTAAACCGCAGCGACCAAAAAGCCGAAGCGAAACGGTTAATTATTGCATTTATTTATTTTTCATTGTAGTTTAACTGGCACCGGTCCCCGGGGGGATTCACACCCCGCTGTGTTTTTTTTTTTTGTGCATAATTGGTTTAATTTGAAATTTGTCTTGTTTTCTGATGCTCCCATGTTGTAATTACCATTTTAATAAATTGCATACCTCAAATCACCGACAAATGAGAATTTGTTTTTTTTCAATTTCGGTCTCTTGCCGTTTCTACGAATTATTATTACTGAAGTATGCAATGCAATGCAATTTGGTTAAAAGCATTTTCGCAGAACCTTACAGGAATTCCTTTTCGCGTTTTTTTCTCTTTTTTTTTTTCTTTTTTTTTGACAGCACAACTGCACGGAATGTGAGTAGTGCGTGGTGAGGGCGCAGGGTAACGGGTCCGTCGGTTTGTTTGTTTGTAATTTTACTTTTAGTCGTTTCGCCAGTTGGAAGTTATCTATTTGGTGAATGTGTCAACAAAAATAATGTATGGATTTTATTTACAGCTTCAACACGGAGATTGGCAAGTGTGGTAGCAGCGCCATACTTTGAGTTTTTTAAAGGATGCTCAAGGACAATCAGAAAATGGTGAAGGAAAATAAAATAAATAACAAAATCGGTCGTACTAAAAAATGCACAAAAAAAACTTCACTGTAACTAATAGAATATTTTACCACTTTACAAATTTTAACAACTTGATGACTTCAGCCGCACACTCTTAACACCCAACCGAAACGAACATATCCAGCAAATGGAGCATAAACTGTAGTAAAAATTTATTATTCTCCTTATTTTTCTTACTTTACTTTTAATGACACAACAACCCATGGAGGGCCTAGGCCGAGCTTTTCGCATCCACTCATGTTGTGCGTGTTATATTTGTACATGAACGGAAGGGACCTACAGTTTAATGCCGAATCCGAACGGCGAAGTGAAAAGCTTTTCATAGCAATTTTTACTCTTGTAGGTTTGCTATTGCCTGCCAAGAGGTGGTGCGTGTAGAAAAATAATTTTTTTTTTTACTTTTTGATTTTGCCTGTGCCGAGATTCGAACCCCGGGCACTCTACGTAGCAGTCCAACGCACTACCACCGCGCCACAGCGACCACTATTTTTCAGCTGTCATAAATAATACTTTTACTTATTATTGGCAACACTAACTACTAATTTAAGCTTCGAAAACTTTTATTATTGTGCGAATGAATATTTTACTTTTCGCTTTGTAGCAGTTATTCTTCAGGGTTACTGAAATTCCACCTTAACTATTACTATTAAGTAATCGGGTGTTAATGGGAATGAATTGCATAAAAGAAAAACCTTTCGCTCACTACAGCGAAAATGAATAGAAATTATTATGACTGCGTTTTATGCATTTCTTCTTTTTTTCTTTTTTTTTTAATAATATTCATCTCACGTAGAAGTTATTCTATAAACTCTGTGAATTCTGTGCATTGAAAATTGAGCAACAACAATGGAGCTTAATAGCTTGGACGCGCTACATACAGTAGTTTTCATAAGCTTATTGCCACCTTCAGGTAAATGATGTTCGTCGTTAGAGGAAAAGTAGTGAGCTAAAAATTAAATTTAAATGTTACGTGGTGCACAAGAACGAATAATAAAGAAACGGGATGCTTATAATTGTGTGCTGAAAGATCTCCTCCAGCTGTTAGTAGTAACGAGCTAGTTTCATTGTGGCATGAAATGACAGTGATAATGAAGACGATTTAAGATTTAACAATTTGATTGTTTTATTTGCACATTGTTAAATACTTTTCTTCTTTCTCTAATTCTGCCTCCTTCTTCCTCCCACCTATCAATCTTCGTTTTAATCAACACAATGCTCTGCATTTTCACTTCGCCGTTCGGATTCGGCATAAAACTGTAAATCCCTTCCATTCATGTGCAAATATAACACGCACAACATGAGTGGATGCGAAAAGTTTGGCCTTTGGCGGTCATAGTCGACACTGATAAACCGAAGTTCATTGTGGTAAAGGCATAACACTTGCCACAATGGCTGCCTATCTCTTTATCGGTATCGTGTGTGATCACGGTCACTCTCTCATTCTCCCTCCTTCTTCCTCTCACCTATCAAACTTCCTTCCATTCAACACAATGCTCCGCATTCACACTGTGTGTTGAATGTCTCAATAAAACAAAAAAAACTCATAGGGGTACACCCTGTTTGTTGACATAAGCTTAAAACAAAAAAATATATCATGGAGAGCCTAGGCCGAGCTTTTCGCATGAACTCATGTTGTAGATGTTATATTTGTGTACAAGCGAGGCTTTATGCCAAGGCTTTTCTTAGGCAATTTTTACTCTGGTAGGTTTGCCATTGCCTGCCAAGAATATTTTTTTCTACATTTTGATTTTGCCTGTGCCGATATTTAAATCCCGAACACTCTGCGTAGAAGGCCGACGCACTAGCAACTACGCCATGGCGACCATATGACACATGTTTAACTACTTGGCGAATAAAATGCAGCTAACGTTAATTCAAATAAATTTGGTTCACATTTCCACTTTTAAATATTTTAGATTAGGGAGCCGGTCCAAATAATAAACTTTTAATAACCCTAGTTTTAAAATTTATCAAATTTTCAAAAAATTCTCGCAAATATTGTTCTGTTGTTGAAAAAGAGCATTTTTTGATACCTAAGGAGTGAGATCAAAAAAATCAGATAACTTTAAATTGTGCTAGCATTGAAATCCCTTATGCAAACAAAAAAATGTAAACAGTTTTGAAAATAAGATCCAATTTCTGAATAATCAATAAAACTAATTTGTTTGTTGTGTTTTTTTTACAGAATTCGGACAGCTTTTCCGGTATGCCTGCCATTATCGCCTTTACTGTCATTTCTGAGACTCTCTTGGCGGCAGCATTCCACTTATTTCTAAAATCTTCCATGGATATAGTTTCTTTGTTTGTTTGGATATAGTTTCTTTGCCTTTAATCTTCTTTTCAAAGGAGCCCAATATCTCTCGATAGGCCGAAGTTCTTGGCAATTTGGTGATTTGGTACCAATTTGATGTTTTGGTCTTCGAACCATTTAAGGGTTACTTTACTGTAGTGGCAGGAGGCTAGATCACGCCAAAAGAATGTAGATACATTGTGCTTTCTAATGAAGGCAATCTCTTCTGGAGGCACTCCTTCACATAAATTTCGGCGTTAACAGTGTCACGTGTTACGAAACTTTTACTCCTTAGCCCACAACTACCAATCGCTTGCCATACCAGAAACTTCTTTGGGAACTTGGACTTTTGTTTTGTTCTAAATCTTTCCCCAACTCCTCCTCGTTCCTTTGCGGTGTAAAACTCTAGACCAGGCAATTGAGAAAATTTAGACAACACGTATGTTTCATCGTCCATAACACAGCAATAGAATTTTTGGAAAAAATATGTCTTCAAATTTTTAGCTCGGCTCTGGGCTACCAAGTTTTTAGTAGCATTCCTGTCGGGTAATGAGTGCACTTTGTATGTTTTAAGGCCCGCATCTTCTTTAATTTTACGAACTAAAAACTCACGCTTTTTCCGCCAATTTTCGATTAGACAACGCTGGATTCATCTCTAAGAGAGCAACGACTTTCTTCGCCTTTTGTGGAGACACGAAACCGCACTTCCTTCCAGAACCATATTTTCTAGCAACTGTTAAGTCTGTATTAAATTTTTTAAGAATCATCAAGACAGTGTTTTGTGCAACTTCTGCCTTCTTTGCAATGGTTTTCTGGCTCCACTGCGGATTTTCTCGAAATAATTCAACAACTAAAATCGCGTCTTTCCACTTCCGATGTCATGACTCAACTGAAAGTTCACAAGTCAAAAAACATGTGACAGAATTTCTCCAATGCAAAGCCTACTGTTTGAATGTTTTTATTCAGATGAAGAGTTTCAAAGCAGTGGTCTTTCAAAGTTATCCAATTTTTTCGATCTAACTCCCTAGCTCTTGCCTCTCGATTATTATCACTGAATTTAAAGCCTCTAGGACTATAATATGACCAAATGGCTGGAAAATACCTACTATATTTGTTATATTTCAACAGTAGTGTAGACTCAAAAAGACTGCAATGAAGATTGCTCATAAATAAACATGATCCCGACTAGGTTCCTGGTAAACTACGAAATGCTTTACAAAAGAAACCGAATAGGAAAGAAACAAACATTTTCTTTCTTTTATTTACGGAGAAGGATTTGAGAATACTAGAAGACTTTATCACACCGTTTAGATCTTTCTTGTAATGAATTATTTTTGCAACGTTTTCAAGAAATTTAAATGCCATAGTTACAGATTATGTCATTCTGAAATGCATAACTTTACAAATCCGTTTTATAAGACACTTTTCGAAGTTTTAGCAGGTGTAGAAGCAGAAATTGGTTAATATGACGACCCAAATTAATCATAAATTATCGCAGCTCAAATCACAAGCTGCTCGCACTGTAGCCAACACCACCAGCCATGCAAACACAAAAAGTGCACACACCCAATCAATGCCCGCTGTGTACGAACATGCCATCGTCGAAATGCAGGCAAATTGGCAAAAATATCACCAATGTTCATAACGGCATAATCACGCCACTAGGGCACCCTGCTGTGCAGAACAACCAAATGCAAAGCAACGAAAAAAAAACCAATGGCCCATGCATTCCAGTCGCGACAACTGTAGCTAAGCGCGAGCAGAATTAGCTATAAAAGAGCGAACAAAACAGAGGTCAGTCTCTTGTTATAGTCGGGTGTTATAATATAGCAGACGGCTTACGCCAGGGTTGACCGACGGAGCGCTCGTGTTATCGTCAAACGGTTTATCTGAGTAGGACAAAACATAAAGATAGGGCTGGCAAACGGAACGCTTAAAGCTATCTTCAGACGGTATACTCCAACTTAGTAGCATTAAGCGAGATCAAACCAAGAGCAGCATTCGGATATACCACACAGGAGGACAAGGGTTGACGAACGGAACGTTTAAAGCTATCTGCAGACGGATCTTCGTCCTGACCTTGAGAGGCAATCGAACAAACGACAAAGAAGGACATATACAGACATAGCCTACTCCACCCAATTCAATTAGCTAGCGGAGCTCAGCCGTCAATAGCCAATGCCATCAGTGACAACCACGCGAACCAACAGTTACGCAGCAAAGCATTCCTTGCATCAGCGCCACCCACGAGTATTTCCAGCATCGCAATCAGGTATCTATCGCATCAGCGTCTATCACTTGGTCTCTAAAAACTCGGTTCTCCCTGCTAAATTATAAATGTTTGTGACAACAAGCCTTCGGCAGCCCAACTATAAACAAAGGAGAAGAAGGTCTCGTTACAGTAACTATGTTACCTAGATATGACGGTCTGTCCTTACCTATTTTTCCCACATGTAAATACATCTTAAGTTCCAATCTAAGTCTTTCCTCTTTCTTCTTCTTCTTCTTTTTCTTCTTCATATTTCAATATTAAGCCTACCAAAGTCTCAAGCTATGTTTGCTCTTTTAATATTTTTCCCATTTATTAAAATTTCTGATTATTATCAGCATATTATTAAAACAAAAACAACATCACATTTTAAAAAAAAAAATTTACAAGAAAAATTTATCAGAAATTCATATTTCCTGTCTAAAGTTGAAGTTGCTGTCATTAAGTCACTTAATAATATTCCACCCCTTGATTTGATTTATAGACACATGAATCTTCACTTGTCTTACTATTTTATCTGCTACTACAAACGCATACATGCGAAAAGCTCGGCCTAGGCCTTCCATGGGCTGTTGTGCCATTAAAATTAAGTAAGTGAGTACATACGTTGTAATCATGTATAGACAGACTTTGCAAGCAGCAAAGGAAAAAAAAAATAAAATTTATTATGAGCATGAACTTTGTGACAATTTTGGTTGTTAACGGCGCCAGAGAGTGAGAAAGGGGCCTGGGCGATCATCAAAATTTCCTTCCAAAAATCATGTTCAGTGTCAGCCATTCGAGCGACGTGGGCGATCTCTAGGCAATATTCTTTGTGAAAATTGCACTGTATACGGAAACATATGCAAATCATACTTCAAAATGCGCCACAAGGTGGTTCCACAGGCGCCAAAATGAGTACGCGGTGACGATACGACACATGTGGGTTCTCGACAACACTCTCTCATACCGCTTCAACCTGTTCATTGCAACGTCGTCTTGGGCGTTGATCAACGGCTTGTCGACGATCTCCCACTGTCCCGTGCTCAACAAAATTGTGAGACAGTGCGATATTTTCGACGATATGCACTTTGAGTTAACGTACCTGGACGACTATTTTCAATGTACAGCGTCACTATTTCGGGGCGTTGTTTCGATATGAATGGCTTCATGGTTAAAATTGTACTGATTTGGCGTTGCAAAAACATGTTTAGTCAAGTCAATCGGTTGATAAATGTTAAAATTTTTTTATGTTTACTTACAGACATGGCGCACCCGATATTTATATACATATGTATATACAGTAGAATACCGATAATTCATATTCTCAAGAGACATTTCAAGATATTTCAAGAATTACAGAGATTTCGATTTAACTAGGTTAAAATAAGAAAAAAAGTTAAAAAGAGAAAATAAAAACAAAAAGAAAACGCCACACTCTCTTTTTTCAAACACCTCTGGTAAAGCAACAAACAAACGGACTACAAAAAAATCTATCAAAAAAGTGAACGATAGTCGTTGCTGATTTTTTTCGAACCATAGTTCGATAGAATTTTATTCTGCATTACGAATTATAAGAGGTTATCAACAACCTATTACGATTTATAAAAGATTTATATAAGATTTATAAATAATACCTACGAATTAAAGTTAATTAAACAACAAAATTTTGTTGGGAATTATTGAGATTTTTTAATTAACGGGGTACGAAAAATTTTTTTTTTTATTATTGATACATTTAACACACAGGGTGTATCCCTATGAATGCAGAGCATTGTGTTGAATGGAATTAAGATTGATAGGTGAGAGAAAGAAGGAGGGAGAATGAGAGAGTGACCGTGATCACACAGGACACCGATAAAGAGATAGACAGCCAGCCAATTGTGGCAAGTGTTATGCCTTTACCGCAATTAACTTCAGTTTATCGCGACTCTACTGTATTATATATGTACTTATGTACGTTTTTATTTACTTTTTTTTTTGTATTGTTTGTTTTCAGTTTTTACATGATAAGTATTTTTCTAATTTTGACAATGGGATAAAATTTTAATCAAAAACTAAGTAAAATCGTTTTAATTTGGCTTAAATATTTATATTTAACATTTGATTTACATATGTACTTAATTAAAAGTTAACAAATTAAAGTCACGTGAGCAAATAATCACTACCAATTCTTTATAAATAAAAAATTATGCATTTAAATTAAATAAAGAAAGAAAAGTAATTTTTTGTTACTTTCAACCTAAATAATCAGATATTTTCCACGGCTAAAATAAAGTTGATTTTCTTTCAGAAATTCAGTTAATTATTCTTTTATTACATAGTAATTTGTCCTTTACTATGACGTTTTAAATAACAAAACAAAATGTTGTTCAAGTGTTAAGAATATGAATTGCAAATTCTTACCTTAAAACCAAGCAAAAGTTAAACATTGGAGTACATACACTTAATTCCCTTATGACTGAGTAGGTTTTTTTTTCAAAATTGTAATCTTTGAGTAATTAGAAAATTAAGAATATTTTAATTTACAATTGGGTTCTTCTTGTTTACTACGAAAGCATACAAGAGTCAGTACATAATGTCAGAACCTCAAAAATACACTTTTCTGTGAATTTGGTATAATAAAGGGTGGTTTTTCTAGAAGTGTGGTTTTCAATCTGGCAATACTTTTTTTTCGGAGTTGTTCTTTTTGACAGCTGTCACTTGATTTATGCTCAGTTTGGTTTGCCATTTCAAAATGAATAGACTTACGCCTGAACAATGTTTGCAAATTATTGAAATTTTGTTGTCAAAATTCGTGCTCTGTGAAAAATGTGAGTTATCGCCAAATTGTCTTCAGCGACGATGTTCATTTTTGGCTCAATGGATTCGTGAATTAGCAGAATTGCCATATTTGGAATGAAGACCAGCCAGAGGCAATTCAGCAGCGACCAATGTATCCCGAAAAACGCACTGTTTGGTGCGGTTTATGAGAAGGCAGCATCATTGGGCCGTACTTCTTCAAAGACGATGAAGGCCGCAACTTAACGGTCAATGGAGAAAGGTACCGTGTTCGTTATAACCAGACTTTTTTTAGCCGAAAATGCAAGAATTGGACTCGGCCAACATGTGGTTCCAACAGGACGATGCCACAGGCCACACTGCACACGAAACCATGCATCAATTGAGAGGCGAATTTGGTTAGCAGTTAATCTCACGTTTTGGTGTAGTCAATTGGCCACCAAGATCGTGTGATTTGACTCCGTTAGACTATTTTTGGGGCAATTAATGGGGCTATGTTAAGTCTTCTGTCTAAAAGGACCAGCCAAACACGAATACTGCTTTGAAAGCCAACATTGAATGCGTCATTTGTCAGATTCCAGCCGAAATGTGTGAAAAATGTGTCAAAATGGGACCTTCAGAATGGTCCACTTAAAGAGTAGCCGCTGACAACATTTAAGTGAAATTATCTTTAAAAAGTAAATGGCAGAAATTTATTTATCGATTCAAATACTAGACTATTTTTGGTGGAGCTATGTTAAGTCTCTTGTCTATAGGGACCAGCCAAACACGATCAATGCTTTGGAAGCCAACATTGAACGCGTCATTTGTGAGATTCCGAGATTCCGGCCGAAATGTGTGAAAAATGTGCTAAAATTGGAACTTCAGAATGGAGCGTAGCCGTGGGCAACATTTAAATGAAACTATCTTTAAAAAGTAAATGGCAGGAATTGATTTATCGATCCAAATAAAAATTTCTTTTACTTTTGTAAAATTTCTGGGTTTTTTTTTCATTTTCAAAAACTAAACTCTTATAAAAATCACCCTTTATAAATAATGAAACATATGATAATCCATGAATTTGCGTAAAATATATAAGAAATGCTTGCAAGGCTTTTACGACCATAAAAATCCACAAATTTACGACTGCGTTTCTAACCGAAAATATTTTTTTAATATGAGAATAATTTAATTTTTATGCCACTCATTATAAAAAAGATTAAAATTCTAAATAAAGTTTTCTTCAGAAAACATAATAAAACAATTAAAATAAGAGATACAAAAACAAATATTCCGTGCGTTACTTTCCGAAAATATTGCCCGACGCGCTTTCACAACAAATATAAGAATATCCAAAACTAAACTGAAGAGTTTAATTTTGGGTTAAGTGAATTTCGGGTGGTGAATTTCTCAGTCACATAATTTGTGTTATTAACAAATTTTTCATGCCATTAAGCGTCGACAATTTATTAATGTCGCGATAAAGAAATTAAAACTGATTATAGAACGATAGATAATTTGGAAAAGGGGAATAAAAAAGACTTTTGCGTTACACCAACGTAAAGCAAACGCTCTCTTCAGCTCCCCTACCTACCCGTCCCCTCCCCCTTTCACCCGCATGCTGTCAACAATCCAAACCAGCGATAGGCAAAGAGAGTAGAGAGCTTTACTCTTTCAATGTTTGTGTCTATTGCATTCGGAATGCTTATAAACCGTTATTTTCGAATGCACTCGATAGTGTGAGTAATTTTTTATTTACTTTTGGATTGTTTCTTTTTGAGTAGGTAAATATGTATTTATATTGTATATACATATGTGTACGTAATTAGTTTTTTTTTTTCGTTTTTGCAGAAGTTCATATGTTGTGTTAGTTCATAAATGCTATTGTTATTGCAAATAAACAAAAACAACAACGAAATTTCGGATTTCTCCTTATCGCACTTCATATGGCATATGAAATCAATGCAACCATTTTAACTATTAACTTGGCATAAATAACTCATTATCATGCATAGTAGTAATAGAGTTGCCACCTCTTTACTTTCCTACATAAAACATATATATAAAAAAAACAAATTGTGTAAAAATTTGTATCCGAGCATCTGTCATCAATCGGTGTGGTGTGCCACAAGGGAATGAATCGGAGGAAAACAAAAGCGGAAATTGAAAAAACTATTTGAGAAAATAATCATTCAAGATTCAATTTTCGTTAAAATATCTTTCTCAGGAAAAGGTTTTGAGTACCAAGTATCTAAAATGTACCTACTCTTTGTGGAAATTTTAATTTCATATTCGATTTCATCAATCAAAATTCTACCAGAATTGAGCGTTGACATATTGTTGAACCCTTTCTAAAGCATATTTGTATTTTCCTCGGATCGGGTTTACCTTGGAAGATATGCTGAAAATCATCTTCATTGATAACATAAATGAACTTACAGACTCGGACAATTAAAATAAGAACACCTTGCACTATAAAACTTTCATTGATTTTTTTTATATCGGACTGCTTATGGCAAACAATTTTTATAGAGAAGAAAATGGTATGGTATATACTTTATAAATTTCTAAGTGGCAACACTACATTTAAATATTTTTAGGGGATTCCCAAACAAAAAAGTTGAAGCGAAGCATTCGAAGGCGGACAATCAAAATAAGAACAGCAGACGAAAAAATTTATATTTTAAAAAGAAAACTTAAATCTGTTTATAATTTGTACTGGTAAGCATTTAAATGGCAGCATTGAGGGTAATTCCACAAATTAAATGTAAACTATTCCGTAATGTCACAGCAAAATGGGTCGAGCAATGCACTGCAGCAAGGAGGAGCGTGATTTGGTGAAAAAACTGCGAAATGAGGGACAAAGAAAGCATCCGCCAAATAGCTAAAACTATTAACAGATCCTCGACATTTGTCTATCAATCTTTATTACCTCAAAAATTTCATTGCAAGAGAGGTAGACCCCGCAAAACTACAAGTGCAGATGACAATCGCATAAAAATTTTGGCGGCACGCGATCCATTTAAGGCAGCTCAGAGAAGAGACAAGGGTTCAAATTTGTGCTCGATCAGTAAGGAGACGTTTGGTGGAAAACAAAAATGTATGGAAGAACAGCACGAAAAGTACCAATGTTGACACAAAGCCATCGAAAGTGTCCCATAGAGCTCGCTGAAGCGCAGGGATGAGTGGGATGGTTCAATTAATGCGAAAAAAAGGCCTAACGTATTATGGACAGACGAAAGCAAGGTGAATCTTGTTGGAAGTGATGGCAAACGTTGGGTTAGACGCCCGAAAAATGCAGAATTGAACCCAAAATATACTAGAAAGACGTTTAAGCACGGAGTTGGAATCATCATGGTATGGGGATGCTTCTCTTGGTATGGTATGGTGTGGACCCTCTGTATTGGATAAAAGAAACGATGGACAGATTTCATGGTGATGCTTCCTTATGCTGAATGGGAATTGCCCCTGAAATGGCAAATGCAACAGGATAACCACCCAAAGCACACCGCAATCCTTGCGCGACATTGGTGGTCCCATAATGGAATTCCCGTTATGACCTGGCCTGCACAATCTCCTGACAATAATCCAATCGAGAGCTTGTGGAATATTGTCAAAGAGAAGATTGGCAGTACCAGAGCTAAAAACCAAAACGAATTGTGGCAAAGCATTCAAAGAGCGTGGTATTCCATACCCCAGGCTACTTGCGCGTCTCTGGTGGAACCAATGCCTAGAAGGTGTAAGGCGGTTTTAATTAACAAAGGCTATTCCACAAAATATTAGCATTAGTGAACAATGTGAGTCAATATTTTATAAATTAGTTTTGTCCTTTTTAAATATAATTTTATGTATAACTTTTAAATTTCTTTTTTTTACACTGAATTGATTTTGTTTTTGTTTTAAGAAAAAATTTAACTTATGACATAAATGAATAAAAGTAAATACCTTTTAAATTTAACATAAGCCTAGAGAAATATTTTTTTAATGTTTTTGGTTTCAGAACAACGTGTTCTAATTTGATTGTCCGACACTGTATATTGTATTACTTAAATAACATAGTATCTTTTCAGATCTGTTTCATCCAAGGTTGTCAATGAAATGTTTTGACGGTTATGATAAAAGAAACTTTTGGAACTAGGATCACATGTATTATTTCCCGTACGCAATTAGTGGCTAAAATTTGAATTTGCAGCTACATTTAAGTATTTGAAAAAATTTAGGTCAACAATGATTCTATATTGAAATTAGCCTTCGATTTGTATAGGCTATGTTAATCATAAAATCCGTGCCTGCCAATCATTTGTCCAGAGGATAAAAAAAAACAGATGACCGAAAATACACATTACTTCTGCTATAAAGAAAGAATGAAGATAAAACATAATGAGAAAAAAAAACTCAATACTCTAAGGAGAGAGGTGAAAATTGGTTAGAGCAAAAGAGAGAAGTGAAAATTGGGTTGCTCAACATTACTCAAAAACTACATATAGATAATGCGGATTATATGCAAACTTTTGTGGCCAAATCTAGTAAGAAATTATGACATCTGGGAACTTGTAAACAGAAAAAGAGACAAAAATGGATAGTGGATGGATACTCTAAGAAATCCTAGCAACGGTATCAAGAAAATGACGACTGACTTGCCGCAAGCGCACAAGGAGACAATCCATTCATCAGGAATTATCCGCTAAAAATACAAAATAGGCAAATCGTAACAACAACTGCACAAAAGAAATTTAACTGTACCATAATTCATATATATACTACTGTGGGCAAAAAGTAGTAAGACTTTTTAATTTAAATTTCGCGCGGAAACCCATTCATCAAAATATTATTTTTTTAAGGTTGGTATGACTGTCGGTGACATCTGTGCCAAATGTCACATCAAAATAATCATTAGTGTTTAGTATACGCTTGTCTTTCTGATGTACAAAAAGTGCATTCGGCGATTTTCACAATGAGTGAAATTATTCAACAAAGAAGTTCCATTAAATTTTGTGTGCGGAATCGAATTTCTGGTGCCGAAACGTTCAGAATGTTGCAAAAGGCCTTCGGTGATAATTGTATGTCGCGAGCAAGTGTTTTTGATTGGTACAAATTGTTCAAAGATGGTCGAGAACGCGTTGACGACGAATCACGTCCAGGACGGCCATCAACATCAACTGATGATCAACACGTCAATAAAATCAAGGAATTGGTGCTTGAGAATCGACGATTAACAGTCAGAGACCTTACTGGCATCGTTTAAATATCGGAAGGATCAGTGAAAACCATTTTAAAACATCATTTGGGCCTAAGAAGAGTGAATGCACGATTGGTTCCAAAATCACTGCATTGGTTTTACGAGACCATTTTACCAAAAATTCGACTGATATCGTTCCGCAACCATCCTACCACCCTATTCGCCTGACTTAGCACCGTGTGACTTTTGGCTATTTTCTAAACTCAAAAAACCGCTTCGTGGACACCGTTTTGAGTCAATTGAAGACATTAAACATGAATCGCTAAGCGCATTGAAGGCTATTCCGGAAATTGACTTTAACAACTGTTTCGAGAATTGGAACAAACGTTGGCACAAGTGTATAGGGGCCGGGGGGATTACTTTGAAGGGGAAGAAATAGATTTAGAAGAATGAATAAAAAAATTTGAAATTATTAACAAAGTCTTACTACTTTTGGCCCACAGTAGTATATATATACATATATATATCTAAAATACCTAAGCTCCTCAGAAGCGTAGAAGGATGAACGAAAATATGGAGACAGACTGACCACAGCCTAAAAGTCATATCTCAGATTTTAATGAAATTCATTGACCTGAAATGTTGAATATTTATTAGAATTTATTTTCGAAAATAATGAAACTCTATGACGTAGTTTGTTTATGGCATAAAATCTACAGAAATACATTTAATTTGCTCCTTCATTCTCCTTCCCTCAAACTAAGAAGAAAATGATCTAATATACGATCTGTTGGTCGCTGCGGATCTAACAACCGGTTACCATATACAATTTCTTGAACATTTTCTCCTCTACTTGTTTATCATTCCAATTTATATTTCTCCAAAAATATATAAGGTATAATTTTACCTAAGTACTTTTAGTATCAGAGTAGCTTCTGATAGCAAGAGCAGGTATAATTGACTCAGAGTAGCACTTTACCCTTGTTGAGTTCAAGCGTAATTCTTACTTTATGCAGCAATAAATAAATCAATTACAATTCAAATGTAGAAAACAAGGGCGTAACTATAATTTTTTCGGATGGGTGGAGGGAATTGTACAATTGTCGACTGTCAATACTTACTTGTAAAAAAAAAAAAAAGCTGAGAACACGTACGAAATTAACGAGCTGGTCGACTGTTGATTGTCAAACAAAATTGTGATCACTTTTTGTTTTGCGTTTTGTGACATTCTTTCATCGAGAGACCGTGGATAAGAAACTGATGATTAAATGATATGGAGATGCATTTAATTGCCTCTACCAATCAGCAGAAGAGTGTACTTAAAATCTGATATATATTTAAATTGTTTCTAAAAAGCAGTTAATTAATATCGAGAACTACTTAAAAGAAATGTTCCACATTTTTGGGGTGCGGAAGTCAGAACCCTCAAAAACCCCCTCTTTCAATACGATCTTGGTAGAAAGGGAAAGTGATATCAAAAAATTAATATTGATATAAAATCTTATCAATAAGCGTTGTACTCCTATTAATCTATCAACTAAATGTGATATAAAACTAATCGATATCTCAAGTTTCAATTGAGTACCTGCGATAATAAGTAATGCCAATATAGCATCTATAAGTATATTTACCCTAATGACATAATTAAATTGACTAATTTACATATATCAGAAATATATGTAATATATACAGGGTGCGGCAGGTATTTCAGGACATTCATATATTTGCCTGCCACTTCTCACTTCGCAACACGTTTTCATCTTTCTTTCCTTTCCGATCATTAATAGAGGACAAAAATTAGACTAGGGAAATGTAGAAACACGCTGTTATCGCCGGTAATACAAGCGATTCACAACGATCTTGAAATCTCCCAAATTTTGAATGTCGCTCGATCTTTTGTTCACAAAATTGGAAGCATCTGATGGCAATGTACAAAGTGTTGCCAAGCACAAAAACCATGAGACACCTCCAGCCAGTCTTAAAACATTAGCATTATTGACGAAGACCCTTCAAAGACCAAAAGGGCCATAATGAGAGACCTTCAACGTGAGAACGCACAATCAGTCGCAAGACATCTGATACAAATCGTACATGATCCGCAAAGGACACAGTTTATGTGCAAACTCAAGAACAACAATTCATCCGGGTACAATGACTTTTAAACAAGTTAGTTAAAACATCCTCAAATCCCTTAAATGCTCTGGTTTTATTCTGACGAAAAAAATGTTAACCAGGATCAAAAAAAATAAAAAAATCCGACGATATGTTCCCCATGTTATGCACGGATAGTTTCCAGCAACTCTCATGGTTTCGAGAGTGGTAAGCAAAGAAGGACACGCCATGCTGCTGCACTTCTTTCCTCAAAGACTTCGGATGAATACTGTTGCCGACATTGAGGTTTTGGTAATAGCTGTGAAATCCTGGATAGATATCGTGCATGGTAAGAGGACATACGTATTCCAGCAGGACTCTGCTACTTCTCACAAATTCATGACTGGATGGCATGTAGCCACCTAGTTCGCCGGATCTTAGTACTATGGACTATTTATTTTGCAAGCGGCTTTGTTGAACGGGAGACCAATAAACATCTACATTAAAAGCTTGATAAGCTAAGAGCAGCTATTATCAGAGTAGTGACGGATATGGACGAGGATTATTTGATTCGGGCACAGATATGAAGCTTTTATTGCCGCTACAGGCGATTTTATGGAATAATTGTATAGCCTAAGTGTCACTCGTGGGTCGTGTGATCGCTGTGGCCTAGTGGTAGTGCATTGGACTGCTACGCAGAGTGTCCGAGGTTCGAATTTCGGCACAGGCAAAATCAAAATCAAAAAGTAGAAAGCATAATTTTTCTACACGGCACCACTTCTTGGCAGGCAATGGCAAACCTATAAGAGTAAAAATTGGCTATGAAAAGCATTTCACTTCGCCGTTCGGATTCGGCATAAAACTGTAGGTCCAAATATAACACGCACGACATGAGTGGATGCGAAAAGCTCGAAAATCTCGGCTGTTGTGCCATTAAAAGTAAGTAAGTAAGTGTTACTCGTGGTCGTCGTGGCGTAGTTGGTAGTGCGCTGACCTGCCATGCAGATAGTCCGGGGATCAAATTTTGGCACAGCCAAAGTCAAAAAGTAGAAAACAAAATAAATTTGTCTACACAACCTTTTGGCACCACCTCTTGGCAGGCAATGGCAAACCTACAAGAGTAAAAATTGCCTAAGAAAAGCTTTTCCCTTCGCCGTTCGGATTCGGCATAAAACTGTCGGCCCCCTCCGTTAATTTACAAAAATATATCCCGCACAACATGAGTAGATTCGAGAAGCTCGCACTAGACCCTCCGTGGGTTGTTGTGCCATTAAAAGAATAGATGAAGTGTCACTCAGTTTGCTGTAAAAATTTCATTAAAATACACTTAGTTTTCTCAAATACCTGCCGCACCCTGTATGCTAAACTTTTATCAATATAAGCAATTTATGGCATTTATTTACAAACGCAAATAAATAAGCTGGAAATTACCGAGTTGCAAATGTATCAGAGTTGCTGATTAATAATGAATTTTAAAGATAAATAAAATAAAAATGATACTGACTTGATACTTGCTGCATATTTATTATTTTTCTAGATTAAATACTTGATGGACTATACGAATGTAAATTCAGATTCCCTTTTCAACAAGTGGAAATGAAAATGATTATAGTTTATTAAGAGGTATGCCAATCTTCCGATATCGTAGACAGATATCGTATGTAGAATTTCCAACTTATAAGCGCATTGCCTTCATTGCTTCGATACCTTATGAGTATTTGTATGCAAATAATAACTATATTTTGTGTATTGTACATAATACCAACAGTATACTTACATAATTATTCCCTTCAATATCCAGAGTGAAGCAATTTTTATCATTTACAGCTTCCTAGCCTGGCTGGCTGCCTTCCTTCCCTTGAGTAATTACTTACTTAACTGGCACTACAACCGATGATCGGTCTTGGCCTAGACCCTAGGGGGCCTGGGGCGTAGGACACAAGGTAAAGTTCGTGACAGTCGCAGGTGCGTCCATGGTCGATCCTTGCGCTTCTACGTTTCAAGTTTCTTCTTTATCGGTGTCCTGTGCGATTGCATTCCATCTCTCAATCTTCCTCCCACCTATCAATCTTCCTTCCATTCAACACAATGCTCTGCATTTATAGGGGTACACCCTGTGTGTTAAATGAATCAATAAAAAAAAAAAAAAAAAAAAAGTTGACACACAGCCTCCTCGTGGCGTCCCCTGGATGGCGATCTCACAACCGTCAATGAGTTAACTAATGTATGCGGCGGGCTTCTCCATTGCCTTGAATGAATGGTTGTGCATCGGGCATGGAACCCACCACGTTAAAATATTTCCCCAATGAATCCTTGAGTATTTGCAGAGTCAAATAAATAAATGTTTTTAATTTTCCGTGTCATTTCCTAATTAAATAAATTAAAAACATATTACTGAAAGTGTGTGTGTGTGTGTGTGTGTGTGTGTGTAAGTGTATGTGTGTACAAGTATGTGTGTGTGTGTGTGTGTGTGTGTGTGTTGTATCCAGCAGAGATGCTACGTAATTGTATTAAAAGTGCTCAAGGGACAAAAGAAAAATAATAATTAATTAATACCAGAACATAATAAGAGGAAACTGGTATTGAATTAAAAATGAATATTTTTCATTTACTCACTCGCATGCACAAAAATTTGAATAAATTCATGAAAAAACGGATTAAGCGAACTTCAATATTAATTACATTAAAGGAAATTATAGCAAATATTGTAAGTATTTAAATATTTACTCGTACAAATATTATCCATGCATATTCACCATTAAGAATTTTCCCGAGTTTCTTTAGCGTTTTCATGGAAAGCTTTATACAAGCACAAAGTACAAAGTACAATAGTGTAAAATATGTAAAGTGAGTAAGTAAATATCTTTGAATTTACTTATACATAATAAGGGTATTCAATCAAAGACATAAATGCACCGTAAGTGACGTATATGATGTAAATTTACTCGGACGTATAATGGAAAAATAAATTTACATACAAAATTTTGTTCACCTCATTCTCTTTCTTCAATTTGGAGGTGTAACTCGTTTACACAGCGTAAGTAAAATGCAACTCTATGCAATTCTGTACCACCCCCCCACAGTTGCCATGATGTTTTCATACATTTCTTTATTTTGTATTTGAAAGTTTAAAAAATATCTCTAATGTGCTCTAGAATTTTAGGAAATAGTCTCGCTAAAAAATCTCACAAATTTCTCAAAGTAATCGAGAAGAAAACATGAAGTATTTTTCGTAAATTTTCATTAATGAATTTTCCCCACAAAGTTGGCAACTACATAAGTTATCAGCTGTTCACAAAAATAAAGAAATCGAGAAGTCATGACTGCGGTAAGGAAATTTCAATGAATAATTTTTATTTTATTGGAATATTTAACAGCCTTTGGATTTATAACATGGTCAGTAAGAAGATGAATTTTTAACGAGCTCTAAGCCAAAAGCTAATTAAAAAATCATAATTTTTTATTTTGTTTAATATGTGATTTTTTTTTGTTTTTTTTTTTTTTTAATCAAGTCGACACACAGTTTCCTCGTGCCACCCTCTGGATCAATGAGCTAACTAATATTGGTTGCGGTTGGTTTCTCCGTGGCCTTGAACAAACCTCGGAACAAGGGAAGATTAACTCTTGCCAACAGGTGTTACTACGGGCTCAGTAGGCAATTGAGAAGCAGAGCCCTCTCTCGGTCGACGAATGTAACGCTCTATAAGTAAGTACCTCATCCTTTTGGTCCTAATATATGACGCAGATATCAAGTTTTTTCGAGGTGGCCATGATCAATTATCGGTTGTAATAGTACCAGCTAAGTACTTACTTACTTACTTAGCTGGCACTACAACCGATGATCGGCCTTGGCCGCCTCCACAAAGCTTCGCCAGTCACTTCTGCTATGCGCGCGCTGGCGCCAGTTGATAAGGCCAAGTGCAGTCAGGTTGCCCTGCACCTGGTCTTTCCAACGGAGATTAGGACGTCCCCTTCTGCGTTGCTTGTTCCTCCACCGTGGTTCGAATAAAACACCCTTCTAGCCGGAGCGCTTTCTTCCATTCGCTCAACATGACCCAGCCAGCGAAGCTATGTCAGTGTCGGCGTACATCTTATACAGCTCATCGTTCCATCTTATTCGATACACGTCGTCCACGCATACTGGACCATAGATCTTACGGAGTATCTTCCTCTCGAATGCTCCTAACAGCCTTTCATCATTAATGGTCAATGTCCACGTCTCTGCGCCATACATTAGGACGGGAAGGATGAGGGACTTATAGAGCGTTATTTTCGTCGGTCGAGAGAGGGCTCTACTTCTTTAACCAACTAAGTAAGTAAGTTAATATTTGAGTGATTTTTTCTTCCAGATAATTGAGGCAAAACATTGCCGTTTGAAGGTCACACGCAGGTGGACAGAAAAACAAGAACCCACCCTTCTGGAACTAGTTATTTGAAGTAAGAAATTATGATCTTATATTACATATTTTAAAATTTAACACTTTTTAAATCGCTACGAATCTTGGCATTGCTTTGAACCATTTAAGAAAGGCTGGCTATTCCAAAAAAATTTGGATATTTGGGTGCCACATAATCTGAGTGATAAAAATCTTACTGATCGCATTTCAGTATGTCAATCTCTTCTACAACGGAATGATGTCGAACCATTTTTGCTTAGATTAGGTTACTGGTGACGAAAAATGGATAACGTGTGATAAAAATGTGCGAAAAAGATTATGATCAAAACGAGGTGAGCCTGCCTAAACCACCGTCGCAAAGCCGGAATTGACGCCAAATAATTTTTTGCTTAGTATTAGGTGGAATTTTAAGGGTCCTGTGTACTTATACTACCGGCTGCTTTCGCCTGGCCAAATGATTAATTCGAAGTTCGAAGAAAAACGACCAGAATTAGTCAACAGAAAAGGGGTCGTCTTTCATCACACCAATGCTACACCACATACTTCTTTGGTGACCCATAAAAAAAACTGAGGAAGCTTGGCTGGGAAATTTTAATGAATCCACTTTGCATCTACGGATTACCATTTGTTTCACTCGTTGCAGAATTATCTTAACGGCGTAAGGTTGAATTCCAAAGAGGACTGCAGAAACGTGTTGTCCGAGTTTTCCGAACAGAAACCCCTGTAATTCTTTAAGGATGGAATTACGGTTTTGCACGAAAGATGCCGGGAGGTGGTCAATGGAACAATGCATAATATTTGAATTAATAAATATATTTTGATATATGAAAAACAAAATTGGTTAAACTTAGGTCACTTTTCTGAATTTTCTTTTTAGCCTACCTTATATTAAACAGAAAGCAACGTGCCAAATATTTTACCAAAAAATTATTAATAAAAATTTACTTTTGGCCGATCTTGAGTGGCACGCTTTAAAGGCGAAAATGAGATAGTTAAAAATAGCTCTCATTTCAGCGAATGTATTGAAAAACCACTGTCGCTGAACTTCATCTGATACACGATAGTTGACCCCATAAGAAGTTCCTTTATAACTGCATCCTCCTTCTCTCGAAGACTTTCCACTATACAATTTGAAAGGCAACAACAGCAAAGCAAACCAACTTCAATTACAATGAAATAATGAAAATTAGTTTCACCAGAGACATGTGCAAGTGCAACAGCTTCTTCATTGCATTTTGCTCAAAAGCTTTAATAATTATTTTTTGTTCACTTAATTTAGGAATCTTAATGGTTCGATTTTTCGCGTACCAACAAAATAAGTAAACTAATTCTGTTTTAAGTTTTTTAAAAATTACGCTTTCATGCTCATCAGCGACGTAAACTGTTTTTGTTTTTGTCATCGAAGTAAACTTACGCAGTTGATTGAATACCCTTAATATTTTTTGAATGCCAATGAACACTCCTCATGGTGATTTCAGTTTAACGCAATAAACCACAACAACAGCAGTTTTTATTACTACTTACTCTATGTGTTTGTGTGTGTGTGTGTGTGTGCGTGTGTGCGTGTGTGTGTGTGTGGGTGTGAAAGTGAAAGACAAACATTTTCATTTTCACTTTCCTTCTTACTTATTATTTGACTTTGGGCGCCTTAAGGCTTTTTTTTTTTTTTTTTGAAAGTGAGCAGCGCAAATTTATCACTTTGATGTGTGCTTAAAGTTTGGCATAGAGTGAATTATTTTTTTTTTTTTTTTTTGATTTTTGCTTTTCGAATCAAGAGAATTTCTCGTTCGTTTTCTTCTTAGTTTCTCTGAAGGTCATAACCCAATTTTAATTAATACCCAAGGCGAATAAAATATAATTGTATTAAAAATTTATATTTTTCTTATAATTAATTTTTGGTTCCCATGGCGCTGCTTGCGATGGATTCAATTGCTTTTTATTCAGCGAATGCTGTTGGTTTCCCCGGCCTGAGTTAATTTATAAATTTCCTGAAATTATTTTTGCCTACTCTTTGTAAAATTGTACAATAACTTTTTAATTGCTTATTATAGAGGAGGAGAGGTCGCCATGATGGGCTTATCGACAGAGAGAACAATATTGTGTGACCCCTAAGGAATCATCTCTTAACGGAACTGTGTTACCTTGATTGGCATAATGATTTATTATCAATAAATTTATAGTTTTCTCTTTTCTCGAAATACATTTGCTTCTCATTTCAGACTGATTTGAGACTTGCCTCGTATTGTCGGGCTGTTTGTCATCTTTAAGGCGATATTATATATGGAAAAAGTAAAGTAAAGTAAAAATTTGTATGTGTTTGTAATGAGCAATAGCTTAACTACTTTTAGACTAGTCTTACTCTTTTTGAGGATAGACTTAACTTCGGGAGAAACAAATAGTTTGCTGATAATGTAAGTCCAATTACTCAGAGATATTAAATCATCAATAAAATTTCCTGACACGAACCTTAATGAGTTAGTAAGTAGATATATTTTTCTACCAACAAGGCTTCCTTCCACCGCATACTTTTTCATCAAATTAGTCTTTGTTTACAGCTTACGCCATTTCTTGAATTTTTCGTACAGCAATTTGGGAAACTGAAAATTCGCCAAAAATTCGCCAAAAATTCATTTAAACACTTTACCCAAAAGTAATTACTATTTAATATTTTAACAAATTCTGGCTTTAATACGGCATTTACAGGACTTTTTGGAAAAAATATTAAGTCTCACATTGCTCAAAGGTCAGATAAACAGACATGATTTCTTGGAAGATAATTTTGATAACCATAACAAAAACTTACTTTACTTACTTTTAATGGCCCAACAGCCCATAGAGGGCCTAGGCCGAGCTTTTCGCATCCACTCATGTTGTGCGTGTTATATTTGCACATGAATGGAAGGGGCCTACAATTTAATGCCGAATCCGAACGGCGAAGTGAAAAGCTTTTCATAGGCCATTTTTACTCTTGTAGGTTTGCCATTGCTTGCCACG
The DNA here is from genome assembly GCA_958295655.1 of Palloptera scutellata. NCBI lineage: Eukaryota > Metazoa > Arthropoda > Insecta > Diptera > Pallopteridae > Palloptera > Palloptera scutellata. Next base: position 88,283,439 of record OY282450.1, read on the forward strand.
TGCCAAGAGTTGGTGCCGTGTAGAAAAATTATTTTTTCTACTTTTTGATTTTGCCTGTACCGAAAATCGAACCCCCGACACTCTGCGTAGCAGTCCAACGCACTACCACTACGCCACAGCGACCACAAAAACTAGTTAATTTAATTATTTGGTATTTAAAATCTGAAATTTATCTAGACGAAATATCAAACTTGATGATGAAATTGTAACCTAACCGCAAGTCCCTAATTATTTTTCGAAGACTAGAGAGCTGACCAAAATTTTATAAAAAAAAATCATTAAAAAAGTAGCAAATTTCTAAAATAATCTTATAATAGAATTTGATTCCAGAATTGCCAACTATGTTGCGTATGAGTAATTATGCTTTTTTTCTTTGCACACTTGGTCACCCATTTTCCTTGGTAAAGACCTACACCCTCTAAAATTCACAACATATTTTTTTTAGATATGGAATGTCATATGGAAGACATGTAAAGGCTTAATTTAAAAAAAAATTTACAAAACCATATCACGGCTCCTGTTACTTGTTGTGAATTAAAGGCTTTGAGTTACTACGGTTCCGGCTACCTGAAGTTATATTCCGTATTTCTACTATCGAACGTCTGATAATGGGACTACCCTTAGATGATGAGCTGCTGTAGTTTCTCTCAGGAAAGGTAAAATTAAACCGGCGGATAATTTTAACTGAGCCTTTGTTGTTGTTGTTCAAATGGTTGCCTTCTTAGCTCGCAGCACCAAAATTGCTGGTTTCTATCTGTTGAAAAATCTGAAGAATATAAGTATGTAATGATATAGTTTCTTTCCGTGTCAGTAATCAAGAAGCCACCCTTTGCGAGATTTAGAAACATGAGCAGCCATCTTAATCTCGATGCCAGAAACCTCATCAATACAATGAGAAAGTGTTTCCCGAAAGAACGTAGTAGTATGACTCTAGCCAAGCCCGGGCAAACACATAAGAAATGACTGAAATTCCATTCCTGCTTCATCCATATTGTAAGGGATTTTTAACCAAAGAGCTTGTTTTCCCCACTTTCCAGCGACCCATGAGAACTGTACTAGCAGTTAAGATGAAAGCTACTTGGTCGTTGCAATGTCCAGTGAAGGTTGTATTTTAGAGTAATGTCTTCCTAGATGTGTCATATGTACTTAGCCCCTACCACCTCCATTTTGCAATGGATGATAAGTAATGAGAGAGTGTATATATCAGCAGTTAAGATGAAAGCTACTTGGTCGTTGCAATATCCAGTGAAGGTTGTATTTTAGAGTAATGTCTTCCTAGATGTGTCATATGTACTTAGCCCCTACCACCTCCATTTTGCAATGGATGATAAGTAATGAGAGAGTGTATATATCAGCCTTGACATTGCTGAGCGGAATTATGGTGGTTTCCGCGACATCAGTTTCAATGAATGATCATTTATTCGCCAACTCGTCTACCTTATATTAATGCTCAATGTTTGTGTGACCTGGAACCCATATAAGTAAGAGCAACTGATTATAGTTTCTCTCTGCATTCCATTACATATTTAGAGGTGACTCTGACAGATCCTAGAGCCCTAATATCAGCCAGACTGTCTGTAAAGATAGGAAGTTTTGCTCGTTCCTTGTTTAGTTTTAGTAAATTTAGTTTTGCGAACTTCACTTATCGGCTAGTAATTCTACCTGAAATACGTTAGCCTCAGTAGTCAGTCGAAGTGATTCTGAGAGTCTGCCCCTACGACACTGTCCATTTTGGATCTGTCATTGTAGTGCAAGGGAAAAACTGAATTTTTTTTTATAAAATTGTGTGAAATTATTTGAATATTGAAAGAAAGGAACTATAATATACGATACTAATAATTTTTGTAAGCACGTTCATTGCATTTCTAAATGTTAAATTTTTAGGAATGATATAAACTTTTATTGAATACTTGAACACTGAACAATAAATCAAACACTTGTGAGAATAACACACAAATTGGCAGCGATACACATTGCAACACCCTGAATTAACCATGTGCATTTTTATGATGTAGTACATATTGAGAATTTATAGCGCTCCATCTACTGAGGCTCGTAATATTAAGTAATTCGAAGTGAATGGATTGAGCTTTGTACTAGCGCGTAGTTTCGAAATTGGAAAATAGGAATATCTGGCAAAGCATGGTGGGTGCAGAATGCATGACATCGTAAATTTACGAGGATATACGTTGCATCTGAAACAATTACTGCACATTCCAAATATATGTAACTCATACGTCATGTATGACGCTAAATTTATTTGAAAAAAATGCAAATTTCAAAGTGGCTGCCAATAATAAAAAAGCTAATCATGTACTGATATACACACGCACATACATATATACGCATACATACTTATGTATCTTTGTATACACACGTTGTTATGTGTATTGTAGGCACAATATATTTATGACACACAATCGATTTGTGAGATGCTAAACTACTGCAGACGGAATATATTCGATGAGGGACAACAATGGACAATGATGACAACAATAACTATGGATATACATTTATTGTGTCTATTGAAATATTTGTAATATTTAATATAAAATTTTAATTGCACATATGCTAAACATTACTTTTTAAACCTATTCATTGTATAAGTATATGCAAATTGCATAAGTCCGAAATTTAAAAAATTTAAATAACAGAAAACAAATTTTAACAAAATTACATTTGCCACTCTAAAATAGATGGTGTATCTGGTGTCTGCATAAATTGAAATCAAAATAATAAGTAGTATTAAACGATAAAAAAAAAAACATGTGAAAGTTTAAGAACTCGCGGTGGAAGTAAAACTTATCACTAACAACTCGTTTCACTTCTATAGATCAATATGTTTTTTACGGTTTCTATGTTTCTTCACGTCCCATTATTTTGATGTTCTTTCTATTTAACTCAATGTAATGAAAAAATGTAAAAGAAACTTTTTGGAAAAATCAACTCAAATGAAAAATAGTAACAATTTCAACGAAGAATTCTCATAAGAGTTCCTTTTAAATACGAGAGAGAGTATCATAGAGTACATGAACAGAAATTGAGAGCGGGTAATTTTTTTTTTTCAAACTCGGTATATGGAAAATTTTTTTATATAGGAATCGGGCCCATGCAGTGCAAGCAGAGACGTCGGCTCTCTCATTGTCCATCTTATGTGTACTCGTACTTATACACGCGATCGACTGCGAATAATCGAGTAATTTTCATATTAGCGAGTGATTGGCTTCACAGGAATTTACTGTTATTGTTAGTGCAGTGCGACCAGAGACGTCGGCTCTCTCATTGTCCATCTTATGTGTACTCATACTTCTACACGCGGTCAACTGCGAATAATCGAGTAATTTTCATATTAGCGAGTGATTGGCTTTACAGGAATTTACTGTTATTGTTAGTGGTGTTGTTTTTGAGAGAAATCCCTTTTGTGCAAATACATAAACATAAACAAGACAGCGAGAGAGACCTGTTCATGTTGCTCTTGCAAGAGTGGATTTTGTTTATCCGCTCTAATGTTTACGCCGTTCCAATCCCCACCACTCTATGTATTACAGCGTAACATTTCGATTTTGTTCCTCAATAAAGAGATAATAAAATAAAATAATTCGTCACACAAAATGTTGCCTATCCAGATTTCAGTACCGTCCCATATGAAGTTTCACTTCAAAAACTCTTTCCATACAAAATTATATGCAGAAATGTTTGAATTTGGTATCTACAACTACTGGATAATAGCCCAACACGGCTTGGGTACGGTGTTGGTATATGAACATTACATATTTCTTATAATAGAATGTCCAAATTATATAATTTTGTGAAAATACAATATTTGTCTTTCTTAATAATTTTATTGTTGGAATTCTCTAAAAACAAATATTTTATTTCCTAAAATTATGATTAATAGTGGCTTTTACAATTGAAGAGATGCATGCTGCGAAATTAACCCAATAGGAAAAATATTGGCTTCTCTTCTTTGAATTGTGGTCTGAACGGCATTACCAAGACTTACCAACTAATGGAAATCAAAACCAACTTATGACCAAGATTTCATCACTAAATTTTCATATAACTTTCGGGTCATTGCTCATCCCTAAAGAATTACTGAAGTTTACCAAGAAATTACCATTTTTCCAATATTTATTGATATAATTATCAATCAAACGATGCTGGTTCGATTCCCAGTTGAGAATAGGTGATTTTCTTATATTCATTGCAGCGGACAAGAGAAAATGCTATTTCCAGTTATTACATACTTCTGCCCAGAATTATTAGGCTTGCAACATTTTTATTGATTTTAGTACTAAATTCAAGCGTGAGTTGAAAAGCTCTAATTGATTTTTCTACTGGGTACATCTACATACAAAGACACACTGTAAATCAATCATATATTTTGTAAGCAAGTGTTGATGAATTCAATAGCCTCTTCATTCTGAAAGGGGTTCAAATTTCTTTGTACTGTGTATACATTGTTTTAAAATTTATTGCTACAAATACAAACAACAAATATGATTTGTGTTTTTGAATTTTTAAGAGAATAATCGCAAGTGTAAATAAATTGTATCAAAGTATGAGTAAGTAATAAAACATAATAACAGGGGCGTAACCAGGGGAGCGGGGCCGGGGGTCGATCCGCGCCCCCGTGTCACCATTTTTGGGGTGACACCCGCAATATCCAAAAAGCGGAAAAAATATTATAATTAAATAAGTAGGTGTAAATGTCTAAAATTATACTTTCATTTGTTTTCATTTGTTTTTTGCACGATGTGTTGGAGGAAGTGGTCGCTCTGGTGTAGTGGTAGTGCGTTGGACTGCTACGCAGAGTGTCCGGGGTTCGAATCTCGGCACAGGCAAAATAAAAAGTAGAAAAAATAATTTTTGGACACGGCACCACCTCTTGGCAGGCAATGGCAAACCCACGAGAGTAAAAATTGCTATGAAAAGCTTTTCACTTCGCCGTTCGGATTCGGCATTAAACTGTAGGTCCCTTCCATTCATGTACAAATATAACACGCACAACATGAGTGGATGCGAAAAGCTCGGCCTAGGCCCTCCATGGGTTGTTGTGCCATTAAAAGTAAAAGTAAGTTGGAGGAAGTGGATGCTACACAAAAATATTTGCAAACTCCAGGACTAACTGTCGATAAAGTAATAGCGAAATCGAATGCCCTAATTCTCTTTTTACAAGAAAAGCGGAATGTTTAGTGGAAGGTGCATTTAAGAAGGCTAGTATTATTTGCTCAAAGCTCGGAATAAGCATCAGCCGGCGCATAAGGCACAAGAAAAGTATGCCGCGTGAAACGGAACGAGAGATTGGTTTAACTGCTAAAGAAGAAAACAAGAGGACGTAGCTTGAATGTATCGATCGTTTCTCGACAGAATTAAAGTCTCGAACCATGGCATTCAATGATATAGCCGATATCTTTCAAATTGTGAAAACAAATGACTTGCTGTTTTGCACGGATGAAGAACTGAATATAAATGCAACAAAGTTAGCGTCGCACTACGATTATTTAATTCAGAAGTGAAGAATTTAATTGATTGAAATTAAAAGACAAGGGATTTGTGTTTAATATTTAACAATATTTATTTAAATGGAAAATTGTACAATAAATACGAGTATATTGTAGAACCCAACCGACCGATGTGAAATTGTTCTAGAGAAGAAGTAAAAAAAAGCAATAGCAAGAAAAGAAATAGAACGAAAAGAAACAAGAATAGAGAAAATGAACAGGAAAGAAAAGTTGCATTAGGGTGGCTTAAACAACGATGGTTGTACAAGATGAACTTAAAGTAGAAGTAGAAAGACTTCGTAGACAAATCAAGGCAGCAAACATTGAATTTAAAGTCACAAGTAAATGGACCACGCTTGATATACTAACTTTTATTGTAGAATGGGACTTTATAGAGTCTGTTTCAAACGTATCTTAGGCTCTTCAATTGTTCTTAACAGTTTGTGTCTCTGTGGCTTCATGTGACAGAAGTTTTTCAAAGTTAAATCTAATTAAATCATATTTACGCTCAACTATGTGTCAATCTAGGATATGCGACTTAGCCATTTCATCAATAGAAAACGAATTTTCTAGCAAATTAGATTTCCTACAACAGCAATTGAATAGTCATTTAAAAAAAAAGTTGTATGTAAACAAATATCTTCCAAGATCTTTAAGAAGAACATGCTGTAAATTAAAATTTCCGTTATTGATCTCATACTCGTAGAGGTTTTAACTATTTTGTGACTTGAATTAAGTACGTATTAATTTAAGTTCACTCATCTTTATGAATTCCTGTACTATCTACTTACTTTTAAATAAAAAATAATTGTACATACATCCAGTATATCATAGTATAATTATTTCAAAAGAAGAGGGGGGAGGGGTATTATAGGGTGACACCATTTAGGGACGCCCCGGGTGTCACCCGACCTGGCTACGCCACTGCATATTAATACGAGTTATTGTCAGAACTAAGACTTTGTCAAAACTAAGAATTTTTTTTAACATTTTTATATACTTTTTTATAAATCGGGACGAAAACATCTCCTAAAACTGGTGTGATCTCCAAAAAAAGTAACACGTAGCATTTCAAACTCATATGCAAAATGGAACTAAAGGAGCAGCGGAAATCATATCAAAACCTGAGCCGCAAACAGCGGGTATGTAAACCTGCTTGAAAGGTTCTACTCAATGTTATTTTGATTTGTTTTATTGAAGGCTGGAATCGAAACTGAAAAAACTTTAACCCAATTTTTCAAATTGATCGTGGATTTTTCGCGACCAATCTTCAATTTTCTTATAAACTGTTGAACGGTAACCAGGAAAATAGTTTAAGTTTCGTAAACACAATATCATTCAAAATAATTTCACACAAATTTTTAAACTACATACGAGTATATTCAAAAATACAAGCAAAAGTTGAGCACCACTCACTAAATGCTATTCAGCACATAAAATTAAATGCCTTTAGTTCAGTGCTGGGCAAACCAATACATAAACACTGCATGCTTGTGTGTGTTTTTATCTGAGAGAGCAACAGCGCTACACTTTTAAAAAATTACACAGCCAGATATTGCTTACATGAATGCTGAAAGTCAACTAAAACAATTTGCGTTGACAAAATTCCTCTCCAACTTCTCCCGAATTCCATTGTTCGTCAATAGTTCGTAAGCTATACGAAGAAGTTTATAGTGTACGTGTAATACCGATTCGTCGGCAGAGAATGTGAGCCAATTCACATGTGAATAGGATAATCAAAATTGATCAATTCTGCTCGTTCTTTTGCTGCAAGACAATGTAGTAATTCAAAAAACATAAATTCTAAAGAAAACGCGTTTAAACTTTTCCATTTGCCTGCACTTCCTTCAATTACTAACGTTTGATACTCTTCTCACGTGAAGAGTTCATAAGGTACAGTTATGATTTGTTTCCACAACATAAAGAAGCACTAAATATCCGTTATTTTTGTATACTCAACTCGAAAATGTTGTGTTTTGATTTATGACACTCTTGCAGCAAACTGCAGCGATATAAAGGACCAGCAAAATTCCTACGCAACAATGATAATAACATTTAATGTAATTCATTTGCATTTACTTAATAAAAATTGAATTTTTACGATCATTACTATTCTTTTTATTATTATTGTCAATAACAAATTGTCGTGTCGTTATTGGTTTTATGCAATTTTCCTATTGCATGTTTTTTGGATGCAAATTTTATTTCTAATTTTTATAGCTTTCAAAAGTGATTTCGATAATTTTTGTATAAAGTTTTCAATAGTTATTTTGTATGAGGAGCACGTAATTATTTTTATTGCTGTTAATTGCTGCATACATATGTCAATAATATATGTCAATATTATTGTTGGCAATTCAAAAATAAGTCAATAGGCAATTGGAAAGGCTTCAATAGAATATAGAATAGAATAAATCTAATAATTTACATTTGCGTATTTACTATGAAAATATGTTATTGTAATTATGATTTCAGTCATTCATTCAATCATTCATTCATTCCATTAATTGCATTGCACTGCACTGCACTGCAATCACTGATGAAATGTAATGAGCAATTAATATGTGTAGTTAGCAGCTTGCAAGCGGAAATGTTCGCGATAGCTGATATGTTTTCAGTTGGAAATTTACAAGCATGTTTGTGTGTGTGTGTTTGCGTGTATGTGTTTTTTTTCTTTTTTTGTTTTTTTTTTTCTTTTGTTTCAATGCACAAAGCATTGAAAGCCAAAGTGCAAGACTTGCCTTTCGACTCACCCACTAAAAACCCACCCCAGCACCGATTCCCTCCTTCCGTGGAACAACCGTCAGGTATTACTTCTACTTCTACTTCGCTGAGCGAATGGATCGATGCATGGATGTGAAGAAGGCCGAGAACCTGACCTACGAGTGCAGGAGAGTTCCTCAAGCACTCAGGCTATGTAGCCCATTGTACTTAAGGCCTAGGAAAAGAAGAAGGGGTAACAGCAAGTAAGGGGTTAGAGAAGAAGAGAGAAAAAAAGTTGAAAAAGGCTTATAGGGGGACTACGTTGTCTTCCGCAAATTTTCCGGATTCTCTCACAAATCTCAGAAGATCGTAGAAGGGAAAGGAGTAAACCTTGTCCATTCCTGTGACATCGAAACGCAAAATGCGCCATCTCGTTCTGGCAAAGGCGGGACATGGGCAGAGAAAATGCTCTGTGCTGTCCACCTCCTCCAGACAAGATGTGCTGGTCGGAGGGGGAGCAGCCTATTTCCTATTCAAGAAGATCTGTGATGTTACAGACAGCGGGCCAATAATCACTTGATTCAAGTATTATATGCAACAGGTGGTTACCCCACCTTAATGCTCAGCACTTCCCTCTCAGTTTCAAATGTGTGTGTGTGTATGTGTGTTCATATGATATTAACGATAATCTTAATTAAGTATGTATATTTAAATAATTACCCCGTTGGAAGTCAATGTTTGTTAAAAAATGTAGACGCAAAATGAATTTTGCTATGAGAGTCAGGAAGTTCGATCTCTCAGTAAGAGTATTTAGGATAGGGATAAACCCATATTTTATGGTCCATATTTATATTTACATTACATTGTCAGAAATATGTCGCTGTGGCGTAGTGGTAATGCGTTGGACTGCTACGCAGAGTGTCCGGGGTTCAAATCTCGAAAAAGGCAAAACCAAAAAAACAAAAAGAAGAAAAAATAACTTTTCTATACGGCACCACCTCTTGGCACTTGGCAGGCAATGGCAAATCTACAAGAGTAAAAATTGCTATGAAAAGCTTTTCACTTCGCCGTTCCGATTCGGCATTAAACTGTTGGTCCCTTCCATTCATGTGCAAATATAACACGCACAACCCGAGTGGATGCGAAAAGTTCGGCCTAGGTCCTCCATGGGCTGTTGTGCCATTAAAAGTAAAGTAAGTAAAGTAAGAAATAAGTACTAAATTTTTTCAGTTTCCCAGAACTTTCAGAAATTTGACAACTTTGACAATGGCTGGCAACTATTAAGCTTTCCCCCCTTTTTTTATTTTTGACAAATATTTTAGACTTTTGTTGTTTGAGCACGAGATAAGAGCCTTGAAAAGAGATACTAAATAATTATTTACTTCCTCATATGATTGCAGAAGTAAAAGTCACCGTAATATAAATGGATAAATGGCAATCGATAACCAAATCAAAAGCAGTTCCAATTTCAGAATCAAAATTGACTCGGTTGCTCCCAAAAATTCAAATCGAAGTTCACAGCTCACGCCAGGCAAAAATTCAGACCACATTCAGCGTCAAACTCAGATCTGAAGTCACACCAAATACAGCCCAAAAATCGAACCAAGCTTTGACCAACATTCAGAGAAAATCAGACCACAATTCAAATTAAATTCAAACAAATATATTGACCCCAGCACCGACCAAAAATCGGAGCGATAATCAGAACAAAAATCAGATTAAAATTCAGACCAATATTCAAATCAATAACACAGTACAACAGCACAATTTCTCCAACGATGAATAGAAGATATTTCGATAGAAGACTCTGCCTTGATATATATCTCCCAAGACCCTAAAGCTCCATCACTCTTAACTCTTAAAGGTATTAAAATAGCAGGACTTCCTTGAGACTGCCACGTTAAGATTGATTTTTCCAAAGAGTTCAAGTTCAGCACTGGCAGCTGATGGAAGTCGGTGAGAAAAATTTCATTTTGAAGCCTTGCAGCTTTGATGTCTGGCGAAAAGTGTTTGGTTATGAAATGCTGAATATTTTTGGTTTTCCCACCAACCCTCACTCAGGGCTGTGGAGAAAAAATGATATTTTTAACTCATTTTGGGTTTTGGCATTTCCGGACATCAATTTTGTAACTCGTTCAAAATTATATTTAGAAACATATGCCAAAAGTAACTATTACCGTTCGAAATATTATGAGTTTCAAACTATGCTTAAATAACTTTGTCTATTAGGTCTCACCTCAGGTAAACACACATGCTCGTTTCGAAGGTAGTTTTGAAAATCAACAAAAAGTAACAAGAATACAAATTTTGCGTTATGAAATGTAAAATTCATCTAGATAAATGAACAAACTCAATACAGAAATTATTACTTAGCAGGCTTCCATGTATTTTGCAGAGACTGCTGTTGACGAAACGTTTGTAAAAATATATATAGAAAAATTCTACAGAATTTACATTTTTTTCTGAAAATTTCCAAATTTCTCCTTCGGGAGCCCTAATGCACGGGCCCGTCAGGGCCTAAGAAGGAACCTCCCCGTCCCCGTCATCCTGTTGTCAGGCCTGAATACACCCATTCCACGATTCAAATGATACTTATCCTCGCTTTTTAAATTGAGTTCTAAAACTTATTTTTGCCTACCACTTTTTAATCCAAGTATATCGTAAAAGGATAGGATATATCCTTCCCCTATATATATCGTTCCCTTTTTCAATAAAATTTCAATGCCGATATATTTTGCTGTCATAGTCAACGGCTTTAATGAAGATTTCCCCGACTTTTCTTTTCATTTAGTTGAATCTATTTTTAATAGTTGATAAGTCTCATTTTGCATGATTTCGAGATACAGGGTGACCACTAATAAGTGTATACAACTTTCTTCGCGCTATAGAATAAGTATTGTAATTTTTCTGCAATTTTCCACATTCTTCTATTATTCTACATAAACGCGAGCACAGCTGATTTAATTTTTATGTGGTCTAGATTTCATTTAGTTACTTATTTTTTATACGATGTCTAATAATCGGTCAGCTATTATAACATTGCACCAGCTAAGCAAACGCAATTGTGAGATTGCGCAGTTAAACGGTTTAAGGAGCTGGGTCATGAAGGTCATCATGATCGTCCAGGAAGAGGCAGAAAACCCATCGTCAGAAATCGCCACTCCCAAGAATCGCAAAATCGTTCAATGGATTCCTTAAGAAAAATTGCTAACAAAAAATTGCGTAGCAAAAACCGAACTAGGACTCAATGCTTACAAAATTCCAAAGAGGCCAGGTACTTACGGATGGAAACAAGCGTCTACCAGTCCAAAGATGTCGCTTACTTCAACGTTACGCCGTATGAATTGGATGGGGAAATAAACATCTTCACAGATGAAAAGCAGTTTACTGTTGAACAAGATCATAACCGCCCACATGACAGAATCTGGTCAACAGAGGTTTCTGGACCATAATTCGTCATTCAACATTGCCTAAATTTGCAATGCAACAAGGTATGGGGTGGAATTTGCGGAATTTGAGTCAAAATCAGTCAAGAGGTGTACCGCCGTGAAATTTTATAGGCTGTGTGGTACCCCCCGACAGTACTTTGGTGATAATGATTGGGCGTTCGAGCAAGACTCTGCGCCATGGTGCAAGGCTCATTTTCCAGAGTTTATCAGATCTCAAGAATGGCCACCATATTCGCCAGATCTCAATCTGATGGATTACAGTGTATGGTCCATTTTAGAGGCCAGGATTTGTGCCATACATCATAACAATTTCCAGTCCCTGAAACAGTCAGCCCTGTGCCATGAATGGGAACAAACATCGGTGGAGGAGCTGCGGCCCATAGCCAAACGTTTCAAGCTGTGTATACTAGCCAAGGGTGGTCGCAGTAGCGTAGTGGTAATTGGTGCCATACATCATAACAATTTCCAGTTCCAGGTTTGAAACAGTCGTTGCGTCAAACCTTGGGCGCGGTTCAAACCTCGGTAAAGCAAGATCAAACGGTAAATAACAGAATTTCTACACCTTTTGGCAGGAAATGGCAAACCTACAAGATTAAAAAATATCTAATAAAAATGTCTGTTTGGATTCGGCGAATCCGAATCCAAATATAACACGCACAACACGAGTGGATGCGAAAAGCTCGGCCTAGGCCCTCCATGGGCTGTTAAAAGAGAAAGAAAGAATGTATTAGATACATACCTAGGCTGTACATGATTTTTCGTGTAGTGGAAATCGAGGTATGGGTGTATTTGCTTGTAACGCGTTTCAAACCTCGGTAAAACAAGATCAAAAACCAAAAAAAAAAGAATTTTGCTACACTTTATGGCAGGAAATGGCAAACCTACAAGATTAAAAAATGTCTATGAACAGCTTTTCACTTCGCTGTTCGGATTCAGCAAATCCGAATCCAAATATAACACGCACAACACGAGTGGATGCGAAAAGCTCAGCCTAGGGCTGTTAAAAGGGAAAGAAAGAATGTATTAGATACATACCTAGGATGTACATGATTTTTCGTGTAATGGAAATCGAGGTATGGGTGTATTTGCTTGTACCATATATGTGAATGAATGGCTTTGAATTCAAATGAAAGAGTAAGATTCAACTAAATTATAATAAATAATAATACAATTCGATTCGTTTAATATTTTGCCTCCGTAGTTAGAGGTCCTGGTTTCGATTTCATGGCCTCTTACTTATTTTTCTCCCCCAAATCAGACAGAATTGATTGATATCGCACTTGTTTGATTCAAATAAGTAAAGACATCTTTTAGTAACTAAGTACTTCTACGAATGCCCTTTGTAAATATTTGAATGAAATATATTCTTAGTTGAATTGACTGATTTTTCTTCAATGGATATTCATTGTATGTAGGTATACCATATGATATCTAATGCCGCAATGCCGTCACATTTATTATATAAGTAGAGTTACTCATTTCCGTCATTGTTTCGAAAATATTAAAGCATAAACATTGTTCATCTAATTCAATCAGCTGTCAATCCAAAGTAAATAAAGGAAGAAAGAACATAGATAGGTACCCGAAGAATAGAAAACATATGCAATAATTCATATGTCGACATGGATTATACTCACATTAATAAATGCTTTTACGAAACATTGACGTCTTCTTCTTATCGCTAGCGCGTATATGAAATTAACATGTAAGTTTTACGATGCAAATGAATGAGATTAGCGAAAGTAGCAACTGCCTTTCTACATAATCACAAAGATTATTTCGACAGCGTAAAAATATACTATAAGACGACCGACCGTATAAAAATAATTAAGTTTTTATACAACTCCATAAACAAATTGGCAGAATCATTCAGGTTCACACATACAATGAAAAATTAATTACAGATATCGTATATAAAATTCTTAAACGTTCACGCAAATATTTGACAACTTCATAAAGGAATATGTATTTTATTATTTTAATTATAGGTATACTGCACTGGGAGTAGTAACATGAAGATGTAGAATATGATCAAATGATCGACAGCTAATGTCGGTGATTTGAACTAAGTAGAATATATAGTTTTTTTTTTGTTGATATTCTTTTTGTTTTGTTTTCACATAAATCTCATTTGTTTTTAAATGTTCACAATTCACTTTAATGTAATGACTAAAATTTAAAAATTCGTTGGCCGGTACAAAAATCCCACGTATTTTTATGCCAACTCCTTAAAAACTTATATTAAACCCCTTCAAGCGAACGCCACAACCGCTTCAACTGAATGTTTCAATCCAACTGAATTTTCATTTTGCATTTATTTTCTACGAAATCTTAAGTATTTGAATTACCTTGTTGCTTCCACTGTTGCTGCTGTTTCTTCTACTTCTTCTTCATATCTAGCAGCAACTGTTTATGTTTTCAATTTCTCTTAGTCTTATGTGTGTGTGTGTGTGTGTGTATATGTGATATGAATGTATTTGTAAAATCGCACATGTTCTTTACGTTTTCCATTGAAAATGAATGGCACACAAAAATTAGCAAGTGTTGCTCTGCTAATCGAATGATAAAAATTCATTTTCCAATATCTACTACATTTTGTTTGTTTAGTATGAAAAATACCCTGAATGTGGGATACACATTAGAAGTTCTGAAATATTCCAGTGTGCTTGTAATATTTATGCGATGAAATTTTATTTATTTACTTTTGAATGCTATAATTTTGATATGTAACTCTCATAAATTGATGGCGCTCATCAAATTGTCGCCGCATAATCTTTATTGTTGTTGCCGTACTCATAAAATATGTGACAATGACGTGGATGTAATCAAAATGTTATAAAATTTTTCTTAAAGAAAAGTAAGAAAATATTTGTCAATATTTTCATGAAATTTTTCCACGATTTATAGATTTTGAGATTTTTAACAATTTCCGCTATTTATTGAATTATTTACTTTTACATTTAATGGCACAACAGCCCATGGAGGGCCTAGGCCGAGCTTTTCGCATCCACTCATGTTGTGCGTGTTATATTTGTACATGAATTGAAGGGACCTACAGTTTAATGCCGAATCCGAACGGCGAAGTGAAAAGCTTTCCATAGCAATTTTTAGTCTTGTAGGTTTGCCATTGCCTGCCATCAGGTGGTGCTGTGTAGAAAAATTATTTTTTCTACTTTTTTTTGTTTTTGTTTTTTGTTTATTTTTTTATTTTGCCTGTGCCGAGATTCGAAACCCGGACACTCTGCGTAGCCGTCCTACGCATTATCACTACGCCACAAAGACCACAAATTATTGAATTATATAGTTTGGAAAAAATTATTATTATTTTAAAGAATTTTTCAGAATCTCAATAGTAATCAGATCGTGAATTTAAAATATCATCACAGATTTCCCTAGATGAAAAATATTTGTATATTCGTTGTTTTTTTCAAATAACTGCAATTGAATTTTTTTTTATTGTATGTTCCACAGATGAGTCCATCAATAAATACACCGACTCAGTGTGGCTGTGTAGTGAGAAAATAATTTTTTTGTTATACATAAAAATACAATGTATTAATATTCCGATTCATCATACTTGATTACTTTATATTTTTATTTGTTTATTTGTTTATCATGAACATTATACTTAGTGCCTATTAAATAATCTATGGTAAATTGCGTTTTAAATATATAGAGACTGATTCATCAGCAAAATAGCTGAAATAAAAAATAATTCAAATTTTCCTATTCATATTTTAAATTGAAAGAAGAAGGGTACTTATGTATTTCTTTTGATTTCATATCTTGGGCGGCCAAGTTCAAAAAAGTGGATAAATATATTTTTATAAGTTCAAAATTTTGCAGTCCCCATACATAGAGAATTCAAGCCTTACTTTCTTCGAGAGACTAGTTCTTCTTCTGTTACTGTGCCTGTTCTGTTCCTACCGCTCTCTTTTCCTTCTCGCTCTTTCAGCACAAATTTTCTCATCTTCTAACTGTTTTTGTTAATATCTTATACTCAGCCACGCTCAGCTAACGGCACGCCGAACATTTTGCATTGATTTTGGGAAGTATTTCATCTCTCTTCGAGAGACTAGTTCTACTTCTGTTACTGTGCCCGTTCTGTTCCTACCGCTCTCTTTTCCTTCTCGCTCTTTCAGCGCAAATTTTCTCATCCACTAACTGTTTTCGTTTATATCTTATACTCGCAGCCTGATCTCCATCTTTTAAGTAGCCAACTCCAATTCTGCCACGCTCAGCTAACGGCACGCTGAACATTTTGCATTGATTTTGGGAAGTATTTCATCTCTCTTCGAGAGACCAGTTCTACTTCTGTTACTGTGCCTGTTCTGTTCCTACCGCTCTCTTTTCCTTCTCGCTCTTTCAGCACAAATTTTCTCATCTACTAACTGTTTTCGTTAATATCTTATACTCAGCCACGCTCAGCTAATGGCACGCCGAACATTTTGCATTGATTTTGGGAAGTATTTCATGCATGCGAGTTGATTGACCTCGCATGCCAGATTTCCTATGGGACTCTTAACTTCTCTTTGAAATGTAATATATTTCAAATAGCTGTGGAATAGTGCACGACTTTTCGATTTGGATACGCTAGAACCATTTTTTTTTTTTGTTGAGGTTTAATGAAAAAATGCGTGAATCAAAAAAATTAGAGAGGATGGGTGAGGATGGGTGAGGATGGACGGAGGATGGAGGTTAAACTTCGCAAAAAATATTGCGAGGAAAATCAACAAATTACCTTACAGCTGACTAGAAGTCGCTCCCATGGGTTTAAAATATAACACCGATCCCCAATAATTTTCATTGACAAACATTTCACCCCTAAATACTTACCCTACAAATCCTTAAAGGGGCCCCCATGCAAAATTTTATGTACTAGGCCCCCCATGCTTGCAGGGTGATTCTAGAGGTTTAAAATTTAATACCGATAATTTACACTATTGTACTATTGTACCCCATTTCCAAGCCGTAAGGAGGTCCTCAGTACAAAATTAAGTTTTCCCATTAAATAGAGTTGAGGTGAGTTGCCCTCACGCGACGAATCGAGGTCAAACTTAAAAACAAAAATGCGAAGAAAATCGACAAAATACCATGCAGCTGACCAGGAGTCGCTCCTATTTGATTAAAATGTAACACTGACGCCCAATAATTTTCAGTGGCCAACATTTTTTCCAAATTACTAACTTTCACCCTCGCCTTAAAGGCGCCTCCATAAAAAGTTTGTTTTTTTTATGATATAGACTCACGGTGCGGCCCCGTATTCAAATCTCGATACAAGCTAAGTCAAAAAAGTGGATAAATCAATTTTTCTAAACAGCACCACCTCTTGAGATTCGGATGCGGCATAAAACTGTAGGCCCATTCTATTCATGTACAAATGTATGTAACACACACAACCTTAGTGCATGTGAAAAGCTTGGCCTAAGCCAATGTAGTGCCATTAAAAGAAAAAAAAGACTCCAAGTGCTGCCAGTGTGATCTTAAAGGGATAAAATTAAAGACCGACCTCCATTAAATTTCACTCTACACCATTTCACTCCAATGTACTTACCCCCATTTCCAACCTTTAAGGGGCTTCCCATACGAAGTTGACATTTTTATAAAAACTGAGCAGTCACCCGAAAGCTGATCGGAAGTCGCTGCTTCATTGTTTTACACTTTGCAATATATTCCCCGAACACAGTTACCCCACACCTCCAACCCTTAAGGGGACTCCCATATAAAAATAGCTAGAAAACAATTAATGAAATAGTGGAAATAAATAAAAATGTGTAATACAATATCAAATGCATTGACATAATAAACATTGTTTTCATAATTGCAATACTTCGATAATAACAATCCTAAATATAATGAGGAGAATGAGAAATATTAAGCATATCATGGCTTTAAGCTGATAAAAGGAACCCCATCCGTTAATGATGTTAAATAGCAATTCTCTAATGTTACCTATTTATTTATAAAGGGTGTTTTTTCCAGAAGTGTGTGCTTTTCAATCTGGCAATACTTTTTTCGGAGTTGATCTTTTTAACAGCTGTCACTTGATTTATGCTCAGTTTGGTTTGCCATTACGCGCTACAGTTTGGTTTCATGCGCTGTTAAAAAAGTGTTTCGCAAGCTACGTCCGATTAGCGACGAGGCTCATTTTTGGCTGAATGGATACGTGAATAAGCAGAATTGCCATATCGTATTTGGAGTGAAGACCAGCCAGAGGCAATTCAGCAGCTACCAATGCATCCCGACAAATGCACTGTTTGGTGCGGTTCGGTTTATGGGCAGGCGGCATCATTGGGCCGTAATTCTTCAAAGACGATGAAGGCCGTAACGTTACGGTCAATGGAGAAAGGTTCGATTATAACACTTTTTTGGCCGAAAATGCTAGAATTGGACTCGGCCGATATGTGCGACGATGCCACATGCCACACTGCACGCGAAACCATACATCAATTGAGAGGCGAATTTGGTTAGCAGTTAATCTCACGTTTTGGTGTAGTCAATTGGCCACCAAGATCGTGTGATTTGACTCCGTTAGACTATTTTGTTAAGTCTTCTGTCTAAAGGGACCAGCCAAATACGAATACTGCTTTGAAAGTCAACATTGAATGCGTCATTTGTCAGATTCCAGCCGAAATGTGTTAAAAATGTGTCAAAATGGGACCTTCAGAATGGACCACTTGAAGCGTAGCCGCGGGCAACATTTAAGTGAAATTATCTTTAAAAAGTAAATGGCAGAAATGGATTTATCGATCCGAATTAAAATTTAATTCACTTTTGTAAAATTTCTGTGTTTTTTTTTCATTTTCAAAAACTAAACTCTTATAAAAATCACCCTTTATTTTGTCAATAGAAGATTCTAATAAATTCTCAAGTATCTTATGTATAAATAACACTATGCCATCTTCTACTTAACACGTCCAAATACTGTGAACTATATATTGGTTAAATTAATGTGTAAATACTTAAATATTTTAAAACATTAAAAGTTTTCACAGTAATTTAATTTTCAAAAGAGTTGAAACACTATTATTTCAAGCTAGTATGGCAAAGTACTTACCGACTTACTCGCACGTCAGCACAAATTATGCTTACGTAATATGCTTGCAAAAATTGTGGTAAACTAAATGTGAATATTAAAGATAATTGTTTTGAACATTAGAATAATTAATAAATAGTTATGGTACTAAGTACTCGTATGTGCTTTCTAGACATATTTGCGTACCACATGTAGTATGAGTAACTTTTAATTCATATGAAGCATACATGTAGGGGATGTTATTTAAACTGGAACCGGCTTGCCAGTTGGGTTTGAATGATTGAATAAAGTGCGGTGTTTCAATATTTTCCTTAAGAGCATTATTGCTGTATTCGTTCCGCAAAAGAAACAACGCAGATATTTACAAACGAATTTTTTTTTAAATTTTTTTATTTAATTTTAGTTATAAGCCTATTACATAGTTGGCTACTTAGTTCGACTGATATATTGATTGAAAGGGCTTTGTTAATATAAAACATTTTATTTATTTATTTGTTTTTTCGTCCTGGTATACATACATATACGTATATATTTTTACAATATTTCTGTCCGCTATTTTTTTAATTTTAAAATGTGATCTAATAAATTAGAGGTTGATATACATAAATATGTAGCATACAAATATCTGAAAATTCCTGAAAATAGTCTCATTTTTCAAGTGGCACTTCTTATTGGAGGGTACTGAAATCTGGATCGGCAACCTTTTGCACGACGAATTATTGTATTTTGCTTGGTTCTGAATGCACACAAATCACCAATTCCAACAAACACATTTCTCTCACTCTCTTTATTAAAATCGAAATGTTAAGCTGTAACACATGGAATGGTGGGGATTCACTCCCATCGCAAACAAAACAGCGAGTAAACAAAATCCACTCCTGCACTAACAACACGAACAGTATTGCCTTCCTCTTTCTCTCTTATTTTGATATTTGCATTAAAGGAATTTTTCGCAAAAACAACTCGGCAACAATACAAACAGTAGATCACTCACACTTACTTATATGAAAAGTACTCGATTGTCCGATCACAAATACCGGCTCTCACTGACTGTTCATGTACTCTATGATGCTCTCTTTCTCGCTCGTTTTTAAAAGGAACGAAACGAATTTCGTATGAGAATTCTGCTTTGAAATTATTACTATTTTTCATTTGAGTTGATTTTCGAGACAAGTTGTTTTTACATTTTTTCATTGCATTGAATCAAATAGAAAGAAACAAGAGTACATAGAGAAACATAGAAAATATAAAAACAGATTTATGTGAAGTTGATCGTCATAAATTTCACTTCACCCTCGATTTTTTGATTTGCATTTTAGTATAATGGTGTGGCATAGGTAGATCCAAAAAAAAATAAGACAAAAAACAGGAAGTAATCTTTTGATACGGATAATCCACATTTCCTGCCCTTAATTTTGTAAATTTTGATCGTTGAAAAGGCTTCGGTGGAGAAACTTAATAAAATATTACATTACATTTTTTTTATTTTTATTACTTTTTTTTATTTTTTGAAAATTTACACCTACATCCTACATACATGATCAAAAAAATAAAATAATACAAAAAACAGGAACTAATCTTTTGATACGGATAATCCACATTTCCTGCCCTTAATTTTGTAAATTTTGATCGTTGAAAAGGCTTCGGTGGAGAAACTTAAAAAAATATTACATTACATTTTTTTATTTTTATTACTTTTTTTTATTTTTTATTTTTTGAAAATTTACACCTACATCCTACATACATGATTACTAGGCCTTACTTCATGTTTTAGTTTAATCTTGTACGAGTGTAGGACAAGATCTTTATGCATAATTTTCTACAATCTGGACTGAGAAATACTCAATTCCTGTGAACGGAGTGCAATCGACTGATTTGGCTCATTTTAAACTGAAACACTTACGGCTGCTATATTTTCGGTTCTTCGAAAATTCAGCATGCTGCTATTCGTTACTTGAATTTATCCAACACAACCGAAAATTTGAGAAATCGCTCTTAAAGAGCGCGGTAGTCATTTGTAACAATTTCCAAACGTTGTTCTAAGAGAGCGACAGCGTTGCGAGATAAAAACAACATGACGAAACACTCTTCTCACAAAAAAATTAGATGGGGTCAGTGAATAACAAAATAAACGTTACTCCTTTGTTCCGGGGGAAATAGCTTTTTAACAAAAAATATATCATGATATAAAATAATTTTTGTGAGTGTATTTTTTTTTTGTAGTGGTTTTCTCATAGATACAAGGGGGCTACGGATGTTTTGTTCTTCAGTGACCCCAACTAGTTTTCTCTGATGAGCATTTGTCTGCAATACTGTTTTTACCTCTGACCATTTTTTTATGGTATGGCTGTTGTTTCTCAAAAAAAAAAAATTAATTTTTAAGTAAAATTCAAAATCAATTTAAAAAAAAAATGGACGAGATACGGATTCCCCGTACCAAAAAACCTTCAAATTGATAACAAACAAAATATGTATAGTTGTTTTTATCTTAATCAAGTTTAACGACATAAGGTGTAGCAATTAAAAATAGACTTGTGCTTCTGATGAATTTATTTCATTTTGTTTTGGATTTTCAGTAACCTCCTGATCCACTAGCATCCACAAATGTGAAATGTGAATGTGAGAAACATTCTCAAATACAAACCTTTGAACGAGTTACATATTTCTAGATTGCTTTAAAGAAATAATAAAACGAATAATGCTTATGCCATGAATGAGTGTACTCGCACGTAAAATGCATTTATATTCTCGTATGCGCCTTTAAAGCTTCCTCTCCTCTTGAAGCAACCCCACAATTTTCTCCATTTTCCATCACTCATTGTGTCATACTTCAAAGGTAATCCCTATCTATTTGTCTCTCATTCGCTTGGCTCGTTTGCTGGCTTTTGTTTATTGTTGCTGCTATTCGTTTGAGTTTTATTCGCGGTAATTGGTTTCCGTAGTGAAAAATAACTTTTTCAAGTCATTCGCTGCATATCTTAAGGCTCATTTAGCAATTGTTTTCCTCCAACTATTCTCTTTGCATTCATATCTCTACGCGTGCGTCATTCTGGCATATTAACTTTTACTCGCTATTTTATTTATGACTTCAATTGGAAATGGATATGGGAGGGGTACAACTACAGAGAAGGGCAAAAAGTCGTCACGCAACCATCCCACAATCTTCTTACTATTTTCCAACCAACAATATTTAATTTAACAACTTTCTTTTTAACTTTAATAAAACTGAATTAAGAACTCATTACATGTACTTATTAAGTTTAAGTTTATATTTAAGTAAAACCCAGAATAATTAAGATATCGGGCTGAAATGTATTCCAGGAGTACTTAGCATGCATGATACGTTTAAGTATGAATTGCGATATCGCTCCATATGACTTCTGCGAGTACGTTTCTAACGACCGATCCTTTGGAGTCAACTTTCCACCAATCTTCCACACATATCACAACTCCGGAATGAAATACTCACCACAAGGGGTCACTTTTTGTGGATGCATTGAACATGTGCGTTTGTTGCTCTTCAATATCGCATGATAGGCTTATTGACAAAGCCAGTAAAATGAGTAAAATTCATCGCTGATTATGATTTTTCAATGAAAGGCCGGGTTTTCTTCAAACTTTTTCAGAGTTCAATCGGCGAAATTTCGGTGCTTTAAATGATCACTAAGCCTTACTTCTTGTGTTAATTTGATCTTGTATAAGAGTAAGACAATAGGACAAGATCTTTATGCAAAATTCGCCACAATGTGGACTGAGAGATACTGAATTCTTGTGATCGGCATGGAATCGACTGATTTGGCTCATTTTAAACTGAAGCACCTACGGCTGCAATATTTTCGGTTCTTCGAAAATTCAGTAGTGAATACTTATGTGACTCGGAATTTATCCACCACGACTGAAAGTTAGAGAAAGTATTGCTCTTAAAGAGCGCGGTAGTCATTTTTAACAATTTCTAAATGATGCTCGCGTTTGTGTACTTCACATGTTAAAAATATAAACCTTGAATGACGTCTTGATATTGCCAGATCAAAATTAGGCGTGCGTTTGTATTTAAATCAGTATCGGTCAGGCAAGCAAATACTCATACATAAACATGCATGCTTGTGTGTGCATCTAAGAGAGCGACAGCGCTACGAGACCCCTTGCTTACATGAATGTTGAGAGTCAACTAACATGATTTGCGTTGACAAAATTGCTCTCTAACTTCTCCCGAATTCCATTGTTCCTCAATAGTTCGTAAGCTACACGAAGAAGTTTATAGTGTACGTGTGAAAGTATTGCGTCGTATTGCGTAGAGAATGTAAGCCTATTCATATGAGCATGGGAAAATCAAAATTGCCTAACACTGATTTAAATACAAAATTGTTAAAACCCTTGAAATGAAAAACCTATTTATAAAATTCTAACAATACGTTGTAAGGAATAGAAGATCGTCTGTTATTCATTATGACCGTATATAGTAACTGAAAATCATAATTTTAAGCCTTACGGCTGCTATATTCCAGATCTCTCTCTCTCTCTCTCTCTCACTCCTCTTTCTTTCCTCTCTCTCTCTCTATCTAGGTTCGCTAGTGCAGTAGTTAAGTAAGTACTCTCGTGCTGGGTGTAGTAGGTACATTGGTGTTCGTTACAGAGTTGCTTTTTGTCGAAATTCAGCTCTTTTTGTAATACAATCTTTTGCGCAACGGCAACACTAAATGGTATAAGGAGTGAGATCGAAAAAATCGGATAACTTTGAAAGACCACTGCTTGGAAACTCTTCATCTGAATGAAAAAATTCAAACAGTAGGCTTTGCGTTGGAGAAATTCTGTCACATGTTTTTTTACTTGTGAACTTTCAGTTGAGTCATGGCATCGGAAGTGGAAAGACGCGATTTTAGTTGTTGAATTATTCCGAGAAAATCCGCAGTGGAGCCAGAAAACCATTGCAAATAGGGCGAAAGTAGCACAAAACACTGTCTCGATGATTCTTAAAAAATTTAATACAGACTTAACAGTTGCTAGAAAATATGGTTCAGGAAGGAAATGCGGTTTCCTGTCTCCACAAAAGGCGAAGAAAGTCGTTGCTCTCTTAGAGAAGAATCCAGCGTTGTCTAATCGAAAATTGGCGGAAAAAGCGAGAGTTTTTAGTTCGTAAAATTAAATAAGATGCGGGCCTTAAAACATACAAAGTGCACTCAGTACCCGACAGGAATGCTACTAAGAACTTGGTAGCCCAGAGCCGAGCTAAAAAGTTGAAGACAGATTTTTTCCAAAAATTCGATTGCTGTGTTATGGACGATGAAACATACGTGTTGTCTAAATTTTCTCAATTGCCTGGTCAAGAGTTTTACACCGCAAACCAATGAGGAGGAGTTGAGGAAAGATTTAGGACAAAACAAAAGTCCAAGTTCCCGAAGAAGTTTCTGGTATGGCAAGCGATTGGTAGTTGTGGGCTAAGGAGTAAAAGTTTCGTAACAAGTGGCACTGTTAACGCCGAAATTTATGTGAAGGACTGCCTCCAGAAGAGATTGCTGCCCTTCATTAGAAAGCACAATGTATCTACATTCTTTTGGCCTGATCTAGCCTCCTGCCACTACAGTAAAGTAACCCTTAAATGGTTCGAAGACCAAAACATCAAATTGGTACCAAAAATCACCTACCCACCAAATTGCCAAGAACTTCGGCCTATCGAGAGATATTGGGCTCTAGTGAAAAGAACATTACTTTAGTTACTTACTTTTAATGGTACAACAGCCCATGGAGGGCCTAGGCCAAGCTTTTCGCATCCACTCATGTTGTGCGTGTTATATTTGTACATGAATGGAAGGGACCTATAGTTTAATGCCGAATCCGAACGGCGAAGTGAAAAGCTTTTCACAGCAATTTTAATTCTTGTAGGCTTGCCTATGCCTGCCAAGAGGTGGTGCCGGTGCCGTGTAGAAAAATTATTTTTTCTACTTTTTGATTTTTGTAAAGAACATTAAAGGCAACAAACAAAGAAGCTAACTCCATGGAAGACTTTAGAAATAAGTGGAATGCTGCCGCCAAGAGAGTCTCAGAAATGACAGTAAAGGCGCTAATGGCAGGCATACCGGAAAAGCTGTCCGAATTCTGTAAAAAGCAACAAACAATTTATCAGAAATTAAATTTTCTTTTCAAAACTGTTTACAGTTTTATATTTGCATCAGCGATTTCAATGCTAGGACAATTTAAAGTTATCCGATTTTTTCGATCTCACTCCTTACCAAAAAACTTTAAATGATTTTATTAATATGGAGCGTGAAATTAATAATATAATTGAAATTATGAAAATAATATGATTTTTCTTCAATACTTAGTTTTATGAATAATATATTTAATATTCACTTTTAAAAACGAAAAACATTCGCAACTTCGCTTTTCTGCATATGAAAATTGTGATGTACGTTTGCATGTCTTCCTTCTATTTTACAAACATTTTTGTTCTTTTTTTTTGTAGAATAACTCACTGCTAACCCTGAATACTCGGCGTGCTCGTGTTTTCCTTCTATTTTACGAACATTTTTGTTCCTTTTTTGTAGAATAACTCATTGCTAACCCTGAATACTCGGCGTGCTCGTGTTTTCCTTCTATTTTACAAACATTTTTGTTCTTTTTTTTGTAGAATAACTCACTGCTAACCCTGAATACTCGGCGTGCTCGTGTTTTCCTTCTATTTTACGAACATTTTTGTTCCTTTTTTGTAGAATAACTCATTGCTAACCCTGAATACTCGGCGTGCTCGTGTTTTCCTTCTATTTTACGAACATTTTTGTTCCTTTTTTGTAGAATAACTCATTGCTAACCCTGAATACTCGGCGTGCTCGTGTTTTCCTTCTATTTTACAAACATTTTTGTTCTTTTTTTTTGTAGAATAACTCACTGCTAACCCTGAATACTCGGCGTGCTCGTGTTTTCCTTCTATTTTACGAACATTTTTGTTCCTTTTTTTTTGTAGAATAACTCACTGCTAACCCTGAATTCTCGGCGTGCTCTGTGTACATTTCACCAATTTCGGTGTGAAAGTGAGTATATGCTCTTTTTTTCGTGTTCGGGCAACAACAATTGCATGGTGTTCGCCGAGCACTTAAACTTTGATTATAACCACAGCCTTAGTAGCTACTCTTTGGCTCGCTGATAACGAATTGATTGATGGTTGGTCTCCTTTTTTTTTTGTGGAGTTCTTCGCCTTCGTTACATTTCCGGGACTGATTGAAATTCGTTTATCGCGCTGAATAAAACACAATCACATTTCAAGGAATTAAATTTAATTTGTTACATACTCAATTAGTTTAACAACTTCATTTCCGTTTGCATATTTTTACATTGTTGCAATTTTTTCCCTTTCACATTTTCACACCTCAATTACTCGATTAGTTAGAATTACACTTAAAAGTTACAATTACGATTAGCTTTTGTTTTTGTAGAATTATAACAACACTTAATATTTATACAACAATAATACACAAATTTGTTACATTATTACACTTTTCAGTTTTATTCTACAAATTTAAAAATCATGCGCAATACATAATTAACACAATTATTTAATTTAACATTAACTTTTGTAATAAATGTACTCGTATATCAAGAAATTTAAATATGTACTTAAGTATATGGAAAAAGAAAGTGTAGAAAAGTGGATAGTGAAAAAAGGAGAAATGTATGGAAATTAAGGAAAGTCTTCTTGGATAGCGAAAAGCCTTCATCTCTGGAGGACTTTAGCAGGAGGTAACGAGGAGCAGGAGGTAACGAGGAGCAAAAGGTAACGAGGAGCAGGAGGTAACGAGGAGCAGGAGGTAACGAGGAGCAGAAGAACGAGAATCCAACTCAATTTCAATCATCTCGGAAGAGAAATCATAATTAAGAGTGTAAAAAAGCTGAACTCCGTTTCATGCAGTCAAATCTCTGAGAGGGGTTTTATTTTACTCACTGGACTTGAGGTGCATATGTAAATGGGGAAAATGGCTTAGGACCGCAACAAAACCGAATAACGAGCATTTAGAATCAAGGCTTTCACATCAAACTTAAATTCTAATTACATGAGTTTTAAGTACAAAAACTTTTTAAAACGTTATTCCTGTACGAAAGTTGACATTATAAAAACCAACAAGAATATTTTAAACAAGAATATGTTTAAATTTAGTTAAGTAATTTATAGTGTTTTGTAATTCCGCGTTTTTCTTTTCTTTTTTTTTTTTATATCGATTTTATGGAGTGAAAAAATGTTTTGTTTTGTTTTTTTTGTGTTTATGTTTTTTTAGTTTTTGATAAATTTCTTTGTAAAATTTATTATTGGCCTAATTTTGTTTATGCTTTTAGATTTTTAGATATACAAATATTTTAGAATTAATTTATTTAAAATTAGCATAAAATGATTTTTGTTTTTACGAAAGTAGAAAAATTAAAATTGAGCAAGAATATTCTAAGATTGTGTTTAACTTTAACTTTAAGTTTAATTTTGTTTTGTTTTTTTTTTTAATATTTTGTAAGTTTAGTTTCAAAAATAATTTAATCATATTAAGTTTTTAATTATGTTAAAAACTTTTCAGTTTAAAGTTACTTCAAAATACTCGAATTTTGTGTGGAGTAAAAGTTTAAAAGTCAACCAAATCTTTCGGATTAAGCTTTCGCTTTGTTTCAATTTCTTCTTTTATTCTATTATTATTCATTTGATTTAAATTTATATACCTATATATATTGCCGAAAGGTTCTATCGAGTTAAACTAGACTCCTATAAATCGCGGGGTCCCTCAGGGAAGTATACGAGGTGTGATCAAAAAATAACCGTTATTTTCAAATTTCGTGAGTTACGTATGTTCGATTTTCGCATTTTTTTTTTCTGTTATGTTGGTACACATGTCTGTTATATATGTTGGCAATACCAAACATTTTGGATTGTCAGTTTGTTTTTGACAGATAAAAAGGTTAGTCGTGTTTTGGTGTGCTCTTCGATTTTTTACTATTCGAAAAAATGGATCAAAGAAACTGTATCAAGTTTTGTGTAAAAAATGAAATTAAATGCGCAAGGACATTTGAAATGTAGACTGTGGCCTTTGGCGAGTCTACTATGAGCAGAACACAAGTTCAATTGTGGTATAACCGGTTTAAGGAAGGCCGAGAAGATGTCAATGACGATGCTCGTCCTGGTCGCCCGAGCACGTTAACAACCGATGAAAACATTGACGCAGTGAAGAAAATGATTTTGGATAATCGTCGAATCACTATCAGAGAGGTTGCTGATGATGTTGCCATATCGTTCGGCTCATGCCAAGCAATTTTTACGGATGTTTTAGGCATGAAACGTGCTGCAGCGAAGATTGTTCCAAAATTGCAAAATTTTTAGCAAAAACAACGTTGCTTGTGCGTAAGGTTTTGGGCAAAAACAAAACCGTTATCATGCCTCAACCACCGTATTCACCGGACTTGGCCCCCGCTGACTTTTTCCTCTACCCAAAACTGAAGACACCGATGAAAGGAAAACGTTTTGCTACGATTGAGGAGATAAAAGAAAAATCGAAACAGGAGCTGTTAGCGATACCAAAAAGAGCGTTTCAGAAGTGTTTCGAGGATTGGAAAAAACACTGGCATAAGGGAAAATAATGGTTATTTTTTGATCATACCTCGTACTAAGCCCGTTGTTGTACCTGCTGTATACACATGACTTGCCGGTAAACTCAAGCTGTATTGTTGGAACTTTTACAGATGACACGGTAATAATGCCTATAGGTCCAAATAACAACGTGTCTACCACTAAGATACAAACCGCTGCTCTCCAAGAAGTTGAACAATGGACCAATAAATGGAAACTGGCAGTAAATAGCTCCAAGTCTATCCACGTCGACTTTACCAACAAAAGAGAAACCCAAATTCCATTGTTTCGAAACAGTGAACAAATTACAGTAGTTAAATTCTGCAAAATACTTGGGTATGAACCTACCTATAGATGTCAAACTGAGATGGAAGGTACACGTCCAGAAAAAACTAATAGAGCTGAACATTAACTACAAAAAACTAACTTGGCTTATTGGAAGGAAATCCAAAGTGTCTCAACAAAACTAACAAATGATATTCAAACAAGTCTTCAAGCCTATGTGGCTCTATGGCTTTCAAATTTGGGGCTGCGCAAAAAATCATATAATAAATATGATACAAAGATTCCAAAACAAAGGATTCAGGGATGCAGTTAACGCTCCTTGATATGTGAGAAATGATGACCTACATCGTGATCTTAAAATACCTACAGTCAGGCAAGAAATACAGAAGGTTGCCAATACACCTAATGACAGACTGAGTCAACATTCAAACAGCACTATTCCGCACTATTACTTTGCGATGTTACACCCTGACTTTTAAGTCGGTTCAAAACAAAGGACCTTTTGAGGCGTTTCAACCAGCAAGGAGATTGACTAGCTCAGATCTACATGCTACCTTAGGAAAGTAGTATTACGTGCAATTTTACATTGAAAAACCTCTTGTTAGTCAAATGTGACTAGTTGTTGTTGATTTTTCAATTAATAAAAAATAAATAAAAAAAAAAAAAAATAAGAAAAAAAAAAATTTGATTTAAAGATTAGGTTAATTTCAAATGAAAACAAAATCTCTCTGAACTTTTTACACGAACATGTACAGAAAAAAGATGTTAGTTACATTTACGAACAATAAGTAAAATCATGCATTGGATATAGCAATTGGCTGTCAGGGTAAATGGGGTAAAACGACCCAGTTTACTGCTATAGGACCGCAGCAGCTTAAGCTGTGTGAATAAGACAACAACGTTTCCATAAACGTTTGTACTTTACGGATGTAAGTGAATATGTATTTATCTACGATGAAAAATTAAGGGTATAATTGCTAGTTTCGAGTGAAGAGTAAGAAAATCGACAGCTGTCATCGAGCCCTTGTGTAAGGACTGACTTTTCTCTTTCATCGATTATAAATTTTTGTACTGCTTGGTAAACTTTAATGAAATCTCGTACTTACTCGAAATAATGAGATGTTTTATAATGTAAATTAAACAAAAATGAGAAATCATTTTCCAAGTTTCTAGATTTTTATATAAAAAATTGATATGAAACCAAATTCGGTGGGTACTTGTGGATTTTCTCAATTAAATGAAACCTCTTTACTAATTTAAATGCATTTCAAAAAAACAAAAACAAAATTATGAAAGAGTTGAGAATATTTTCATCGGTATCAGAGAAATCGAGCTATTTGTCCTATTAACGTTTCCTATTAACGTTTCCTATTAACGTTTCCTAATCCGATTTATGATCTGATCTCTTTATACTGATCCTAACAATTGGTACTTAAATACAAAAGAATGTATATTTCTTGAAAACGAATTAGTTTATAAATATTTATTTTGAATAAATATTGTTGAGTAGTCACCACCATATAGTAAGTAGTCACCACGTAGCTCCAAAGTGCAGATGATTCGGTCACCAAATGCATTAGACTGCGCCGACAAGGGAATCCATCATATGCTGAAGGTCATAAAGAAAGTAATTCAAGATCTACTTTTCGCATAAATCGCGGATGCCTGATAGCTAAAGGCATAAAAAAACTAAAGTTAAATCAAGCTAACTATTCGTAAAAGATTGCATATGTTAAAAATAGTAAGTAAAGAACAATCGCTAGCTTAAATAAGTAATATGTAATACTTCTTATATCTAAAGCAGGGGGTTGCATCGTCTGATTCATGACGTCCCGTAATTCACTCCTAAATTGCATGAAAATTGACTCAACTTAAACGGAGCTGGTTCTATTCACTCGTAAACACTATATAAGAAGTGAGATTGAAAAAATCTTAACACACCGAATTTTACCGAATAATTTTTTTTTGGTGTAAAATTTAATAATTTCTTTGATCTAGTTATCTTTGAAAAATATGACCAGTTATTATTTTTAATGACAAACATGTTGATTTATAGTGAGTTTGATCAAAATAAGTGTAGAAACAAAAATACGTGGTGAAATTATTAATAATTTTAAAAAAAAAATCCAAATTGGCACTACAAAAAATTGGCCAAAAAATTGAAGGTCTGCTGTCAAACTGTTTCCAATGTTATTAAACAGTTTCAGCAGAAGTTGACCATAGATGGGAAACCTGGTTCGGGAAGAAAACAAGGACAAGAACCACATGATATTGCGGAAGCCAAGAAAATAGAAAACATATTGAAAAGATCTCCAAACACATTTGCTAGAAAAGCTGCCCGGTTAGCCTGACAGTGCTCTGACTATTTGGTGCGAAAAGTTAAAGCCAATGCAGATTTGAAATCATACAAAGTCCAAAAAGTTCCAGACAGCAATGCTGCAAGAAATTTAGACGCCAAAAGTAGCGCTCGAATTTCATGCGAAAATATTCATGTTGCATAATGGAGGACGACCAAACGTAAGATTTTCCGCAGCTTCCGGGTCAAAATTTTTATGTTGCTGATGCTCGAGGAAATGTCGAAGAACTATTTAGAACCCTAAAAGCAGAAAAAATTTCATAAAAAATTCCTGGTATGGCAAGCTATGTGCAGTTACGGCAAAAGAAGCAAGTCATTTGTTACAGTGGGCTCTATAAATACCGAGATATACATCAAAGAATGTTTGAAAAAAAGGCTTCTTCCTTTCATAAGAGAGCACAATGTGTCCACATATTTTTCGCCCCCCGATTTGGCATCATGTCATTACGGCAAGAAAGCTCTGGAGTGGTACCAAAGTAATAACGTAGTTTTTGTACCAAGAGAGGCCAATCCTCCAAATTGTTTGGAGCTAAGACCAGTGGAGAGATATTGGGCTCTTGTGAAAAGAAACTTAAAGAGCACAGAAAATGTGTCCCTAAATATCGAAGATTTTAAAAGGAGATGGGCAAACTGCTCCAAAAAGGTGTCTGAAACAACTATCAAATCTCTAATGGAAGGCTTACCAAAAAAGGTCCACGAGTTCATAAATAGTGGTTAGAACTATAAAAGTTATATTTTTCTGTAATTTGTAAAATATTATCAATTATTTAAAAAAAAAATCAAAACTCTAAGATCAACCGTTTGAAAATTATTGAGTTTTATATATGTTAAGATTATTTTTGATTTCACTCCTTATGTACCTCTTTAAATCACTTAAATAACTTGTCGCCTATCAATTTTGACCTACTCCTAAACAGAGAATTCAACGGGAGTGCTAGCACATCGAAAAGGGTATGTAAAGCCACAATGGCTCTCTCAGATATAGGCAAAAAATGGATACTAAGTATATAGCAATATTTTTTTTAAGTTTACTATGTGTTCCCTCACTTCCTCTTATATCGTTGTTCTTTCTACTTCTTTGACTCAATGTAATGAAAATCCTTGTTGGAAAGGGAAAGGGCAACTCAAATGAAAAATGGTAATAATTTCAACGCCGAATTCTCATACGAAATCCATTTCGTTCCTTTTAAATATGAGAGAGAGTATCATACATGAACAGACACTGAGAGCGGGTATTGTGATCGGACTTTTTTCATACTAAGTATTTATATGGGAAAATTTGTTATATAGGGATCAGACTCATGCAGAACAAGCAGAGACATCGGATTAATTTTCATAATACCGAGGGATTGACTTCAGAGGGATTTACTGTTGGGATTTGGTAGTTGTGTTGTTTTTGCAAGCAATTCCTTAAGTGCTAGTACACAAATAAGAGAGGGAGAAAGAGAAGAGAGACAGAGTGAGTATTTGTTCGGGTGTTCTTGCATGAGTAGATTTTGTTTACTTACTCTTTTGTTCAGGCCCATGCAGTACAAGCAGAGACATCGGCTCTGTCAATGTCAACTAATGTGCTGGACTGTGAACAAAGGAATAATTTTCATAATACCGAGTGATTGACTTCAGAGGGATTTACTGTTGGGATTTGGTAGTTGTGTTGTTTTTGCAAGCAATTCCTTAAGTGCTAGTACACAAATAAGAGGAAGAAAGAGAGAAGAGAGCAAAAGAGTGCTACTCGTGTGTTTGTGTTCGCTGTAGCGTAGCGTTAGTGCGAATCGCGACAAAGACAAAATAAAAAAAAAAAATGCAACAACAACAAAATTAACGGCACCACCTCTTGGCAGGCAATGGCAAACCTACAAGAGTAAAAATTGCCTATGAAAAGCTTTTCACTTCGCCGTTCGGATTCGGCATAAAAAATGTACAAATATAACACGCACGACATGAATGGATGCGAAAAGCTTGGCCTTTGGCGCTACATGCGGTCATAGTCGACACTGATAAACTGCGGTTCATTGTAGGTAAAGGCATAACAATTGCCACAATGGCTGCCTATCTCTTTATCGGTGTCCTGGTGATCACATTCACTCTCTCATTCTCCCTCCTTCTTCCTCTCACCTATCAATCTTCCTTCCATTCAACACAATGCTCTGCATTCATAGGGTTACACCCGGTGTGTTGAATGTATCAATAAAAAAAAAATATAAAAAAGGAATGAATTTTGTTTACTCACTCTCTTGTTTGTGCCGTTTTACTCCCCACCACTCTCTGTGTTGCAGCGTAATGGTCTAATTATAATAACTTAACGTAACTTAGAGACAAATAGAGAACAGTCATATAGAAATCTCTTTCATACATTTTGTATATTTCTGATTATGGAAACTTATGGAGACAAAAATTAACGTATTGCATTTTGATTTCCATGCTAATTGTTAACTGACATTTCACAAAATCCAGTGTTTCTTTATCGAAGCGAAATTTAAGTATTTTGATATTAAATGTTTATTTTATTTGCTAAATTGGTTTAGAATGATCTCTTAGAATGATTGACGATGAGAAATCAATTGATCAATACAATATACATTACAATAAATTCAGCCCAGGATATCGCATTCGCACCAAACAGACGGACGATATGAGCAAATATCGCAAGGGAACTGGAAGCAACAGGTGTATGTACACATTCTTGTGAGTGCAAAAGAATGGATGCATCATTAAGAACATTTTCATAAACACATTTCTGGAATATCTCTTTCATATTCGGCCCTATTTATTGGACATACACCCCAAGGCCTGACTCGACTGGAATTTTTCCACTTTAAATATAGTCTATATAGATTTAAAAAATGTAGATCCATATTTTATGTCTTTACGAAAACAGCCGCATTTATTCTGCTGTGCTATGTTTCTATAATCAGCATTCTGTTTTGTTATGCGCAGTTATTGTGTTGCTGTGACGTAGTGGTAGTGCGTGGGACTGTTACGCAGAGTGTCCGGGATTCGAATCTCGGCATAGGCAAAATCAAAAAGTAGAAAAAATAACTTTTCTACACGGCACCGGCAGACAATGGTAAACCTACAAGAGTAAAAATTGCTACTTGTGAAAAGTTATTCACTTCGCCGTTCGGATTCGGCATTAAACTGTAGGTCCCTTCCATTCATGTACAAATATAACACGCAGAACATGAGTGAATGCGAAAAAGCTCGACCTACGCCCTCCATGGGCTGTTGTGCCATTAAAAGTAAGTAAGTAAGTAAGTTTGCGCAGTTATGTTACGTTAAGTTACGTTATGTTACGTTAAGTTACGTTATGTAACGTTAAGTAACGTTAAGTTACGTTTAGTTTCTATAATTAGCCCATAACATTTCGGTTTTAATCCTCAATAAAGAGACTGAGATGTGAGAGAAGCGAAAAGCTCAGCCTAGGCCCTCCATGGGCTGTTGTGCCATTAAAAGTAAGTAAAGTAAGATGTGAAAGAGAGAGAGAGAGAGAGTTTTTTGTAATTTATTGATGTGTACCTAGAGAGCCGAATAAAATAAAATAATTCTTCTCACAAAAGGTTGCCTCCCACACTTCGTTTCACTTCGATAATCAAAGTTATTCCTTTGTGCATCAATACTCTGCTGTTTTACTGAATCATAATGGAACTGGGCTGATTTATGAGTCAATTGAATTTGAAACGCAAATCGAAAATTATAAATAAAAACATAAAATTTATTTTGTTGAAAATGAAAAATATATTTTAAACAATAAGTGATAGTAATTAATAACAAAAGAGAAAAATCTAAAATAAGGCAAAAAAAAATAAAAATTGTATAAATAAATTTAAGGAAAACTTAACATTTGTTGTCAACAATAAGTATGTAATTAAACATGAGTGTACACAAGTGCAAAAAGGAAACGCATTGGCATTGGCATTGGCATTGGCACTGAACCCATCCATCTCCTTGCATATGTTATTGCAGCATGTATGTAGGTATATAAATAATTAGAATATGTAATTACGTGTGCACGCTACGATCTGCACTACGCATGGCATGCGATTTTTAACTTTTCTCCGTTTCACTTGGATTTACAAAAGATTTGTACGTGGATGAAACTGATTCTATATAATATTACAGTACTTATTAAAATATTCTAACATTTTCATATATGTATGTATGTATGTATGTATGTATGTATTTCTGCAGTATGTATGTAGTATTTATGTATGTATACGTAGTATATAAAACAAAAACTTAATGCATAATGCATAATGTTGCCATATTTAATTTCATTAATGCTATTTCACTATTTTTTATATTTTTGTTTTTTTAAATATTTAATCAAATTTTTTTAATATTTTAGGTTTTGTTTTAATAAATTCGAATTGAATGTGTTTTGTTTGTTATAATTGTTTTAAATGATTTTCTTCTTACCGTTCGCTTTACCATTTCAAATTATTTCTCATATATTTAACAATTAAATAAACTTATTTAGCTTTTTCCTGCTATTGTATTTGAATAATTTAAACAATTACAATAATAATAATGATAATATTAATATTAATATTTTATTTATATTTAAATAATGCTTAATTAATTTCATATTGTTATTGTTAATTGTAGGTAATATTTAATTAATTATTGTTCAGCTTTTGTTCAAAAATGTTATGTTTGTTATGTTTCTTTTGATGATTTTTATTTATAATTTTATTTTCTATTTTTTATTTTATAAACCCTATACAAAAAAAGTGGTATTATTCATTTATATTCTTTTATGTATATGTTTTTATTTTGTTTTTAAGGAAAATAGTCAATGATTTTTGTATTTTGTTTTTGTTGTAGATGTTTATTTGTAGTGTAGCAAAGGAAACACATTTTGGCACATTATTCAGATTTCTTCTTTGATTTTTTGTTTGTTTTTTTTTTTTTTTGAATTTTTTTCATTTTTACTTTTGAGTTAAATACAAAATAAGTACATAAAAGATTTCTGTTAGGTTTACACACACACACACACACACACACACACACAATTACAGTTAGCAATTTAAAAATGAAAGAGAAAATAGATTTTGTATGTACTATAGTATGTGTGTGAAGGCGTAAAATTACACAAATACACATGCACTTGTATGTGATGTGTGTGTGATTAAATAAACTTTTTATACTTTAGGTACACATAAGTATCATTTTATTGTATAAATATGTATGTAGTATACATTTTTCTTTAATTTCATGTTCAACATGACAAATCGCAAATTATTACATACTATACTCGTATTTAATTACATAATTTCCACATAACCTAAGAATGCTACTGCCCATCCGATTGTATGATTTGTGAGATATGGTATAAAGCAGTAGATTTTCGTTTTAGTTTATAAAAAAAGAAATATTCAAAGATATACAAAATTCATATAAATTAGTAAACCTGAAACCTTCGCTTACTTCAATGGTTTTCCAGACCGCAATATACTCTTCAAAAATAAGTATATCGAAAACTTCGATGAAAAATATGAGAAATTTAGTGAACCCAACCAACTGTTTGACTTGTTGTTCAACTTATAGCTTCACCTGAAACACTAATTTTAAAAGTGACAAGAAATCATCATTCCTAGCTAAGCGAGTGCATGGCGAAACGGCAACAGGAAATGTAACAAAAAAATAATCTACCCACCCAAGTTTTTTCACTAGTCTAGCGTGTTTTATTTGCACATACAAATTTTTATTAAAATTTCCAAAGAAAAAATTGATTTCCATATTATTTGCCATTGATTTAGCGCGCTCAAAACATGTAAAGAAATGTCGAAACATCTAAAGAAGTTTACTTACTTTACGTTAATACTTCCATGCTAGAGAAATTGAATCAACCACTAAATACGAGTACTAACCGAATTACTCCGAGTGCCGGAAAGGAGTTTTCAAATGAAATTCAGTTTTGAAGAATAATCGTGATTTCTTTTAATTGCCCGTTCGTGGACTGGCACCTGGACCTCTTATTTAAGGTGACCTGATAAAAAGTCTAGAGCATCATAAGAATGTACCGAGTGCCGGAAAGGAGTTTTCAAATGAAATTCAGTTTTGAAGAATAATCGTGATTTCTTTTAATTGCCCGTTCGTGGACTGGCACCTGGACCTCTTATTTAAGGTGACCTGATAAAAAGTCTAGAGCATCATAAGAATGTACCGAGTGCCGGAAAGGAGTTTTCAAATGAAATTCAGTTTTGAAGAATAATCGTGATTTCTTTTAATTGCCCGTTCGTGGACTGGCACCTGGACCTCTTATTTAAGGTGACCTGATAAAAAGTCTAGAGCATCATAAGAATGTACCGAGTGCCGGAAAGGAGTTTTCAAATGAAATCCAGTTTTGAAGAATAATCGTGATTTCTTTTAATTGCCCGTTCGGGGACTGGCACCTGGACCTCTTATTTAAGGTGACCTGATAAAAAGTCTAGAGCATCATAAGAATGTACCGAGTGCCGGAAAGGAGTTTTCAAATGAAATCCAGTTTTGAAGAATAATCGTGATTTCTTTTAATTGCCCGTTCGGGGACTGGCACCTGGACTGGCACCTGGACCTCTTATTTAAGGTGACCTGATAAAAAGTCATGAGCATAATATGAATATACCTGAAAACTGAGAACTGACAATATTTATTCATAAATCAGTAAGTTCTAATAGGATTTACTCCTGAAATCTATGTTGACCAATTATAATGTAGACCTACAATAGTAGAAATTAAAGTTTGCGCAGTATTGAGAACATACACCTCGAGTTGGTCGAATCAATTAAAAGAACTGAAATGACCTCAAATAATAACAAACAATGGGAAATCGGCAGGTGAACGCTTATAGTATATGTTACAGAAATCGTATCAGGCCGTAAATACAAATTCATGCTTCGTGAAATTTTCTCAACTTTCTTTATTCTTCTTCTTTTAATGGCACAACAGCCCATGGAGGGCCTAGGCCGACCTTTAGCGCAGTGTTAAAAAGTTTTAATAGAAACTTCAGAACATTCAGACTCAGAAATCAGTCTTAGTTCCATTAAGATTCCTGCTGGAATGTCACAAACTCCAGAGACACATTCAGAACTGACAGAAATTGACTCAGAAATCAGCTCAGTTCCATGAAGATTTCCCGTTGAAAGTGAAGACCAAACAAACGGAGTGTTATAAAAATTAGTTGAAATTGTTATAATTGGGTCATTAAGGCTACCTACCACCTCTCCTTAAATTGAAGCACTTGTGGTATTTATATCTTACTCGTTGAATTGATAAAAAGTTTATAAAAAACTTATATCTTATTTAGATAAAGTTAGATATAAAAACATACCCTCCTAAAAGCTGATAACTAACTCTTTTGAGAAACATTAAGAAAAACAATAGACAACGTGCGGAAGTGTAAAGTTGCAAGCCGAATAAGTTATCGCGAAGGCTTAGTCGACACCTTATCTAGCGTTAAAGACTTTGAGGAACCTTCGTGTCATTATGTACATAAAAATAAGTTTGAGTTGAAACCAGTTTTCAAAATTAGCTAGCTTTCTTCCATATTATGTGGAATTGATTGGAATTATGCTATAAAAATAAAAAACATTTAATTACTTTTGATTGATTGTGTTATCAATTTTCAAGTTTCGGCAAAGCAACAATCTCAATTATATAATTTCACAAATTTTAATACACACGCTCGCGCCTTGATAAACTCTTTTGAAAAACTCTACTTTTAATTGGTAAAAAATTATGCATATGCATATGCTTCATCTGTTATCTGTGGGGGGGGGGGGGAGGGAGCGTAGCGCAGCTGCCTGCAAACGAATGAAGCGATTTGTTCTCGAATGAACATGTTCGCATCATGTTGCAGCGTATCTATCATTCAGCATTTCATTCATTTTGATCGTTTTATGTTTTTAATCTACATTTGAGTTTGTTTTGGTTTCTTTATGTTTACAGTAATGCAGCTAGTTATTGTTCTTCCACCTCGATAGCAAATGTTTCCAGCGATTTTTACGCTTTCTGCTTCAAATTTGCCATATAAGCAAATGATTTGTACTGTCCTCACGCCCGGCAATTTCGCTCAACGAATTTGCGCCGGAATTGCGGAAATCTTCATAGCCATCACCACCGGATATGATCAGAATATTACTCGTTTCGGGTTTTGCTTTCGAATGTTTGGTTGAACTAAAAGGGAACCAGTTAAATATTTGCATACAGAACATAATTTACTTTGAATCTAATCTATGCCAACCTCTGATTTTTGTACTCATTTCCGGCAACGCTGTCGCCGCTATCCTTTGCGGTCGCAATTGTATTGGTGCTTGTACTTGTAACGCTGCAGCCACTACCGTCTGTCGTCTGTGACACGCCTGTCGTTTCCACAAATGTCAAGAATCTCACATGACCGGTATGTCCGTGCGGTATGCCCGTAGGCACCACATTCGGTGAGCCCTTCTCATAGCCCTGTGCTGGTATTGTCAATAAGACACCAGCGCTTGTACCAATCCATATCAGATCGCGACATGAGAGTAACGATGTAACACGCAGGCATGCCGCCTTGTGCTGGCGTATAATTTCATCACAATTGGAAAGCATTTTATTCACAGCCGGCGCCAAGTTGACTTCGGTTATTAGTTGATGACTTGAAAGCAATAAGCGAACAGGTTAAATAATGAATCGATGAGAGTTAGTAACATTTAAATAAGTTGCAATAAGTTCAAGAGTAGGTTATTCTACCTGTTGGAATGAAAACATTTGATATGCGCTGAATTTTGTATTGATATCCATACGTAATTATGGGCGACAGTCATATTTGTTATCGGCTTCGAATCCGAAGAGATTTGTATTTGATTGACCACCTGTGAATGTGGCAAAATAATATACGAGTACATATGTACATAAGTAAATGAAATGTGTTGTGTACATTTTACGTGCACATTGTTGATTGACTCTCTTACCAATAATGTTTCAATGTCCACAACTTTTATTATACCCTGTATGGAGCACCATAATTTTCCATCCACACTTAACAGTTTTGTTACCGGACTCGTAACTGTTCCAATTGAAAGACAATGCGATGAACTCGTATTCCAAGCAACTGCAAAAAGGAAAACCGCATTTTTTAAGTCACCAATCAGAAATATTGTAATCCACAATTCCATATTTACCTCCGTCACGCAAATAAACACAAATATCACCATTAGCTAAAGACACAAATACACGATTGTCCAGGTACCTGCAAAACGAATGGAATACAAACGAGTTCGTTTAATAAAAGACCCAGGGGCCTTGAGGGCATGAGAATAAAATCTTTTTTATTTATACACTCGTATGTATGTACCTAGTCTTGCCATAATTTCTGTTAGAAGCTTTTCAAAGTAGTAGGCTTTGAAATTTTTAATTGTATGATCCCGTTCTTCGTATTTTTTGGTACAATGTTCTATTGCAAAACAAATTCAAATCAGTTTGGTTTCAAATTTTGCGTAATTAATATGGAGTGGAGCAATAACTAAAATCACTTCGCGGTGATTGCATTGCACAAATGCGGAAATAGCGCAAGTCAAATATTCACATTGCTAAAAAAAACTCGAAATATCCAAAATGTTTGTTTATCGTACCATCGATCGTTTCTTGGAATCGTCTCACGTGGACGACAGACAAGCTGAGAAGTGGTCGACCTCGCGTTGTTCATACGAGTGGAGCCATAGAAGCTGTGCGGGAGCGGTTTCGCCGAAATCCCTTAAGAAAGCAAAAGATCATGGCTAGAGAAATGGATATGTCTTCCAGATCCATGTCACGACTAATCCGTGATGACCTTCACATGAAGGCCTTTCGCAGGTGCACAGGCCATCTTTTAACTCCACGACTAAAACAAATACGATTGGAAAGATGTAAGAAGCTTTAGCAGTGGCACGCAAGAAACGGTCATGAAAATATCCTTTTTACGCATGAACAAATTTTTACGGTGGAGGAAGTTTTTAATAAGCAAAACGACAAAATCTATACAATAACATCTGAAGAAGCTAAATTTATTGTGCCAAGGGTTCAGAGAAGTCATCATCCAACATCCATTATGGTCTGGTGGGGAGTATCCCATAAAGGCGTCTGTTCCTTGCATTTTTGCGAAAAGGGCGTTAAAACTGGAGCAAAAGTGTACCAACAAGATGTCTTGGAAGGCGTGCTAAAAGACTTGACAATAACCCTCTTTAATGGAGAGCACTGGGCCTTTCAACAAGACTCTGCACCGGCACACAAAGCCGAAACAACTCAAGAGTGGCTACGTCAGAATAT
This sequence comes from Palloptera scutellata, assembly GCA_958295655.1. Taxonomy (NCBI): domain Eukaryota; kingdom Metazoa; phylum Arthropoda; class Insecta; order Diptera; family Pallopteridae; genus Palloptera; species Palloptera scutellata. The sequence continues at coordinate 88,324,627 of OY282450.1, forward strand.
TCCAGCCTTTATTAGTGCTGAAGATTGGCCCTCGGGAAGCCCAGATTTGAATCCCTTTGATTACAAATTGTGGCTAGAGGGTGTGGCCTGCAAAGTTCGTCACCGAAATTTGGAGAGTCTTAAGAAAGCTCTTATTTCAGCAGCGTCATCAATACCTATCGAAACCATACGTGCCGCTATAGCCCAATGGCCTGATCGTCTAAAGGCGTGCCTTAAAGCGAGAGGCGACCATTTTGAATAAGATGTTGATTTTCAGAAACACTATAACTTAATAACAAAATAAAAATTACAACACATTAACAAAACTCGTTTCTTTAATATTTACACTATATTCAAATTGTAACAGAACTTATGGCAGGACTAGGTAGATATGAGTTTTCTCTTCTTAACCTAACATGTTCATGCTCATTCATGTTAGGCGTAAAAAGAGAGAATGTTTGTGGGGAAAATGGCGGACCGACTTACTGACCACACTCAAATTTCACCATTTTCATGCGATGAAAAATGCTAAAAATGCGACCCTGACACGGACATAACAAACAAAAAAAAAAAAAAAAACAAGACTAACGACGAAAATTTAATAAACTGTTTTCGCGCGCTGTAAAACATACATAATTAACATATTAACTTTTAATCGAATATAAAAAAAACTTATTATTTACAAAATAGAAACAAGGGCAAATAAAATAAGCCAACATGAATGGAAGAAGTTCACTTCATTTCAATAAAATTGAAACTTTTAATTGCTTACTTTACTTTTAATGGCACAACAGCCCATGGAGGGCCTAGGCCGAGCTTTTCGCATCCACTCATGTTGTGCGTGTTATATTTGTACATGAATGGAAGGGACCTACAGTTTAAAGCCGAATCCGAACGGCGAAGTGAAAAGCTTTTCATAGCAATTTTTACTCTTGTAGGTTTGCCATTGCCTGCCAAGAGGCAAACCTAGTCCAACGCACTACCACTACGCCACAGCGACCACCAATTAATTGCTAAGCAAAATAAATAGTCTAAAAAACGGTTTCCGGTTCAAGCCTGGGCCATCCAAAACATTAAAGTTACTGGTGCGCACGGCAAAGTGTGATTTTATGCGAAAGATTAAACAAGCAATTAAGCATTTTATTCTCTGAATACAATGACCTTAATTCGATGAACTAAGAACTAAGAAACGCATTACTTCAGAAACAGATTCAATCAAAAAAACTTAGCCTTAGATACAACTGAAGAAAAACCTTGGCACTTCTCTACCAGGTCTAACCAATGTTAGACTAAATATACCAAACATATTTCATAAACACTTCGTAGAACAAAAATCCAAATATTTGAATTGAGAAGCTTTACAAATTTCTTAATCTCTTGGGCTGGCTTTAGGTAACAATAAAGTAAGAATAAGTGAGCAAATTGGAAAATTCATCAAAAATTCATTTAAAAACTATATTTAACCTAAAATAATCACTGTTTAATACTTCAACATATGCTGGCTTTAAATCTGCATTTGCAAAACTTAAAATTATTAAGTCACACCTTGCATAAATGCTAAGAAAACATACATGGTTTTTTTGGAAAGTAGAGTGTCCGGGGTTCGAATGTCGGCACAGGCAAAATCAGACAGTAAAAACTAAACATTTTTTCTACGCGGCACCACCTCTTGGCAGGCAATGGCAAACCAACAAAAGTAAAAATTGCTTGCCTATGAAAAGCTTTTCACTTGGCCGTTCGGATTCGGCATAAAACTGTATGTCCATTCATGTACAAAAATTACACACCCAACTTGAGTGGATGCGAAAAGCTCGGCCTAAGCCCTCCATGGGCTGTTGTGCCATTAATAGGGGAAGATGATTTGAAAAACAACAAAAAATACTAAATTTAATTAAATTGCATTTAAAAAGAATTCATCTAGAGAAAATAACGATCTTGATGTAAAAGTTATAACATCGCAGGTCTCCATATATTTTTCAGAGACTAAATCTGGCCAAATTTTTATAAAAAAAACATATGGCAAAATGGAGTACATATCAACTAAATGCAAATTTTGCACATTACGTTGATATTAATTTTTAATAACTTTTAAAATAATCCTTTAATAGTATTTGATTCCAGAGAATACTTATTGTTTATTGCTTACTGCTCTTTTACACACTTGGTCACCTCATCTCCTTCGGGGTAGGCCATAAACTTTAACTACTTTTTTACTTTACCACCAAATTCATTGATGAGGGACCATGGCTGATTCCGAAACGATCGTCTGATCAACCTGTTCTACCTATATACTCGTATGCATTGTTGATATTCTCTCTATGGCAACCCTAACGTTCGTTCATTAAGCCTGTTTAATATGTACATTAAAATTAATCATATTTTTAGAGATTTTGAGTGGTAAAATGTCATGACATAAAAAGTATCCTCGGTTTCTGGGGCTGGTACCCACAAATCTGGAAACACTAGACCGGTTATATCAAACGAATACATGTTGGAAAGGTAAGATTTCAGGCTACATTTGAGCCCAAAACATTTTCGATCGGATTCGCATCTGGCGACTGTGAGGGCCAATCCAATGAAGTTATGCCGTTTTCCCCTTTCCAACTGCTACACAAGCGACTGCGATGTTTTGGGTCGTTGTCCTCTTGAAGAACCCAATCTCGGCTTCCTGCCCCAAACCACATATCCGTTGATGGCAGAAGTCCACGTTGGCATCTAAATTCCTCGTGATCAGGATTAATTTGCCAAATCCTTGTTTTGTGAAGCATCCCCAAACATGAACCTTTCCTGGATGTTTCACTGATCGCTGGAGCATCTTACCGTCTTTAGTGGACCAAGCACGCTTAATAGTGTTTGTCATCTAAAAGGAGGATTCGTCTGTGAACACCACTTGGCTCCAATCGTAATTCACATGTTCAGTTACCCGCTCTTGGCGTTTTTTTTTATTTGTTTTGCAGTTAGTAAGGGTTTTACCGTCGTTGCTCGAAATTGGATCTGAAACTCCCTCAAGCGGTTTCTTATTGTATTCAGAGAGACATTTATGCGCTTTCGAGCCAATTTTTGTTTAGCTTCTTTCAAGGGTATGGCTGGATTAGCTTCGAAAACCCTCTTTATGACCAAGTCTTCCTGTTTCGAGGTAGCTCTGCAAATGCCGCAGACAACTTGGGACCTTTTGGATGGGAACAAAGAAAGACTGCTTCAAAACGTTTCGCGTGTACGGAACTCATTTCTTAAATATGCTCTTAAGACGAAAGCGTATAATGGACTGTTTCTACAATTACATTGCGAAATTTACAATGGAATCAAGTTTCTTGAAAATCAAAGCCTACTTGATATTAAAATTATTTCATGCGAAAAAGCCGATTGGTTTCTTCTTGAAAGTACTGTATATAAGAGGTAAAACGCAGTACCAGCAAAAGCATGACGAAATTTTTCTCCGGTTTACGATGAGGATGCTGTGTGTGAACGCCGGACCCATGAGTGGTTTGCTCGTTTCCATTCCTTAAATTTCGATATCAAAGGTGCACTGAAATTCAATGAAAAAGCCGATGAAATTTTGCAACTGGTGGAGCAAGATCGACACGCAAGCTGTCAAGAGATAGCGACGCTAAACATCAACCACATATCAAATTTGTGGGTAACAACCGCTGATACTTTTTTTATGATCCAATACGTAGAAGAGATATGGAACCTACATTTAAAATATTCGAAATCGTATCACGGCGGCTACTGGTGCCTGTTCAAAATGGGTGAAGCACTAATTGAAATCGCTTCAGTTTCTGTCATTTTTCTTTTCCCATTTACACTCGAATATTGTATGTAATAATTGAAAACTTACAAAATGGAATAAACAGCCGAATGATGCTCGATTTTGATTCTATTCTTCTTGATTCGAATATTGTCAGTGCTGTTGTAGACATGAATGCAACCATCTTCTGTACCAATCCACATTGTTGATTGGTTACCGTCGTTCTCATCGGGATTTGAGTCCTGCGTAAAACCATAAAACATAAACGAAAGAAACATTACACAATCAAATACTTGTATTCCGTCAGACTCACCTGATGCGTATGATAAGGAGTGCCGCCCACGATCGCAGTCGATGCTGTCGACGTTGAACCCGTAGTTTGCGTTGAAGGCGCAGGACTAGGTACACGTTCAGCAGCAGCACCGCCTCCTCCGCTACTACTGCCACTAGCTGTGCTAGTCGCATTCGCAGTACCAGCGTTAATGCCCCCCGCATCAGCCTCATCATCACTGGAGCTTAAATTTAAATCCAACTGAATGTCACTGCCATTGTTGGTGGTACTGCCGCTGGTGGTGGTGACGGTGGCGGTGGCGGTGACGGTGGCGTTGGTGTTAGTACTGCTATTTGCACCAGCGCCACTACCGCTGCTGGTATTAGAAATTGTATTGCTTGTGGTATTGTTAACGCTGACAATGGATGAGGCCGCAGATGATGACGGTGTCTTCTTCTTTTCCGGTGTACCAATTCCCGATAGTGGCTGACAGTTGGGTGAAATGCTTTTGCGATAATCGCGCAACTGCTGCGTGTAACTGTGATGTTGCGTTTGTATCGGCAACGAAGTGCTACGCTGCGGTGGCTCATTCACTGCCGATATTGCCGGCGAACAGCCACTGAATGCCGGCACCGATGCTACACACAATATTCGCGCATTGCACACACCATTGCAGCTAGTGACATTCGGTTCGGGATGCAAAGACATAATGCAAACCTGTCCAACATAGCCGTCACTATTGCAAACCCAAACATCGCGCTTTTCACTGATCGTTGCCGCAGCGCAAGTGAACTGCAGTCCGGCTCGCGTTTTACGTATTGGAATTGACATTAGAAATTCGGGTATCGGATGCCTTTCAAGTGTGGCCGCTGGAAGCGATAAATTAAGATTGAAAATATTATAAAAATTAAATATGTGGAAAGTATTTAGTACATAAGTATTTCAATAATTACCAAGTTTTTGCTTTGCTTCGTTGAACGTTTCTTCCCATTGGGTACGTTTCTCGGCTTTGCTAAAAACTACCGACAACTTTTGGCTTCCATTCCTGTAAAAACAAAAAACCAGTTTAAACATAAATTACAGTTTCACTTGGATAAGTTGACCGAAATGGAAGAGAAGATGTGAGGCCCTGTGAGGCCCTGTGAGGCCCTGTGAGGTGGACGTATACAGTTAGGCTGCTATTAAGACCTCAATCCTCTTAAGTGTTAAATGAAAGGCTGATGTAGACACAGTCCGGTTAGCGAATAAGTGAGTCACCTGGACAAGAAACTGAACTGCTCATATCTGCCTAAAATACGGCATAAAGATAGGCACTATACTTTAATTTTCAAATCTAACGAGAAAGTGGTTCCTAAGTGTTGCTTTTGTCTAGTAAAGAGATCCTAAATATGTACTACCTACTTGCCTAACTCCTCTTTATAGAATAGTTTTGCTTGCTCTCGAATATTTCAATTTGAGTGCAGATGATGATGATGCCTCAATCGCAGACAACGATTATTCAATCTACATATCCTTCAAGCCTTCCTTCAAAGCATTTCAAGTTTCAAACTTACAGTGCATTAACCGTCAGCTCCATCATATTCAATTGAGCGTCATTTGTCTGACGTTCCGATAGCTGGCGCTGGACATCTCGATGCAGTTCGCGTATCACATCTTCCAGATACTGATGTGGGTACTTAAGCGATGCAGTGATATCGGCAATTTGTTGCATCTTATTGCAATCGTCGGCTAAGTTTTCAATTTCGTTCATAATGCGTTTGACATTCTCATCTTTAGCTGGGCGAAAAAGAATACCAAAAAACCAGAAAGTTAGAACTCGAAAACTCACTCCAGATGCAATCAAAACATACTCTTAACAATTTCTATGCAATCCAACGAGATCTTTGTAAGGAACTTATACTTGTTGGTATCCAATGTAGAGGCGACTGTGCCAGGGCATGTGGAGCTGTCAATAAAAGCAAAAGAATAAGATGAAATGAGTTGCTGCTCTGGCCATCGTTAGTTTAGGTAAAACCTACGTATTAGGTTTTCGAATGGTGCCGCTGCGCTTCTTAATGCTCGTCAGTACCAGGAGATCATTGAAAAGAAAGAAACCACGCTCTTTTCGCGCTCCCTGCCCCGAAGGCATTGAGACCAAATCGAAAAGAAGAAATTGCCGATCGGGCGCTATTAAATCCGCAATGCCTTCGATCACACCCTCCAGCTCGCGCAGTGTAGCCTCGCGCTGTCCATTCTCCAGTATCTCGCGTTCCTTGCAATTTATGTGCACTAGAATATCATGCACCAGCTTCAGCACATCCTGCAGATGCTTCTGATCGGGATGATCGTGATCGGTGTGTTTGATAAGTCTTTGAAAGAGCATTTCGTAACTAAAACGAAGAAATGAAAGGGTGAAAGCTGTGGAAGGTTCACAACGAGACTCCAACTCACTTTGGGAACTTTTGCACCGGTTTGATGAGTAAATTGTCGAGCGTGAGTTTTCCTTTATGCTCGCGCGCCGTCGTCTCCAGGAACTTTGCAAACGATGGTCGCTGATGTTTGGTTGAGCGTATTGCATTTTTAGCGCGATTGCAGTTATTCACAAATGAAGTGTAAACTTCCAAGACTTCCAATTTGGAAAACTGCAAAATGCAAAAAGAAACAAGCAACTTGCTTTAAAATATTGTTCAACAAGCATTGTACAAGTACGTGAGAAAATCTTACCGTTTCCATGAAGGCATCTCCCACCTTCTGCGCTGTATCCCAGCTATCCAAGCGTGACCTCAGTTCAGACAAAAACCTCTCATGTATCTCGAGTATATCAGGCACCATAAAGAAAATCTCGTCGACCGTACGTGAATCGATCATGCCAGCATGTTCGGATGATTTCAGCACTTTCAAATACTTCATGACCACCGTCTGCAGGGACTCCACATAGGATTGCTCATTTCGGAAAATCTCCTGTACCACGTGAGTGCGTGTATCCTGAATGCATCAGAACAATTAAGTTAATTAATTAATAAATCAAATTAAAGGCAGAACGTCAAGTTAAAGTTAATTGTTAAGCTAAAATTAATTGCAGTTCAGCAGTTCAGTTCGCACACAGACACCCACACTTACACCTTCATAAGCTCCCAAATTCCATTTGTTATTGATTTCGATCTGTGCCCTCCTCTCGGAATCATCTTCCGAATCGGAACAAGTTATCGACTGCATTTTCTTCAAACGCTCACATTTATCATTTTGATGTGCCGCAACCACTTTATTTAACCTACTAACTGCCGTGGTTATGGCCTGATTGGCGGCAACTGACATTGACTGTGAGACATTGGAATTGCTCGTGCTATTCGAGGGCGCGGGGCAGCTTTGCAAATCAAGCAAACTTAAGCGTAAACTCTCGCGATTGTGTGTCATTTTTATAAATCTAATATTTTATTATACTTAGTATAATCTAGTGTGTGATGATTAATTAAGATTATTGATTTGCACTAATTTGAACTTTTTGTTTTATTTTTATTTATTTATTTTTTAGAATTATTTCTTTGGTTTTTATCTTTATTTGATTAAATATTTAACAGCATTTTCATTTGATGAGCTCTGGATATTGATTGATGAAAAAAGGAACAAAGCTATTGCATAAAATAGTGAAGATATCATTGTGGAACTCCAAATACTTAGACATTTCTAAGCGCATCTATTGCCCAATCCCTTGCAGCCTTGCTTCGTTTTACGAACCAACCGAATCTCTCCACTCATTTGACAAAGGTCGTTCTACATAATAACGAATTCAAATCCAGTCACGTTCATGAAGTTTATTTGGAGCAAATTTAAAGAAGCAAATGAAAATTTGGCGACAAGGACACAACCTTGCAACATTCGCGACCGTATCGAATTGCAAGATTAAAGCGAAAACTTCATAAACATGCGTCGCTTCTACAGCTTCAAGGTGAGAATGTAAGGGAAACAGAGAGAGAGAGAGAGTGAGAGAGAGAGAGAGACAGCGGGCGAGAAAGGGTAAGAGAATGGTATATTTATTGCTACGCCATATCCTTTGCATTTTGAATTCATTCGATACACGCCTCCTTCACTTACACGCACGTAAACAAGTTTCGCTGTACCTGTACGAATTTTTATTTATGAAATGACATAAAGGTCAACTGTGTGCAACCCCCACGCATAAGGTTGCAATATGCAAGAATGTAAATATCACAACAGCCAGCAACAACAATAAACGCGAAAGCGTTCAAAATATTCATGACACTTGTTGATATTTCCGCACATTAGAGCGTACATCGAAAAAATGCAAAGTTCGAAGTTGAATTCGGAAGTTCAAATGATATTTACTTTACAGACTTTTTAATCTTGATGTAGAGCTATAAATTTTAAGGCGTCTGTGGTAAGTGGGCGGACCATTTATGTATGCCTTTCAAGTTGCACAAATGTTATCTAAGTATGTTAATAATTAACTCTTGTTTTGATACCTGTTACTTAGGAGGAAAAACAAACATAACCTTATGACCTCCTTCTGACCTCCTCCTGGCACTATGGACCTTAAGGGTTCGCCACTGTAACTTAGTCACCTGAGAAAACATTCATTCGAAACTGATTGGCCGATAATAAATAAATAGGCAATGGAATTTGTGTAGTGTAAAGTGTTAAAATTTACTCTCTTAGAGCTAGATTCTTCTGGAGTAGAATTAAATAGTATTTTTAACTCTGTAGTTAAGCCGCAATGTTGTTTTTTAAATATTTCTAAATGATTTAGCATTTCAACGTTTTTTTTTCACTACATTCATAAACAAACACCTGGCAATGACACAACACAACACAACACAAACACACACACACACACACACACACACCACCAGCTTTAAAACAACAATTAAATGTGTTATTGTTGTTATTGCTTGAGGTAGCGCTTTGACACTTGTCAAGGTTATAAATGCATTTTAAGTGTTACCGCCTTTATTGTGTTTTTCTGGTTTGGGAGTGCAGCAAACTGTACTGAAAACTGAAATGCAAATGCACTTTATTCAAGAGTTATGAGGACCTTCGCTTTGAAAGCGCTAAAGAAAAAATTAAATGAAAAATGGAAAATGTTTTTAATGAAGTGTAAAACAAATGGTGGATTTTTCAAAAGATTGCGCTTTTATTTTAAACGAATTCATATTTACTATGTTATGTTGAAGTTATCCACTCATGACATTCTATTTTACCCCTTTAAAGCCACACCCCTTTAAATCGAAGGCCTTCTCTTACCGGTAAATATTTCAATCTTTTCTTCTGAATCCAAATTCCTATTTCAACCAATGGACGATTCCTTAACGACTACTCACCTGCTGTCGGGTGTGCATGAGAGAAAAATGCCGGAGAGTGAAAATTAATGGAGGTCGGTCTTAAATTTATCCCCTTTAACGTCACTCTGGAAACACGGAGATACTAAGTATTTCATAAGAAATATATGCAACACCCTTAAACGTTGGAGATGGAGCGCAAGTAAGTTGGGGGTAAAAATGATGGCCATTGAAAATTAACAAGGTTGGGTCTTACATTTTAACCCTCCAACAGCCCTAACCCTCCTCCTGATCAGTTGTGGAGTAATTTTTCGATTCCTTAAATTTTTTTAAACTCTACTCTGAATTTTGATCCGATGCCACATAACCTCACCAAACGCATTTTGTAATCGAACCTAACTAAATTAAGGGTTCATTCAAGCGTATGCAAATCATTTTTTTTGGGAATCTCCATACAACATTATTTCATAGCTAATGTACAAACATACATATAAGTAATAGGAAATAAATGCGCAATATATTAAAAAAACGATTAAATTAATAAAAATAAAAAAAATTAAATTTTTAATTAAATAAAATATTCTAAATTCTAGAAAAATCGAAATCCGAAATAGTTAAGTGATCTACATATTTTTAAAATTTTTACACTGTTATCTCTTTCAAAACTACTATGTTTAACCCTTTCCTTCCAGCATTCACAAGTTCCAATTAAATTTAATCCTTTGTTGTTCTCTCACTTATGAAGTTGTGGAACAAAAGAAAAATGGCGGAAAAATGTAAAATTCCATTGCCATCATTAAAACGATGGCATACACACGCACACAAAAGACACAATGTTATCGCATGCAAGCAACTGAAACTGAAGTGCAGCAACGCTATCCTAAAATCTATTGTTGCTGTGTTAGACAGCAAAGCTGATGCCACCATACTCGCACACAAAACCACACACTCTCATAACACACTTGCACATAAGAGCGAGCGCTTCCTTAAACTAGGTTGCTTATCAAAACTACCAACTACGACATTGATGACGATGACTTTGTTGTTACCATTGTATTTGTTGCTGTCGTTGATAATAATGATGATTATTATGATGACGACCCACTTATACTACATAGATAAGTAGGCAACACTTGCACTCTATTCTGTTCAGGGATAAACTTATTACCAACCGCACAACAAAAACCCGCTCAAAATTCCCCACACCCCACACCCCAAAATACCCAAAATCCACCCACCTAAATACTCTAACCTCACTCTCTAGTGCTCTTTATTTATTTATCGAACATATATATACTCAATTTCTCTCTCTATCTCTCTCTCTGTGTTTATCTCGCTCTGTGTCTCATTGTATCGTGACAGTAATGCATCATAGCATTACAAAAACAATATTATTATTTAAATAACATTTTTAACATACGTACATACTAACATGCATACAGGTACTTATACAAAAACATACATACATACATAAACCCAAACATATAATATAAACTATAAATTTTTCCATTTTTGTTTAATTATAAAGCAAGAGTATGGCGAAGCACAGACAACAATAATATATTTGTAGGGTGCTCGACTGCACCGAGAGTTAGGGTAATAAATAGATGGGGAAATTTTAATATTATTTTGTTGTTGTTCTTGACAATGTATACATAATTATTTTTAAAAATTTGTAAATGTGTATGCGCAATGCTAGTAAATTACTTATGCTTAACTTAAAACAAAAGCAAGTACGTATTTGTAGTACATATCGTCAAGTGTATGTATGTTTGTATGTATGTATGTATGTATGTATGTATGTATGTATGTATGTATGTATGTATGTATGTATGTATGTATGTATGTATGTATGTATGTATGTATGTATGTATGTATGTATGTATGTATGTATGTATGTATGTGTGTATGTATGTATATATGTATGTATGTATGTTTGTATGTGTGTATGTATGTATGTATGTATGTATGTATGTATGTATGTATGTATGTATGTATGTATGTGTGTATGTATGTATGTATGTATGTATGTATGTATGTGGTGTAAACAAGAATGTAAAAATGTCTGTTTGGCTGCGAAAAATCGATTATGATATTTATACTTTATTAAAATCCCACATATACTAACTACATCGACTTCACCTTCATGTGAAGTGAATTTAAGATTGCAAAGCCCTTTAATATCATATACATGCAACTTCAGATTTTGTTCAACTATACGGAAGCTAGTGCCACAGTTCCACGAAGCTACGATTATCATTAACAATACGTAGTTTAAGAATTATGGTTGAGGAAAAAATGTATCATTGATGTTTAGGTTGTTTTAGGTCCATAGTACGTCCTTAGGACTCAGTCGGTTGGCCCATTGTGTTTTTTGTTCCACAATTCCGTGCGGTTTACGACGGTTCCGAACGGCAAATTGAAGTACCTACACACCAAGTGGTTTACTTATACACACTTTCTTATAATTCTCACTTAGTTTATATCGGTAGAAATGTATGAAGGTTGTGAATTAGGACATTAATTACCAGATCAAGAGAAAAATCGAACTCGCAACCTCACGGGTGAAAGTCCTGTGTGCTACTTACTCACTAGACTATCGATGACGTCAATTGCTTTCGAACACAATGACTTTTTTTAAAGAAATTAAATAACCTTGTCAAATTACAGTTAACAAGGATTTTTTTTTGTAAATTTATTAAGCAATAGTTCACTTGGAAGTTTCAGGTACCAATTAAGACATTATTTTAGAAGTTATTATCTGCACGTCTGATAAAATTTGCCTATTTTCCCATATATATTTTCCAAAAGTTTGGTCGGCTTTACTTTTACTTACTTTTAATGGCACAACAGCCCATGGAGGGCCTAGGCCGAGCTTTTCGCATCCACTCATGTTGTGCGTGCTATATTTGTACATGAATGGAAGGGACCTACAGTTTAATGCCGAATCCGAACGGCGAAGTGAAAAGCTTTTCATAGGCAATTTTTACTCTTGTAGGTTTGCCGCCATTGCCTGCCAAGAGGTGGTGCCGGTGCCGTGTAGAAAAATTATTTTTTCTACTTTTTGATTTTGATTTTGCCTGTGCCGAGATTCGAACCCCGAATACTCTGCGTAGCAGTCCCACGCACTAGAACTACGCCACAGCGACCACGAAAATATATATAGGGACCTGTGAGGTTTTAATGAAGTTATATGAACTTTCTGTTTACCTCTTGGCCTTGTAACAAAGGTAGATTTATTAATTTTAAATTTGGTAAATGCAATTTTAAAGCAAGCTCAGGGAAAAATATTAAGCAGTCATTACTGTTGGGAAAAGTATAAAAATGTTTTTTTGAAGAATTTTCAAAGTTGCTATTCAAAAAACCTTAAGCACAAATGTTTGCAATGGATTGAGAGCTGAAATAGTGAGGGACTACCAAACTTTAGTCGGGCAATATCATTGCAAATCTAACGAAACATCATTGAAGTAGTACTACAAATAGATGCAATTGCATTCCATGTAAACAATTAAAGAGTCGCCTGATTGATAGATCAATTAATATCACTATTGATCACACGTTAATTGTACTCACTTTATCATAGTCTTGCAGATGAACTCAAGCGAAAGATATTCGAATAAATCCTAAAATGATCTTAACGCATCCCTTTACGCATCCCTTTACGCATCCCTTTACGCTTTTCAAGTTATTTTCCAACATGATTTTAACCAAGACCTTTAGTATCATATCCTGTGAATCCTGTGAGATTTTACCTTGTCAAATTACAGCTAACAAGAATTTTTTGTAAATTTATTAAGCAATAGTTCAATAGTTCAGGAAGTCTCAGGTAAAGTGAAAGATTTTGGGTAAGTTTTGCTCTTGAAGAAATGTAGTTAAGAGATAAGGCATTCATTACCTTTGCCATCGAGATATTTTCTGAGTTCATAAACATAAACTTGTGTCTTGTTCAGATATGACCATGTGTCTTGTTCAGATATGACCTAGCATAAATTTTCTATCTTTTTAATTTGACGGAATTTTTTTCATATTAATTTATTCTCAAAAAATTATAACTATTATATAAATAGTAGCTGTCGAAAAATTATTTCTAATGTGAAATTTTTTATTAAAGACTTGTTGTTGTTCTATAAATATTTTGTGAAAATAAGAAAGTGAATATGTACTATATGTTTGACATGAACAAAATGAAACGAAAATGTTTTTAAAAAGTATTTATGATTTATTCAGGAAGGTGATTTATCCAAGAAACGCTCTCTTTAAGAATTCTAAGGCTAATTCTGAGAATATTGCACTCAAACACGCTCTTCTTCCCTTTAAATTAAATATCTATTCTGTTTCCTATGCCTGCGAAAATTATTATACTATAAATGGCTGTTCTGTTTTTCTTCTGTTTTCCATTAAGTAAATAACTGAATTTTTAATTGTTAATCTTAAATCTGGCAATGGAAAAGTGCAGGGGTTAAAGAAGATGAAGATGGTCGGGAAATGTTTTGAAATTGTTTAGTTGAACTTGAGGCAAGGCAAGGCATGTTTGTTTTTTTCTTTTGTTTGAAGAGTCTCTTTGTGGCTTCTAGGACAATTTGCTGTTGTTGTAGCTACAAGCGATGTTGTCGTTGTCGTTGTTGCTACAACTGCTATTGCTGCTGATGAGCTTTACAAGGATTTTCACATTTGTCTGTCTGTGAATGTATGGTACAATGTACGCAGGTGCAATTATTATGTGTACACAATGTGAAAAGAAAATTACTATATTATTTTCATAGTTCATATATGAAAATTTATCATTTCAGACATTTAATTAAATTTTTGAGATACATTCATCCAAATGAATCTTCACAATTTTATGCATTCTTTCACACTTTGAAAAAGATTTGGGCATATTTTCTTTGAATACTCGAAATTTTCTGTTTGATTTAAGTATTACTATTTTAATTTTTCAATTTTATTCCAATCACAAATCGACGCACTTATTCCCGCTTTAGTAATAATAAATTTGTTCTTCAACCAATTTAATATTTTTCCGATTTGTTCACATTTTTGCTTTTGAGATTTTACGGAAAATTAACACAAATTTCAAAAAACAATTTACTTTCTATTTCTTTGGGAAACGTAGCAGAAGCACAAAACCAAAAAAAAAACCTTAATAAAACATACTTTTTGTTTTGTATAAATTTGTATACTAAATTATCGGATTTTACTTTTCATTTGTTTTTTTCTTTATTTCATTAATTTTTTTTGATTTTTAAAAAAAAATACAAAAGAAAACAAATTTTTGCGTTGTTGAAATTTCCAACACGAAAAATAAAACAAACGAAATAATTTTTGCCACTTCCGACGTACAAAAAGGCAAATAATTTTTGCTACTACTTTCCTGCGGCTGCTTCTTCTTGCTTGCCCGCAGTCTGCAAATTGACAGGAATACGCTCATCTTTCGCGCACACGCTCTCTCTTTCACACGCTCACCATACTTCACTGTATTCTCTCTCCCTCTCCGGCTATGTAAACCACTTTAACATATGTACGTAGCTGTTACAATTTTTTCCTTTTCGTTTAACAACAATTTTCCCATTAAGCCATACACACACACACACACACCCACACACACACACCCACACACAAACATAGGCACTCGCTTAAAATTTTCTATACAAATTTTCCAAAAACATTTTCTATTCCAAAACAAATGAAGAAAAACAGCAAGCTCTTCATCATAAAACAATAAAAATTAAGTCTATTGCAAAATAAATGTACATGTAAACATACACACAAGCTACGCGCGTGTGTGTGTTTGTGTATGAAAGTATGGAAAACAATAATAGGAAAATGAGCGAAACTCCTGTAATCAATGTGTTTTTCTCAAATTTGCATTTGTATGCGCATACATTCTCTCTGTGGCTGTTTTCTTATATACGCTCATATGTTATCGCATGAGAGAGAATTTACAGTAATCATACCCCAGTTGCCAGATTAGGGTAAATTGACCAAAAATGGGTAATTTTAAATTAATTTTTTGGAAAAGGTAAAAAAAAAAAAGGTAATTGGAAGCGAAAACTGGTAAATTTATATAAAAAAAAAACATTATTTACATGCTGACTGCAAATGTCTGTAACGCTTAAAGGAACCCTGTCAAGCAGAACAAACTCAGTAAATTTAAATTTATCGAATAATTAGAATAATTATTGCACTTCTATATTTCAATAAAAACATAAAATTAAAAAATAATCCTTAAGCTTAACTTTTGTTAGCATTTTTTTAAAATGTTAAATTCGAATTGTCCAAACTAATAGTTATTTAAGTTATCTTTTGAATTTTTGGAATGGTGGTCGCTGTGGTGTAGTGGTAGTGCGTTGGACTGCTACGCAGAGTGACCGGAGTTCGAATCTCGGCACAAGCAAAATCAAAAAGTAGAAAAGATAATTTTTCTACCCGGCACCACCTCTTGGCAGGCAATGGCAAACCAACAAGAGTAAAAATTGCCTATGAAAAGCTTTTCACTTCGCCGTTCGGATTTGGCATTAAACGGTAGGTCCCTTCCATTCATGTACAAATATAAATATAACATGCACACCATGAGTGGATGCAAAAGGCTCGGCCTAGGCCCTCCATGGGCTCTTGTGCCATTAAAAGTAAGTAAGTAAAACTGTTAATTTAGAATATTTATATGTATGCATGTATGATGTGACATTTTTAATACCATCTGAATTGATTCACTCTTGTCTTTATGTTTTCTATATTTTCGTGTAATATTGTAAAAAACGTTATGAATACAAATTTTAACTATGTACATATGTACATATATATGAAAGGTCCAAGGAATTGTTGATGATATTCAAAATTGGTTAAATTTTTTATACAAATGGAAAATTGTAGAAAATTTATCTCTGGGAACACTGAATTAGACAACAAAAATGAGGGACAGCAAGAGAGAGAGAGAACGTCAATTTCACTCTCATAGTCGGAGTTCGACAAGTGGCTGTATAATTGCATATGGTGCGCAACGTTTTCATGTTTGCTTTTCTTTTTTATTATCATTTCGTGGCTTTATTGTTGGTATATTTCATTATTATTTTTGTGTAAAGTGTGCCTGCCACAAGTTTTCCCCTTTTGTGTACTTAATTATACCGTACATAGGTGTGAAATACTTATACATAACTAAATACTTGCATACATAAATAGCAACATGTTTACAAAATTTTACCTAAGTGGTACTTGTATCTAACTTAGTACATACGAGTGCATGTGTGTTTGTATTAAAAGTAAAAGAATTTTCGAGTAATTAGAAGTACTGAGGACAGTGGTGGATCCAGAGAGGTTGCTGTCTTGCCTCCACTAATGTGATAAATTTCTACAGAGCAACTTTTCGACTACAATAAAATAAATACTGAGTTTTTGGTGTCTGTTCTAGAAGTTCTATTTTCAGAGAGCTTGATTATGAAATAGCATTATCAGATCAATAAATCTGGGTTTTCATCAGCTTGAGGTCTGGCTTTAGTATTATTTTAGGTCTTATTTGGATATGTGTGTCAATAAACATATTCGAAAATGTTGCAACTCCATTTAAACAGTACAAGATTTTTAAATTTGAATTTTGAAAGTGTGTAGTATGGCTAAGATAAGTGGTTTTCCTTATGCCCCTCCCAAGCTGAAATTCTTTTTACGCTCCTGAAAACCGCACGTACCATTTTCTCGTTGAAATGTGAAGAAATGCAGCACTTTTTGTTATTTTATTATATACAAAACTTATTTGTTTGTGATTCATACCTAATGACAGATTCCTAAGTTGCACGTGAAATATTGAGTAAGTTTAAAAGAATTTTAGAGTTTCTGCTAAAAGTAAATACGTTTACACCTACATATTACAAAATCCGTCGAAAAACTTAGGAATTCGCAGCTGCTTTCGAAAGTGCACAGAAAACTCGTATGCTGGAATTCAAAGCGAAATAATTACAAAATAACGATTTGTTTTCAATGAAGCAGCACAAAATTGCTTCGAGAATACGAAAATTCAAATACAAAATTTGTGAATTCAGCGCTATGAATTCCGAAACTGTTACGATGGATTCTGGAATAGGAGCGGCCAAAATTAGCCACATTTTTACTAGTTTCTTAATTAGATACAAACGACAGAACATAAATTGGGATCTCACTTAGAAGTTTGCTGATTTTGCAATATTTTTGTTCAGTCAATGTAAAAAACAAAATTTATTTAAAAAAAATTTTCAGTTAAAAATAACTTTTAAGACTTTGATTAATAACACTACTTAGTTCATCAATTCTTAAAAAATATTTGTTCAAAGCTCCCGAGCTGGAAATGTCGCAAATTTCAAGGTCTGGTTGTACCAGGGGATTAAGTATATCCTTTCAACTTTAACAACACATAGATAAAAATAGTTTCATGAAAAGAGAAGGTTAGGTGGTCACCTATGAAAAATTCAGTTTACATTAAAAACGAACAATTGTACTAAGTATTTTGTGTAAACTAGTGTAATTTAAAGTTTCTGAAAAATGTAAAGAAATGAATTTTCAATTTTCAATTTTCAAAATTTAATTTCCGGAATTCATCTTAAATTGATCATGTTCGCTATGGGATCAATTCAATATATTTGTATTTGCATATGTATAATAATTGAAAGTTTATTTCTCGATATATGAAAATGAGTAATCAAGTAAAAATATACGAATCTTTGTGCTACATAATGAATAAAACAGAAATTTGAATGCAAACATTGCGGATAGTTCTAAACACGCGGGTAATGGTCTGCCAAGAAGATATTGAGTGCAAAAAAATAAATCAGTATAAGAGAATTAATGGCAAAAAAAAATATAATTGAGAGATCGCCCTGCAAGCAAAAGCAACGAGAGAGTAACAGTTTATAAGAAATCACCAAGAACAACAAGAACAACAAATTGAAAACTGTTTGGAAATAATGAAATGCATTGAATTAAATTCATACAAAAAAATTATTCCAAAAAAATGTTTCCGATTCGAAAATGGCCTTGTGTTGATTTCCATGTGAGTGTGGCATGTGGTGTTTCATTTAGCTTAAATGTAAAAATTTTGAAATGTAGAAATGTTCGAGCAGCGCGTGTAGCTTGCGCTGTATTTATAACACATACAAATACACTTACAAATACATGCCCGCATACAAACGTATGTATGTATGGTATATGAAAATGGAATTAAAGTGAGCAAAAAGCAAAACGCTGATACTCACAGACTCAACTAGAAAACGAAGAAATTGTAAACAAATTGTTGTTGAGTTGCGAAATGAAGAGAACCTGTTGCACAGCGATTGATGTTAAGTGCCCATCATCATAAAAATTACGAAAAGTAGAGCAAGAAAGGGAAATATGTACGAGTATATTGACTATACAACATACTTATGTATGTAGGTATGTATGTATGTATTTATTTATTTGCATTCATATTCGTAGCATACTTTTATGAGACTGCGAGAGTAACTGGTAATTGTAAGCATGAACTAAGTAAGAGCACTAAAAAGAAACAGTTATTTCTGTTATTTTGTTTTTTTTGGATTTATGACAGTCTTGCAGCAAACGAGCGATCTGTGCATGGCGTAAGAGAAAGGAGCAAACGCAACAACAATAACAATAACATTAACTTACCGCAAACATTTGTTGACGTTGTTCGGAGATTAACTTTTCACTTGAACCCTTCAGCAGCTCTGCAAGCAATTGTTGCGTAGGTAATATTGCTGTTGCACTACCATTACCCTTGCCATTATTGTCCTTGCCATTGCCAGTGGAATTCGACGCCGTCGTTGTCGTTGTGGTCGTATTAGCATCTAAGCTCCGTTTCTGTTGATGTGCATGGGTGGTGGGAGTGTTAAGCTTTTCCCCGCCCATTGACTGGCTGCGTTTGTTATGATGCCCTTTTGGTGCTGGTGCCTCGGAGGCTGCTCGCTTCATTTCGCGTTGATGATGATTACCGAGATGAGGTTGATGATTTAGCTGCTGCTGCTGCTGTGGCTGCTGCTGCTGCTGTTGATGTTGATGTTGATGTCCCCCCGTTAGTGATTCCTCGTGGTGGTGTATGGAATTGTCAAGTGTGCTTAGATAGCGTTTCTCATGCGGGTTAATTTTATCAATGCCAACACCGCCACCGCTGCTGCTTCCACTTTTGCTGACATTTTCGATTTGCGAGGGTGTTGATGCGGCACGTGTGTGCGCTGGTACTGGTAAATAGGTGCTTGTTTTACGTACACGCATCGAATTCGAATAATGCGGCATATTCCGACCACCACCTGCGTCATCGTGTGCGCCACGCTGGCGCCTTGGCTGTAATGTACTGCATGTGGGATACGCGAAAGGAAACGTAAGGAAAAGATAATGAAAACTATTAGGTATGTGTAAATATGTGAAGGGAATATGTTTATCGGTGAAAGAATATTTCGCTGGAATCCCCACACAAACGGGAAGGCAAATAGTGAGTTTAATCTAAGCATCTAAACATCTACTAGGTTGAATTCTTGCAAACATACATCATATACTTTAGAACTTTGCATCTTTGAATATGGAATGTGGACAAACCTAGGACTGGTTAGAAATACAAACTGGAATGATACTATTAAGGAGCAAGGGGTTATCACCGCCATTATCAAAAACCCTAACTTTCGTATCCTCTCGATCCCTATCGTATATATTGCACGAAATGCTAAGGTTATCCATAAACTCGATACTGCCACGATACTGCCGCATATGGTTCAGAATATTAATCAAAGCAGTTTTAGTTCCAAACAAACATAATCCACAAATAATATTCATTACTTATACTTACGCATCTGATTCCCGCAACTCTTCTAGAATCTCTTCGAAATGCATTTTATTTGGTTTCTTCATTTCAGCCTCCAACATTTGCCCATACGGTCCTCGCAATGGTCTCTTTGAGTATCGCTTAAAATCATAATCACTCGAAGCTGGACTTGGGCTGGCACGATCACGTGATGGCGGTGGTGTACGGTCGCTTTCGTTATCTGAAACCGAATCTGTATGTAAGAAAGGAAAACTTTTCTGTTGACGCTTCAGACCGGCCGCTTGACTACTGTTACCGCTACCGCCATCGCCACTGCCACCAGCACTGCTGGGGCATTCTTCCTTCTCTTCGGAACTCTGACAGCTGAAACTCGTCAAACGATCAGCTTTCGTCCAAACTGGTGGTTCTTTACATTCGTATTCCGGTGTATTCAAGTCGAAAGAGTACAAGGAGCCCGGTGTTCGATTGTCATCTGTTGGCGGACTGTTAATGTACATGATATTGCACTCTTCTGGTGAATCTGGTTTGATAGCGTTAAAGTTTGCTATTGATATGTCTAAAGCAAGGCCTCCGGCATTCGGTTCACTATCCAGCGAGTCGCTCCAAGTGGCATTGTCGATGTACATGCCTTTGCGTCGTTTCGACTTGTCAATTCGTTTGCGTTCATCGGCGCTGTGACGCGTGGCTATACTCTCCAGGGAGGAACGTTTCTCTGTGACGATTTCCATATCGTCATGGCTATAGCGTTTCTTCACCTCTACCGGCGGAAAATCTGCAGATGCTTGACGTAATTCAACCGTTTCTTTCTCAGAGTCAGTTTCCTTTTCGGCGACCGCCTGCAATTCTTCTTTTCTGTGCAAAATGCTCTTATCGTCGGCTTCCTCCGAGGAGCGACTTACTGATATCGTGGGTACATTGTCGCTGCGATACTCCTGTTCAATTTTAGCCTCTGCCTTGGCTATCGCACATTGCTTCAGCGTGATTAACGGTTCAATAGTCTCCGGTATTATGCCGAATTCCTCAGGTGCAACCTCCACCCATTCTTGTGGCGGATTCTCGAGACTCCATTCCTGGGCGGCACACTCGTACACTGGCACCGGTATAAGACAGGTGGTTGCTGTTTGAAGAAAATTGTCGGGCGGTGATTCCAATGGTATTTGTTCCTCCACCAAAGTTGCCAAATTGGGATGCATGATGTCTAAGGCGTATTCTTCATCAAATGCTTCATCTTGTTTTGACTTATCCTCGGTTTCATCACTACTATCTACCAGCGACTCCTCCAAGTTCGCTGACTCCACAGTAGTTGGTACTTGCGTCTGCGATTCTTCGCTACACGTATAATCATTTTCTGATTGAATAGTATCCGTTAGTGACTCCATTTTAGCATGCGCCACTACAATATTAGATGCTAGCGCCTCTTTGCACTCATCAGCCATGTTGGAAGCGGTGTCGGTTGCATCTGTCGTGAATATATCATCTTCAGGTATACCATCTGGCGATTCGATAACATTCTCCAATGTTTTCACTTCTTGCCCATAATTCAAATTAATACTCATTTCGGTCTTTTTCTTCAAAGGTATGTATATCCAGTCCGGCTCGGATTTAGCCTTTGCTGTTTCACCCGATACCGACGTCGTCTTTTCATTGGATGCCTTCTTTTTCTTCGACGACGCCGACGATGACGATGACGAATTTGAATTTGCACTACCACCCGCTTCTGATTCACTAGCCTTGACAGGCTCTTCGACCGATTTATCACGTCGCAATCGATCACGCAACGCGCTCCACGATGATTTCTTATACTTGCCAGATGAAATGTCAATTTGCGAAAATGATGCCGAGCGAAATGGTATGCCCTTCTGTGTATAAGAGCCGATTACAGTGCGCGATTCTGGACTAGCCAACTTCGTTGCTACATCCGTACTGGCTGCCAGCTCACCATCTGCCTCGAGTATGGGTGGTGGTGATTTCGATTTCTCCCTGCCTATCATCGATTCGAAATTCGACAAACTTGTATTCGGTTTGAGCATATCGTAGAGGCGTGTCGTCGTGGAACGTGTCGACGGCGATGCGCTGTGACTGTCAGCTGCCGCATCAATGCTTACGCTTACATTCAACTTTTGTAAGTTGTCCGTAGGCGACGACGGTGTCGGTGATGTCGTCGACGGTGACGTTGTATTCTTTGTTTTCTTTATGTCGGCATCCGACATCTGCTCATCTTGATCCATCAGCATTATATCATCCGAACGCGTCGACATAAATGACAGTGGCGCACTGTCGATAGACGACAATGTTGTTGGCGTAGTTGCTGTTGTTGCCGTTGCCGTTGCCGCTGCTTGTGTATCCGATCTCTCAAAACTATTCGATGCAGATTGACAACCGTTACGTGGCTTTCGTGGCGGTGGCACTGGAGGCGGTGTCGGCGATGATCTATTGCCGCGCAATAGTTCAGTTAATTCTTTTAATCTTTCTGACTTCTCCGATGATTTGCGATTTCTCGTCGCATTTGATCCGCTACTTTCTTGCTGAGCTGCTTGCGACGCAGTGTTTGCCGATGACTTTCGCCCGAAACCTAAACGTTGAAAACGATCCAAGGTATTTCGACGTTTCTCCATGTTAATCTATAAGGAAAAAGAAAAAGAAACAACAACAATAACAAAAATAAATAAACACTACATTGGAGATGTACTATCCATTTGCATTAATTGAGTGAAATGATTTGGATTTCGAAATCATTTATGTACTCTTTCGACAAATTAACGCACTCGATGCGCTCTTAATGGAAAATAGATGATTACATACATACATACATACATACAAACATACATATTGTTTTCCTTTTACCCTCGCAAACGACGAAATACGCTCGCGATGCAAAATGAATATAAAATTATACTGTCGAAAATATCGCAATATACTCGCATACAATATTTATACATACATACATACATACATATATGTATATATATGTATTTATGTATGTCGGACTATAAAGAAATTGTACCAATTTAGTAGGAATCACTGCGTTTATTTCTGAAAAATCATTTTATGTGCGGTGTATTTGTTGGAACTTATTCAATATTTTTAAGCACAGTGGAATACAGAGTAAAAATCTAAAAAATTTCTGTCAAAAAAATATATGAAGCTTAGAAATACAACCAACATGGGGGTGAAGGCTTTGCGAGTTAATCCCTTCCTTTCTCATACATTGATCTCCAATCTTTTTTTGTATAACTAAAACTTACGCAAAATCTAAGAAACCTCGATATTTAATAGTGCTTGTCAGTCTGAGAATGTGGGTTTGGGTTAGGATCCCAGTACTCAGAGGGGGGTTTTCATGGAGTTAAAAAGGTAAAGATATCTTGCCAATATACAGGGTTAGGCGATTGAACTATTTCCTATTCAAAAAAATGTTATAATCCATTCACTTTAGCTCGATGTGGCCACCTTTTGTCTTGAAAAAATGAGTTGTATGCTGCACGAATATGATCTTGCGGTATTTTTGGTCATTTCCGTGCAATGGCTTTCTTCAGCGCATCCATACTGACATATTTTTTAGTCCTCGGCTTACTCTCCAAAATGGCCCATCGCATTTGCATCTGTCGAATTCGAAAGTCATTGTGTGGACGAAATGAAGTGTGAAACATAGTTTCTTAAGCATTCTTGGCTCACATGAGCTTTATGAGACGGTGCCGAGTCTTGTCGGAACGTCCATGGTGTACGACCGAAATATTTACGTGCCCACGACTTTAAAGCAGCTTCCAAAACATTTTCCCGATAATAAGTCGCATTGACTTTGATAAGTACCAGGCTCGATGAAAACGATTGGACAGCGTCCATTGGCGGTCACAGCTGCCCATACCCTTACTTGAGATGGAAAATTACTTCGAGTGGCCCTTCGTACGCTCAAATTTTCGTAAGTCCATTCAGTTAAGTAAACACGATCATTTTGATAGTTTATGAACTGCTCAATAGGTGAATTTTTCTCATCAGAGAACACAATGTTTGGAAATTCGCCTCGTTCGTGCAAGCGTAACAACTCCTTTGCTCTTTCGAGTCTAACTTTTTTTTAGCTTTGGTGTACGATCATGTGCTTTTGGAACTTGTAAGGCTTTACCTTGAGCTCATTTTGGAATATGCGTCGGATGCTTCGCTGGGATATTTTCAGTAGTTTGGTCATTTGATTACCACTACGACGTGGATTTCATTCAAGTCGAGCCTTTACTTTCCGAACCATTTCAGGTGATGTTGCTGTTTTATTTTGTCCACCACCATAGCGTTTGGCAATGCTGCCTGTATCATTATAACGATTTATGGTGCGATACACAAACATTTTATTCACTTTGAGATGCCTGAGCTCACGAACAATAGCTGGTTGTGATTTTCCACTCAAATATAACGCAATCACACAGTTACGTTTGAATTCCATTTCGAATAACTTTTATCCTATAAAACTTAAACACAAATGCTTGAGGTAGCTTGTAAACAACATAAACAGCTGTCATTGGTATGAATTTGACATAGTTGGCAATATCGCATTGCCAGATATACCGGTGTGAAGTTGGTAACACTTCAATCGCCTAACCCTGTAGTGTTTATTTGGAAAGATATAGAAAACTGCTTGCTTTGAAGGTAAACAACATCTAAATTTAGTGCTGAAGTTTTTATATCAATCAAACAGTATTAAATTGAAATAGATCTTTCTAAGAGAGATGGTCACCTTACATTACATACACATGAACATAGATCACATGCTCTAAATATGTTCCAGTCCTGGAAACTACACCACTGATTTTAACTTTGAATGAAATGTATAAATCAATCAGCTTCTATCAAATATGCTAGGAATCCAAATCGATGAATGGATTATCAGCTAACATCTTCGAAGAGCACTAGTCGATATGGACTAATTTTCGTAAAGTTAATAAAATAAAATCAAAGTTAAAATAAACTAGACCATATACACCCTCTAAAATAAAATAAAATAAAATACGATTTTTTTGCATTTCCTTATAATGGTAGATTCAATTTTTATGGATTTTGCTTTAAATATATCTTGTACCAGCTTGACTGATTATATTGAATTTTGTATGGGAGTTAGACGTGGTTATTGGCCAATAATGATAATTTTTCGAATCAGTTAGTATTGAAGCTGCAAGCCTCAGATGGGCTTTTCACAACCGGCCTTTTTAGACCGCAGTGATTTCGTGCCTTGTGTCCAGCCCCTGTTTCAATCTAATCTAATCTGGTTTTAAAGTTATTTGAGCTATGTACATATATCAAATTTCACTTATGTGAGAAATAGACGTAGCCATTGCCACCCAATGTTGACAATTTTCAGAGCAGTCGCTCAAAACACTATTTCAATGAAATGCATAGAATTTGCTTCATTATGGACTCGTTGAAAATTTCACTTGTATGGGAAGTTCCACGACCCCTTGACCGATTTTGCCCTTTTCCGAAACAAAACCTCTTCCTAACAATGGCAAATGTCTGTAGCAAGTTTGATTGAGATTGCTTAAGTTTTACTCGAGTTTAAGTGTACACAGACAGGCAGACTGATGGTCAGCCGGGCATGGCTGAGTCGACTCCGCTATGCTATAAATGATCAGCGCATTTCCATATACATATATACATACATACGTTAAAGGCTACGACGCCTATTTGTGGACTTTACAAACAACCGTTACTCAATCAAAACCAGTAAACCATGTTTTCAGAATGTGTAGGTTTTACATAAACACCCCAAGTAAAGACATCTCGGAAAGAGGCTCTAGTCCGCCCCTTCACAGATTATACTCATATGTACATCAGTAAAACCCATAATGACCAAGTAAAGGATGACTTTCTTACTCTTTTAAGCATGACTAGCGTTGACTTCAACGAAGGAAATTCCTTGAGAACGTATGTAGGTGCTGTTTGTACATTCTCCGAGTCTCGGCATGGTCTAGACTTCTGAACTTCATTAGTAGTGATTAATTGTGAATAGTAAATAATACTAATTTTATGAAGACGTTTATCCGTTAAAGATCTAAGTGAGGTGAAAGCCTTTATTTAAGTTATTTATATGCTTGGGGGTTTGCCACTGCCGTGGTAACATCTTATAAATTTAAGATAAATTTAGGCAATTCACAAGGTCGTTTAAAGTAATAAGCCATAAGTCCTAAGTATATGAAAAAAATACCCTTTTAATCACTTAATTATGATACTGTAACACTGAATCAGCTTGACAGCTTGAAAAATAAAATAGAAATAAATTTATTAAAATGAAAATGACAAGAAAAAAAATAAGTACTAATATGTGGAAAATATGCACACAAAAAAAAGCAACAAGAAACAACTGATTTAATAGAACACTCACAAAAACATATGTTTCATATTGTATTGTCCTATTTTATTTCTGTGAGGAGTTCTACAAAAACATTTTTACAACTATGGTCTATAAAACTATATGACATATGATTTATGGGACCAGTAGTTTACTAGGCCTAGTGAATCTTCTTTTTCTTTTAATGGCACAACAGCCACTGGGACCTAGGTCGAGCTTCTGCCATATACTCATGTTGTCTACATGAGTGAAAGGGACCTACAGTTTTATGCTGAATCCGATCGACCACGTGAAAAGCTTGTCATGGGCAATTTTTACTCTTGTAGGTTTGACATTCCCTCCCAAGACGTGGTGCCGTTGTAGAAAAATTAGTTTTTATACTTTTAGATTTTCTTTGTGCCTATATGTGGCACACTGCGTAGGAGGCCAACGCTCTATAAACCACGGCACCCTTGTGAATCATCTAATTGTATTGAATCGTAGCATTGTACATAGTATAATTGATAACGTACTACTACGAGTATGTCGATGACAGCGACAAATCAAACAAAAAAAATACTTAAATCAGTTTTTAAAGCAATTTAAGCCTTGCAACTGGTCGCTGTGGTGTAGTGGTAGTGCTACGCAGAGTGTCCGGGGTTCGAATCTCGGCACAGGCAAAATCAAAAAGTAGAAAAAATAATTTTTCTACACGGCACCATCCGTTGGCAAGCAATGGAAAACCTACAAGAGTAGAAATTGCCTATGAAAAGCTTTTCACTTCGCCGTTCGGATTCGGCATTAAACTGTAGGTCCCCTCCATTCATGCACAAATATAACATGCACAACATGAGTGGATGCGAAAAACTCGGCCTAAGCCCTTCATGGGCTGTTGTGCCATTAAAAGCAAGTAAAGTAAGCCTTGCAACTACTTATAGTTCGTCTTTTGACCGAGTATCGAGCTCAGTCATCCTTCCCGCTAGTCGATCGTGATGGCCAAAGCTTAAACCCGTAAAATTAGTACTATTATGGACCAATTACTAAGATAGTCTCTTCCTCTCTTCATCGTTCTGAGGCAACCGTGAGAGGTTTAAGCTAACATGTGTGTTCTGCCTGATATTGATGCCTACCGTAGAACGCCTAAAGGCTTTAAAGACAGAGAGTCTGATTATTGCAAGTACTTGTCGAAGATGGGGAGACTCGATGATGTTAAAAGCTAATCTGGTTAGAAAATCAACGTGAATTAATAAATTGATCGAAAGTTTTACGAAAACCATTCCACTGTATGTGTATGTATGTGTGTGTGTGTGTGTGTGCGTGTGTGTGTGTGTGTGAGTGTGTGTCTGAGTGTGTGTGTGTGTGTGTAGCTGGCGACTTGACGTTGCTTCTCCCGATTGCTGCACATCTATATTTGAATGTAGATGTACACACACACACACATAGAGACACACAGAGCCACTCGCCAAACATACAGGCACACACAATGGTATTTTTAGTATAAACAAAAATATATACACACACGCTCGCTGACTAAACTTGTCAGAGTGAATACATACCATATAATATAATTTGTATGTATATATATTGAAGACTGAAGACTGAAGACTCATACGAAACAAATTTTCCTAACAAGAATTTTCATGGATTTCCTTCAAGTTTTCGCGTTCGCGTTCGCGTTCGCATTGCCTTCCTGCTTCTGCGTCTGCCGCTTCTGCTGCTGCTTCTTCTTTTTCTTCGTATTCTTTAGCATCTCTATTTTCATCGTTTTTTCGTATGCTGTTGTTCTCTTTTATTTGTTTTACTTTGTATATATTTTTTTTGGATTTTTGTTTTTAGTTTTTTTTTTTTTGTTTTTTTGTTTTTTTGTTTTTTTGTTTTGTTTTTGTGTTGTGTTGGGCTTTTGCGTAAGCACGCAGTAGGTTATTCACAAACGAAAAATTACTCAGCGGATACGGCATATATTAAATAAAATAATTTCATTTCATGCATACTCGTACATACATATACACACTCCTGGACAAAATAATAGGTGCGAACCTAAACATTTTTAAAATGAACGAAAAAAATTAATTGGCATGGTCTACAATCAGAAGGCAAATTTGGAAGTTTGGTGGGGAATTCCGCAAAAAAAGTTCTTCTCGATAAATATTGCGGCTTGTTTATTTGTTCAACCTTCAAATTGATCTGGACAATAAAATAGGTGTGTTTTGGTAAAAATTAAAAGTGAATAAATGTAATCGTTATTTAGTTCCAGAAGGTAAGATTTCGATGAAAGTTAACTAAATAAAGGTTTAATTATAATTTTTAAAAATATTAGATGGGTCCATTCATGTATAAATATAACACGCACAACATGAGTGGATGCGAAAAGCTCGGCCTAGGCCCTCCATGGGCTGTTGTGCCAATAAAAGTAAAAGTAAAGTAAGATGGGTCGTGGAGATGGCTCCGAGACAAAGGAAAAACCTACAAATTCATTGCCAGAGCGATGGGACGGTCTCAGAATTTCGTTACAAATGCTCTCAAACAGAAAAAACTATTGAAACGCGTGGAGCACCTAAAAAAAACGTCATTAGTGACCGACAATCGTATCGTTACATTAGCTAAACGCGACCCGTTCAAGTTGCCCAGAACAATTGCAAGCGAAATTGGGAATGTTGTATCATCACGAACCATTCCAAGATGATTAGTAAGCGCAAATCTACCCGGTAGGATTTCTCGCAAAGTTCTTCTGCTTAGAACTGCAAATTTGAAGAAGAGAAAAAACTTTGCATTAGTTCATAAAAAGTGGTGCGGTTCACAGGGAGAAAAAAAATGGAGCAATATTCTGTGGAGCGATGGAACAAAAATAAATTTGTTTGGTAACGATGCTGAAAGAAACGTTCGTCACCCGAAAGGCAAAGAATTCGACGTCCGGTTCACAAAGAAAACAGTGAAGCACGGAGGTGGCAGCTTAATGGTACGGGGCTGTTTTTCTTGGCAAGTTATTGGTCCGATACATCAAATTAATGGCGGTATGGATAGATTCGTGTATAAGGATTTGTTGGAAACGGTAATGTTACCATATGCCGAGGATAATATGCCGCTTTTGTGGAAATTTCAACAGGATAATGATCATCGCGAGTTGTCAAAGTATGGCTCCAGAGTATAATGTAGACGTCCTTGAGTGGCCAAGTCAATCCCCAGATCTATATCCTATTGAGAACCTCTGGGGAGAACTTAAACGCGGAATTTCAAAGACTTTTTGCCAAAACAAGACGCAATTATAGGAAAATATTCAAAAAATTTGGTCCAACATTCCTGTAGAAACTTGTCGGAAGTTGATCTCGTCAATGCCCAGAAGAATCGAAAAAGCCATCAAGAATAATGGTGAATATTCTGGGTACTACTGTGTTCTTACTAATTCAATAAAATACGAGACTATAACTAGTAAAATTTCAATATTTATTCCTAGGTTTTTTGTGCACACCTATTATTCTGTTCAATCGAAAATCTGTGTATTTTATGAATTAACCAAAATTTAAGTTATTTTTTAGAGTTTTTAAAACCTTTTATGTTTTGTTATGACGCTGAAGTATGTTTATGTTGAAAACTAGTTTATTTTTTGAAGGATAATAAAATATATATGAAAGCCGAGAATTTTTGAAAAAAAATATGTTCACACCTATTATTTTGTCCAGGTGTGTACAGACATATTTAATTTTGTAATTTTTATTTTTTTTTTAAATTTTTCAACTAATCTTTTTTTTCTAATTTGCGACTATTATCGCCAAAACAAATGTTCAAATTGTTTTAATAATAAATCAAGTAAATCATTGTACGTAAAAATACTAGTCAAGCATAAATATGGGATTATAGTAGCATAAGAAAAAAATTTTAAAAAAAAGTAATAATAAAATTAAAAAAATAATTTCGTGTAAGTAAATCAAAATTTTATTTAGCGAGCAAATCAGAATTATTTAGTGTCTATGTACTATAATACAGTCGTGTCTGGATATAGTGTACTAATTATTGCAAGAATTTTTTCATAGCATCCAGGTTGTTTTCACTATATCAAGGTTGACATTTTTTGATCAAGAACTCTTTTTATTTGCTCAAAGTACAAATTTTTGTATGTAAATGCAAGAGATCATTGGAATAAATTTGTAGGAGAATGGAAATCTTGCGTTCAGAAATTGACTTTTGGACCGCCTTTTCGCGTAGACTTCACAGCGCGTAGTGGTCGCTGTTGCGTAGCGGTAGTGGGTTGCACTGGGTTACGCAGAGTATCCAAGGTTCGAATCTCGGCAAAAGCAAAATCAAAAAGTAGAAACAAAAAAACCACCTCTTGGCAGGCAATGGCAGCAAACATACAAGAGTAAAAATTGCCTATGAAAGGCTTTTCACATCGCCGTTCGGATTCAGCATAAAACTGTAGGGGACCTTCCATTCATGTACTTTGGCGCTATATACGGTCATAGTCGACATTGATAAAACTTAAGTTCATTGTGGTAAAAATATAACACTGTCTGGTCTATCTCCTTATCGCTGTCCTGTGATTGCATTCCGTCCACCTTTTTATCTTCCTTCCAATCAACAAAATGCTCTGCATTCATAAGGGTACACACTGTGTGTTGAATGTATCAATAAATAAATAAACCTCTACATGCGGTCATAGTCGACATTGGTAAAACTTAAGTTCATTGTGGTAAATGTATAACACTGTCTGATCTATCTCTTTATCGCTGTCCTGTGATTGCATCCGTCCACCTATTTATCTTCCTTCCAATCAACAAAATGCTCTGCATTCATAAGGGTACACCCTGTGTGTTGAATGTATCAATAAATAAATAAATTAATAAATAAAAATTGCTAGTATACCAGCAAAATCAGTAGTGTTGGCCCCAGCCCATGCGAGATAGCTTTATCGAAACTTTCAATAGCTTACCCACAAACACTTTGCAATCGACAAAAAACAAAAAACATAAAACAAATACTAACGTCAAGAAACAGCTGATTTTGTAACAATCAACAGCAAAAGTATAATTTAGGGGAATATCCGCTTTCATTTCTGATTCCTTTATTGCTTTCTCCTTGCAGTTGCTTTCAAAATTTTGTTCACTATTTAGAGTAATCCTTGTAAAAATTTAAGTGTGTTCACTATAGCCAGACACGACTGTACAATTCAAATCTAGCATCTATCTATTTGGCATTTGGCTAGCTGGCGGACTTGCTGATCGTTTCTTCTTTGTCTATTCTATTGGTCCATGTTGTTTTATCCACTGTGGAAACTAGTGCAGTTCTTTTGTTTATTTATTATTCACTCATTTTATATAATTTTTTTGTTGTTGTTTTTTTTTTTATCTATCTGATATCGGATTTGTGTGGCATTGCTAATAGTTTGAACTACTTGAGCAGCTTTTTTCATTGCGTATTTTACAAAACAATATCTACTATATAAAAACTGTATATATTTAGCATGATCTTCTTCATAGATTTCAATTTATTTACATTTCGTGATTTCTTGTGGTGATAATTTTCCATTCAGTTTCAACAACACCCACTGATTTATAGTCCTGAGCAATTGAAATATGGAATTAAACAAATTTACAATGCTTTCAAGCAATTCAGTTCAATTCAATTTCGCATTTGGCTAATGCGTAAAAATATCAAACACTCGAAAATATATTAAGATACCAATTCGA
This sequence comes from Palloptera scutellata, assembly GCA_958295655.1. NCBI lineage: Eukaryota > Metazoa > Arthropoda > Insecta > Diptera > Pallopteridae > Palloptera > Palloptera scutellata. Next base: position 88,356,660 of record OY282450.1, read on the forward strand.
GTTGAACATACATATAGGTATATAAAAAATGTATACTTTTGTCTATCACATGACCGATATTGACCTGTTTGTTTACATTGCAAACAAAACAAAAAAGAAACAAAAAGAGAATAAAAACAAAACATTATAAACAACCAAATATTTTACATTCTATACCAATTTCAAAACAATTTAATTTTTCAAGGATACTACTTTCGAAGCACCCACTACCTATTCGATGAATGTCAATATCAATTGTGAAGCCATCGTTCAACCAGTGATGAGAACGTGCCCACATTAGATCAATTCATTTCATTTTGTAAGTGATTTCCGTTTGCAGCAACGAACATTTTTGTCCAGCTAGTGTAATTCGAGGACGGATTACAGGAGTGGAAGTAAATTATGAAGTAAAGGAAGGAGTAAAACTTCAAATGGGTTTTTTCACAGTTGTCGAGCGGTCACAGTTTTGATCCGCAGTCGCCTGTACGCATCCAAGGTTTTGGTTAAAATAAACTTGGAGAGAAACTACAGATGTGGGGGAGAAAGAGAAACGAGGATGTTCATCTTACGTAGTACCCCATATTTTTGTAATATAAATATGTACATAAAGTTTAGCCTTCAAGCTATATAATTCAGTCCAATGTATACGATTTTTCGGAGAACAATTTTGAAAATTACTCTAAAATATGTACTTTTATGAGCTTAAGTAACTTCTTCGCTCTTCTTCAGTCTCCTTAATGGCCCAACAGCGCATGGGCGGCCTAGGTCGAGCTCTACGTAAAAGTAACTACCAAAAGTAACTGTTCTCTCTCTTAAGGGCACAACAGCCCATGGCATGTAGCAAAGTAACTAAGTACTTCTTAAAATTTCTACATATTCTAGCTTTCAAATTTGTATATACTAAAAGGTCAAATAAATACTTATATAGCAGAATGCTTTTTGAAAAGCACATAATTTTGAGAATTAACTAAAAATAATAAATGTAATTATTTTGCATTTGAAATGGAAAATTTATCAAGGGAAATTAAGAAACTTGATACGGAAACTATTAGTTCACAGCACCTCATATATTTTTCAGAGACTAGACCTGACCAAACTTATGTAAAAAACATGTGGAAAATTAGCAACTGTCAACAGAAATTATTTTTCCACAATATCCAAATTTTATTTTCGCAGGCCCGGGCGGGGCCTTTTAAAAAGTCCGCGTTCAGGGGCATCATCGTCATCCAAATAAGTATTCAGGTTGTATGATCTCAACAGGTGGCAAATATGACACTTGCCGGTCTGTGAACTCGCGAATGTTATGAGTTGGACTAGAATCTTGGCAAATCTCCTCTATTGTGTGTTGTGTTGTTGCGAGTTGATTTCTTTCAACGGAGGAAAGTTTTTCAAGCAAATTTTCAAGTAAATCTTCTGCCCTTCTCTTACGTTGAGGAGCTGGGAATTCGGTCACCTCAGTGACTGGCTGGTGCTGTATAATCTGAGGACATTCATCGGGACCCAATGGCATGAATGTTGATGCAGTTATTGGCTATAATGAACTTCATTCACGCTGTCTCTCTGTATTAGTCTTTGTTACTTGTTTTTCAATGAAATTCGAATTCTGTTGTGCCTCAAGTTGTTTGCGAAGTCTACACTCCCGCGATCTCTTGGTGCTGGTTTTTGGTTTTTTTTTATTTGAAATGTAAAACTTTTGTTTGGAATGTCAAATTTTACTAGAAGCTGATGGGCAGCGCCCTCTATCAATCGAGTATGAGTCATACTCAGCGACCTCTATCAATCAAGCTTGAAGCATACGCGATTACTTACTTTACTTTTAATGGCACAACAACCCATGGAGGGCCTAGGCCGAGCTTTTCGCATCCACTCATGTTGTGCGTGTTATATTTGTACATGAATGGAAGGGACCTACAGTTTAATGCCGAATCCGAACGGGGAAGTGAAAAGCTTTTCATAGGCAATTTTTACTCTTGTAGGTTTGCCATTGTCTGCCAAGAGGTGGTGCCGTGTAGAAAAATTATCTTTTCTACTTTTCGATTTTGCCTGTGCCGAGATTCGAACCCCAGACACTCTGCGTAGCAGTCCAACGCACTACCACTACACCACAGCGACCACAGCGAGATTCGAACCCCGGACACTCTGCGTAGCAGTCCAACGCACTACCACTACACCACAGCGACAAAAAAAAAAAAAAAAAAAAAAAAAAAAAAAAAAAAAAAAAAAAAAAATTTTGCGATTAAGCGCCCTCTAATAATTTTTTTCATACTTGATTCATAGAAGGCGCTGCCCTTCATTTCCGTGACAATTTCTGTTTTGCCACGATCATCTTTTACCCTCTCGTAAATACTTATAGAAACTATTCTAAGGAAGTAAATTTCAAAACAGACTTATTAATTATTATTTTGATGCTACATCCTCGTAACAGAATCGTCAGTGGGGTCTCATTCTAACCAGAGCTGAAAAAATGAATAGAAAGTTAGAAAAGGTTCATATTCATCTCCTTAAGTAGAATGGTAGAATGGTTGTAAAAGAAACTTTGTTGTTGTTGATTTAACCACTTTGCACGTTGGTTTCAAATGAAAGAGCATTAAGAAAATTAAATAGTTGCTTTTTGTGGTGAAATAAAATTTAGCGTAGTTCGTATATCAGATATTTTTCCCATCTAAGCCTTTAGTCGTACTGGAAAGGTGTGAGTGAGACCTATTTATTGGCATCACAAAAGTTTAGATATTTAAGAAAATTAAGCCGTTCATTGGCGTTAAAGCAAAAAACAAAGTATATTTCTTCAGACCATTCAATTCACGAGGAGTGTTCGCAATCGAATAACGCCCGGGTGTGGCTCTAGATTCCCAATGACCAAATGTATGTATGTATGTATCAATTGCGTAGGCCAAAACAGAACGACCACCCGATAGTCTAGACTTTCACGTGGGAGGTTTGGAGTTCGATTCCTCTCTTGTTCTGGTGGTTAGTTCACATAAAATTCTCATATTTCTACCGATTTGACCCAACGTATCAATCGTCGGGAGTAAAAACAGTCACTTATTTTTCGCCCACCTTATAACTAATGCATATTTGAACGAGTATGTATATTTGAATGTATCATATTAAAAAAAGCAAGTATGTATGTATTTCTTCTATGAGTCTACATCACAATGTTCAACACTCACCTCTTTCTCTCCGTAATCACGCACATTAGCGCTTCCCAATGAGCCCGAGTGCGTTGGTAGGTATCCAAATGATTGTATAGCCGGAATACGTTTCAAAATCAAAGGACCCCGTAAAATTGTATTGCCAACAGAATGCGATGACGGCGACGACGATGACGCCGATAGCGAGCAATCGTTTTCCAAATGGAATATTGTTGTCTGATCGCTACAATTAGACTGGACTTCGTCAGGATATTTATGATCGGAATAGCGTGATTCAATAGTTTCGCTACTCAACCAAATTGGACTCTGCGCACCATCATTCGAGGACGAATGTTGTTTAACACTGGGCAGAGATTGAGAGTTTTTATGGTTGAGCTCGATGGAGGACGTTAGTGATATTGGTGACGTTGGTGTCAAGGGAGAAGTCGGCGATGCTTTCGGGCAGTTTGATTGTTTGTCGATGTAACACCTACACGCTATGCTGCTATCCGAATTGGGAAAGTTTGATTTGAGTGAGGGGAGATCGCTGAAACAACGTCCCGGAACGTTGATTGTCTCCTGAATTGATTTCGCAGGAAATTGGTTGGTATCGCTTAGAGACTTAAAAATTTGTTTTTGTTGTTCGTTTTGCGATTGCTGCTGAGTGTCGCTAAAATTCAAATCGAGATCACTTTGAATGGTAGTTGGGAAGGTAGTGGTTAGTAATGATGCTGTAGATGATTCTGCTGGTGTTGTGATTGTTGTTTCTGAGATCGGGAGATTATCATTATTATCATTATTATTATTATTATTATTATTATTATTATTATTATTAATGTTATTGTTATTGGTAAATTGGTCGAAACCGTTCGTTTCAGTTGGAAGCAAGGCGTTTTCCAACTCTTCGTCGAATTCTTCGGTGAATTCTTCAACTTTATCACTCAAGTAATTCAATTTACGATACAAAATCGGTGTTAGCTTGTTGTCACCAACAACAACATTACTATTATAGACACTGTGATGTGCTGCAGGCACATTGTTGTTATTTCTAAATGTGGCGACGGCATTAGCAACATTTTGTGGTTCTCGGTGCACCCGCGTCGCCTCACTCACTGGCTTATTGCGACCATTTGAGATCACAGCGGAGGTGGGCAAGAGTGAGATTCGCTCCGATTTCAGACGCCCGTAGCTATCGTAACGTAAGGTACGCTTTGGCAGCGGCAGCGATGACAATGATGAGGAGGAAGAGGATAAAACCGGAAGTTGTTGTTGCTGTTGCTTGTTATCGTCGCGCACTACTTTTATTTTGCAATTGTAATTATTATTTGCCTCCGCGATTTTACTAATGACACACTCGACACTCTGACTCTCATTTGAATTAGTATTTTTACTGGCAACACTTTTCACATGGCAACTTTTATTGTTAGTATTGGTATTGGTATTGTTGTTGCTGTTGTTGTTGAAATGATGATGATGCTGATTATTTTTGTTGATGGCACACTTTTCACTGGCAATTGGCGCAGCGGAGCAACAGCTGCTCTCACTTAAACTGCGCGCGGCAAATGTTCGTTCATCGTCGTCGAATGCGATGTCACTGTTGCTGGCTTTGCTTGGCTCTGGGCGAGTATTTTTAACTGTTCCAAAGCAATTCAGTATTTCACAATGTTCGGGCGATAGAGATCGTTCGAAGGAGCGCGACGGGAGATGTGGCTGTGGATATTCCACAATATCAATATCAGCGGGTGTGGCACTTGAGGACGCGAAGGACGCGGACGAAGCGGTCGAAGCGGGTGCCGAATAATTAGCTCTCCCGATTAACGTATTTTGTTTCTCGAACTTTTGCACTTTCCGATGAAAAGAGTTCGGATCGTAAATGGATTTATCGAGGCGCGTGGGGGAATAACCAAAGGAGCGATTACTGAAGCGAGCGCTGCCACCGCGTTGTGGCAAGAAGTCGTCTTCATGCGATTTTACGGCAGAATTTGCTGTTGATGTTCCGTGATGTTTTCGTTGGTGTTTTGGTTTCGGTGGCACGGGCGGCGGTGACGACGGTATGTGGCGCTGCTTTAGCGACGCCTTTCTGCCGTAATTACTTGGCAGCGAAGTCGAAAGTAAACTTTCTGCAGACCGTTGCAAGTGCAATAGCTCACTGGCAGGCTCTCCACCTTCCGGCGGCTCGTCGGAAACGACTTTTCTATTAGCGTGATGTGGTATTGGGACGGGCGCGGTTGCTAAATATTCGACGGCTGTAGCGCTACAATGTGTTGCTTCAGGCTTGACAATTGTATAACAACAAACGGTGGGCGAAGTGCGCGTCTTCTTCTGCCTTGTGGGCGACGGCGAAGCTAACGTCAACGGCGACGACAGCGGCGGAGGTGGCGCTGGTGAATGAGATGCTACGATTGCGAGGCTCTTATTAGTAATTAATGTATTTGCTTGTTGTTGTTGCTGTTGATTTTCTTGTATTTCGGTTACGGTGCGCGCACTAATAATATCATCTTCGTCCGAGACAAAACGGTATGACGACAGATCAGAGACTGAATCCGTATGTGCTCGATAATATCGGCCGGAGTCCTCGTCCGTGTTGTGGGCTGCTCGTTCGTTCAGCGTGCTCAGTACGCTGGCGCTTTCGCAGCAATGCTCACAAAATGCGAGCGAGCTTTTAACACCAACACTACCGCCAACAACAGCACCGCTACCAGCCATCGTTGTTGTTGTTGCTGTTGTTGCTGTCTTTTGTAGTGGTTGTGGCTGTTGTTGTGCCAGTAGCGTCGATATTGCTGAATTGCTATTGTAGTAGTTGTTGTTGCCGCCGCCGTCGTCGCCACCGCCACCGCCGACATTATGACTACTACAGAATAAAGCCATATCGGTTTGAGTTTGCGTTGATGTTGTCGTGCCGGCTGTCGTTGTTGTTGTTGTTGTTGTTAATAATGTTGCTGCCGAGTTGACACTTGCTTTTTTCATTAGGACAAGAGATTCATTATTGATATTTTTGGCTACTATTTGCTCAACGGATTGGTTAGGAACTGATGCTGTTACAGCTGGAATTGAACTCACTCGGTTGTTGTTATCAACAATCAAATCATTTTGTTGCTGCTGCTGATGCTGTATCAACAACATTGGTTTTGCATCATTGCCACTAGTGCAACGTGCACTTGCATAAGTTTGTAATTTTGTTGCTGACATTTTTAATTGTTCTATTGTATGTGCGAATTGCTGTCGATATTGTTGTTGGTACTGATGTAGTTGTTGCTGTTGCTGCCGGTGCTGCTGTGGCACAACGATCTCACCAGCAGCATATTCTCCACACTCCAGAGACAGTTTCTTGTATTGCCTGCGTTGTGGTCGCCTTAGTTGATTTAAATTCGGTGTTGCTGGCAATGAAGTTGATGATGGTATTTTATTTGCTTGTCTTGTTGTAATATTGCTGCAATATCTTTCGTCGTCCTTATGTATTGTTGCAACAATCGTTACCCTATTGCACTCAACACTTCCAGTACTCCAAGTTCTGGTTACATTCGCCGTTGGCAGCAATGATGTCGACAATGTTGGTGTTGTTGTTGTTGTTGTTGTCGTTGTTGTTGTTGTTCTCGTTGATGTTTTCGCTGTTGTTGATCTATTTTTAGCTGTGGTTTTTCAAAAAGTAATCGTCATCATCATTGTCGGCAGCGTCAGCAACAGCCAGCATCAACAACACAATCATCATCATCATTATCATCGTCGTCGTCATGATGGCAGGCAGCAACGAAGACATGAAATATATTTTTGAGAATAAAAATAAAATTAAAAGCAACAACAATAAAATGAATAAATTATTTAAAAATATATCTGCTGTGCTAACAATAAAAGTGGGAAAATCAAAACAAAAAAGAACTTCCACTGTTCACAATGGGGCAGGTAAATTTTAAACGCGGTAAAATACAAACATACAGATTTTAGTATTTCGTTTGATTTTAGTGCCACGGCGATCAGTCTGGGTAAAAATAAGAAGGGAAATGTGTCAAAATGTTCACCGAAGGAACGTAGTGTGCTGAAATTTAATTGAAAATGTTATGTGGTGAGCAAGAACGAGTATTGGAAACCTCATGGTTATGAGCTGGAAGATCACCTCCAGCTGCCAGTGAAATTGAGCTGTTTCATTGAGAATGATTGTTAGGAGAAGAGATTTAACAACTTGATCGTTTTATTCGCATATGTTAAACTACTTGGTCGTCAAGGATTTCGTATACCTAGGGTCCAGCATTAACACCAACGGTCTCTCGGCCTTGAGATGAACCTCTTGCCAACAATTTTAATACGGGCTCGATAGGCAATTGAGAAACAAAAAGCCCTCTCTCGACCGACGACAATAACGCTATATAAGTCGCTCATCCTTCGCGTCCTAATGTACGGCGCTGAGACGTGGACATTGACCATCAATGATGGGAGCCTGTTAGGAGCGTTCGACAGAAAGATACTTCGTAAGATCTATGGTCCAATATGAGTGGATGACATGTATCGAATAAGATGGGGCCGTGAGCTGTACTAGTCAAGCGCATCAGCGGCATCGCTGGCTGGGTCATGTTGAGTGAATGGAAAAAGAATCTCCGGCTATAAGGGTGTTTATTTCGAGCCACGGTGGAGGAACACGCAGAAGAGGACGTTCTTATCTCCGGTGGAAAGACCTGTCTGCACTTGGCCTTACAGGAGGCAACAAAGAGGCGACTGGTTAATTTAGTGCCAACTATTTAAGTAAGTAAGTAGTTAAGTGGTCTCTGTAGCGTAGTGGTAGTGCGTTGGACTGTTAAACAGAGTGTCCGGGGTTCGAATTTCGGCACAGGCAAAATCAAAAAGTAGGGAAGAAAATTTTTCTACACAGCACCACCTCTTGGCAGGCAATGGCGGCAAACATACAAGAGTAAAAATTGCCTATGAGAAGCTTTTCACTTCGCCGTTCGGATTCAGCATAAAACTGTATGTACAAAATATAACATATTCATGTACAAAAATATAACACGCACGACATGAGTGAATGCGAAAAGTTCAGCCTAGACCCTCCATGAGCTGTTGTGCTATTAAGCGAAAGAAGAACTAAGTAGTTAAACTATTTGATGAATAAAACGCCGCTTTATATTACATTCGGTAATTTCTCATTTAATTTCGGATGGCCAAAACAAAAATCACATTCCAATAGTCAAAATAAGTTTTCTTTGACGTTTAAGATCAATCATTTTTTTCTCTGGAGTTATTTATGACCAGTTTCCATTCAGAATTAATTCAAATTTCTGCATGAAAGAGTGTAAATTTTAAACCTGCGTTATTTTGCGAAAATTCCATTAAAAATACTAGTCTATAAAAAGTTTTCATCAGGTGTTGGCAATTATTTATTAGTGGTCGCTGTGGCGTAGTGGTAGTGCGTTGGACTGCTACGCAGAGTGTCCGGGGTTCGAATATCGGCACAGGCAAAATCGAAAAGTAGAAAAAATAATTTTTCTATACGACACCGGCACCGGCACCACCTCTTGGCAGGCAATGTCAAACCTATAAGAGTAAAAATTGCCTATGAAAAGCTTTTCACTTCGCCGTTCGGATTCGGCATTAAAATGTAGTTGCCTTCCATTCATGTACAAATATAACACGCACAACATGAGTGGATGCGAAAAGCAAAAGCTCGGCCTAGGCCCTCCATGTGCTGTTGTGCCATTAAAAGTAAGTAAAGTAAAAAGTAGGCAATTATTTGTGTAATCCTGACCCATTGTGGCAAGTGTTTGGAAAAATATTAACATTCCATTCATACGAGTAAATATATGCCAACTTTATACCTAACTTTAATTCAATGTTTTACCTAATTTCTAATTGTCTTTAGGTGTTGGTGGTGCCTCTCTCGCTCTCTCTATCTCTCTCTCATCATCAGAATAGTAATTATTGTAGTTCCTGTAGCTTTGTTGTTGTTGTATTTTTTATTATAGGCTCTAAGTGGTTTTTAGCGTACTGCGTATGTATGTGTGTGTGTGAGTGTAAAAATGGATAGGTATAAAATATGGGAAGAATATGTGGGAAATTTTTATTTCCCCACATTCGTTTGTGCTTAATTTAAATTTGTTTGTTCACTTGGTTTATTACATACATACGTAAGTATAAGTATATTGCTTTTCATTAATTTTTAATGTATGTGGTAACTAGCGAAAATTAATGCTGCTTATATTCAGTTGCCAATTATGTATAATATCCGAATTTATACTCGTACACGTTTATTCCAAATCTATTTCGCCTACATGACCGTTGGCTGACAATTGGCCGAATCGTTTGGAGTTCGTTAGGAGGTGAAACGAAGTCAGTTTCCAACGTTACGAGGTCTACAAAAAAATAAATCAATCAAATATTAAGCATGATGTTGGCCGACATAAATATTAATACTGACTTTACATATAATATAATCAACGCAGAATCGTTAGGAGGTGAAAAGTCAATTTCCAACGTTACGAGGTCTAAGAAAAAATACATAAAAACAATCAAATAAGTATTAAGCATGATGTTGACCGACATGAAATTAATCCTGACTTCCGAAAAATAACAACACATTGAATTGATGGAGAATCATTAGGAGGTGAAACGAACTCAAAATGTTTTATTACGAGGTCTACGGTTAATTAATAAAAAAAACAGTCAAATACTATCCTACATTCAGTGATAAGCCCAATAGTCAAAATTTAAAAAAAATATTTAAAATATTAATGCTGACTTCAACAAGAAACCAGTACCTACAACCGATGGAGGATTGATTGGAGGTGAAATGAATTTAGTTTACGAGGTCTACGGTTAATTAATAAAAAACACTCAAAATGAGCATGAAGTTGTCATACATAGTGACACATAGTGATTTTCCCCATAGTCAAAATTTATAAAAATATTTAAAATATTAATGCTGACTTCAAGAAACCAGAACCTACAATCGATGGAGGGGATTGATGGAAGTTGAAATGAAGTTAGTTTCCATCGTTACGAGGTCTACGGTTAATTAATAAAAAAAACAGTCAAATACTGAGCATGAAGTTTGCATATTTAAACACTCTTGTCTAGCACCTCTTTGACTGTGCAACAACGCAGAGGGTTATCATCTATGATCCATGTGCCGTCGATACATTTTTATGAGTACTTTAATGGTGTAAGCGAACTCAGGTCTAGGCTGCCTATGATACTAATCATTGTGTGTCAGTCACTTTGCTTCACCTCCCATCGATTTTTCATTATATATTATTATTTTTAAAATCTTGCCTATTTGACTAAGTAATCATTGTGTGTAGGACAACTTCATGCTCAGTATTTGATTGTTTTGCAGTAATTATTCTTAGACCTCGTAACGATAGAAACTGACTTCATTTCCCTTCAAGCCATCGATTGTAGGTTATGGTTTTTTTCTGAAATCAGGATTAATATTTTAAATATTTTTTATAAATTTTGCCTATTGGGCTAACCAGTGTGTGTAGGACAACTTCATGCTCAGTATTTGACTGTTTTTTATTAATTAACCGTAGACCTCGTAGCGATGAAAACTAACTTTATGTCACCTCCAATCAATCCTCCATCGATTGTAGGTACTGGTTTATTATTGAAGTCAGTATTAATATTTTAAAGATTTTTTTTTAATTTTGTCTATTGGGCTTATCACTGAATGTAGGATAGTATTTGACTGTTTTTTATTAATTAACCGTAGACCTCGTAATAAAACATTTTGACTTCGTTTCACCTCCTAATGTTTCTCCATCAATTGAATGTGTTGTTATTTTTCGGAAGTCAGGATTAATTTCATGTCGGTCAAAATCATGCTTAATACTTATTTGATTTCTTTTTTTTGTATTTTACCTTAGACATCATAAAGTTGGAAATTGACTTCGTTTCACCTCCTAACACCTTCTGCGTTAATCTTTTTAAATCGCAATATCTCGCAATTGTCGGCCAACGTCATGTAGGCATCTATTTCGCTCTGTTCAATTCTTTCGTTTTCCGTACATGTCTAGGTAGTATACATTATGTTAAGTACTTATGCAATGTAAGTAAAGTACACATGCATACATATGTATATTTGTATGTATATGTATAAGTATGTATGTATGTGTGCATATTTTGACTATTTGTGAGTTGAATAGCCGGCATCATTTTATTCATTTAAAAATAGAAAGTGTACTAAATAAAATGCAATTTGTATATGGAACATATTGTCGCTTCTCAGAAAGTAGTAAATTTTATAGAAAACTTTTATATCGAAAATACCATATGTAGATTTTGAGTATTTATTTAACTACTACGAGTATAATTGTGTTTTTTGACAGGTTAAACGAAGTCTTTGGAACTGATTTCTACCTTCATCAAAGGATTCTATTGACTTTTGCCCACGTATCGGTTCGGTTTGCTAATCGACCCGCAAGAAAACTGAATACTGTTTTCTACATTCATGTTTCTTTAATTGAAAAGTTAAGTTCATTCTATAATTAATGTAGCTAAAGCTTCACTGAGTGTCTGGAGAAAGGAGCTAGAATTTGTTGTCGAGTCTTTCAAGTGAATTTCATGATTCTTTTTCTTTGGCCTCTTTGAGAACGTTGTTCATTATTGTTAGCAAAAAGTATTATGTGATCAAATTTCAAAATATTTAACATCGACACACATATTTCCTATAATTATTTCGATATCAATTCATAACAAACCTGAGGCATGTGAACTCTCCCAAATGATTTGTTTCCTCTTCAGTTTCCAGCACGAATTATAATCGCCCGAATTGCGTGAACAGCAGCAAAATTGATTTCTCGATGGAGCAGCAGCTAAAATGTTATTATTTCTATAAACATTTTGATTGTCAGCATTTCGTTCTGAGTCTACGGGCACAATAAAATGACGACGATTAACATGAGGTATATTGGAGACATCAATCGAATTGGATCTAAATTTAATTTAAAAAAATAATAAACATGACTTTAGAGCGCGAAAAAAGACACTAAATTATTTATAAAAAAAAAGCTATGTTCGATTCGTCAGTTAAGAAGCTTTAGCATTATTTTTTGAATATTTGAATATTTGAAAATTATATGGGAAATATGACAAGCTCATATATTTTTGTTACTGATTTTATACCAGTAAATTTAAAAACTTTGAAGAAAATTTACGAGCTAATTGCCGAATCGCATGCTGGCAATAACTAAAAGTTCATGCTTTCTTTTTAGTAGAGGAATTATAAAAAAAAAATTTAGGCGCCACTGTAAAATTAGCATCAAATAATTGGTTGCCTAAAAGTATGCTATAGATTTTGTTACACAGGTATGCATATAGGGCAAATGTGTCAATTATCGGCAGTAATGACATTTATTTAATATATACTTTTATTAGGGGAGCATGCATGGCATTTATGAGTCTACTACATGGGAAAGGTATAGGATACAGGGTCAGCAAACATCATGCATTAAACGAAAAGTAAACCAGAATTCTTCACCTGTTCCAATTGAGTTGTTGCTTACTCGCAGTCACATCATTATGGGTCGATTTAATTGAATTATTATCGTAATCGATGCAAATTTCGGGCATTGTGATTTTAGTGTATTTTCAAATTAACTGAAATATACATAAATAAAAGTACATACAATACAAGTGCGTAGAAATGGTTTCAAATGGCAAATAAACAAACAAATCAAAAATCACATTTCAATAACAGAAAATAATTTCAGTGCGAAGAATATGTCCTAATTACACTTGAGAGAAGAAATGCAAAGTGCACAGCGAATGCGGGGATAATGGGGCATATTCGCCCATAAATCCATGCCATACCATATGTATGTACTCGTATGTATCATGTAGGCAATTTCAATGTATTGATGTTTTCTTTTTTTTCAAAAATACGTTGCCAATTAACAACATTTGCCGCACATACTTTCTTGTGGTAGTAGTGAATTTCATTAAGTCATTTTGGCCACTTTGCTTCTTTATTTGAGTGTAATGTGCGCGACGAGTGCGTGAGTGTGTGCTTGTGTGTATGTGTATGTGCGTGTGTGTATGTGTATGTGTATGTGTGTGTGTGTGTGTGTGTGTGTGTGTGCATTATAGAAATACTTAACCCATATTCGCGCTCATCGATGCTCACACACACATCGCATTTGAATTGTATGAGTATTTTGAATACATTTTAAAAAATATATAAATTACGTGTGCGGTTTTTATGAGTGCGCCATGATGAACAATTCCATTAATTTCATTTTCGGGCTTTTGTTTTGTTTAATTCTTTTCTCTATTTCCCATAATTTCTTTGCAATTTGAGTTTTGTAAATTTATTTCTTTTATTTATTCATTTTTTTTAAATTTCTTTTTATGGCTTGTAAATGTTTGCAGATACTTAAACATCACAAAAGCCATACGCAACTACACATTTTTATTATTATATATTTTGTACCTGAAGAGAGATCAATAACAATGATTTATTTTCCAATTTAAATATAGGTAGTAGGTTTTAATTTGCTTATGAATCGTTAAAAAAAAACACACAAAATTAGATTTGAAGAAATATGTGGCTGGGAGTTCAACTAGACGTTCTGGAATCGGAGGTATGTCCGATGCTTAGGAACATTTTCAGGGGGAAACGAAACCGAACATAATTCTAATATTTTGCTATTAGTTTCAAATACTTTATATAGTATTTAGTGATCACAATGGGAATCTGGTGCTATAGAATAAATTGGGCTGAATATAAAGACTTGGTATTTTTGAGATAGTTTAAGAATGTAAAGCTTGTTTAAGCGGCCATAACTTTTGAAAAGTTTGTATGAAGAACTTTTGGATTTCAGGACGCATACATACGTAACATTGTAAGGCTTTATAACCCATACGTAACGTAGCGTATCGTAACGGTGTCAACTGTCATGTATCGATATGTGATATAAGCAGTGCATGAAAGTAATTGTCGAAATCGTAACACAGCGTAGGGTTCTATCTTTACTATATTGTTTATGTCACTCTGCACTACGTATGCAAAATCAAACCTTTAGGAATGTAGCCAAACAAAAGAATGATTTTTTTTTTATTTCTCTCCCCTCACTTTCTTCCGAACTTTGGTTGGGGAGAAGATTCACCCTTCTTTGACTTACATATCTACGTTGGTATTTCAACTGTTGTGTATTGAAAAAATTGTTATATCTAAGCCACCATAACGAAATCAAAATGTCTCTAAAGTGCTACTTGTATATTAGTATTACATACTCGTATGTACATATGACATTTAAAACTAAATTGTATAAAAGTAGTACATATCTCACTGGATAAGATCAGAAGCACAGCAACCATATTGATTACTGGGTCTCTCCGCACCACCTCTAGAAAATCTCTCTTTGCAATCCCTTAATGGGTGCCATATTAATTTCTTATTAAACAACAAACTAAGTCCTTAGCTGCCAGTCTCAGTTTCCCATATCTTAACATATGGATACCAAAGGCAAGCCAAACGCGGCTCGTTGCTTTCCGATATCTCAATGCCCCCCTGAGCACCGAAATCGTTGTCCTGAAGTTTTTGCTACGGCTGAGTAGCTGTTTAGTACTTCTATTTTCCACTGTGGTTCAGGCAAATCTAGTAATACCATAAGTGTGCTCTGCTACCCATGTTCTTTTTTACTGTTTCCTCAACGTAGTTTTGGCAATTTTATAGACGTGAGATGTTGCAAGATCTCGTACTAAACAGCTACTCAGCCGTAGCAAAAACTTTAGGACAACGATTTCGGTGCTCAGGGGGGCATTGATTATAAAGAGACATGTTGCATGTTTAAGCCTTTCATTCGACAACTTCTGATGAAGTTGTGGCTCTCTCCAATCCTGTATGAATGGCGGAGTCACGCTGTACTGTGGTAAAACAATGTGTCATTAATTGTGCTTTCATACAGAAGGGTGCCACTCCAGTCTAACATAACTTAACCTAACCTCACCTAACCTAACATAACCTAACATAACCTAACCCAACCTAACCTAACCCAACCTAACCTAACCCAACCTAACCTAACCTAACCCAACCTAACCTAACCTAACCTAACCCAACCTAACCTAACCTAACCAAACCTAACCTAACCTTACCTAACCTAACCTACCCTAACCTAACCTAACCTAACCTAACCTAACCTAACCTAACCTAATATAACCTAACCTAACCTACCCTAACCTAACCTAACCTAACCTAACCTAACCTAACCAAACCTAACCTAACCTAACCTAACCTAACCTAACCTAACCTAACCTATACTTACCTTACCTAACCTAACCTTACCTAACCTAACCTAACCTAACCTAACCTAACCTAACCTAACCTAACCTAACCTAACCTTACCTAATCTAACCTAACCTAACCTAACCTAACCTAACCTAACCCAACCTAACCCAACCTAACCTAACCTAACCTAACATAACCTAACCTAACCTAACCTACCCTAACCTAACCTAACCTAACCTAACCTAACCTAACCTAACCTAACCTAACCTAACCTAACGTAACCTAACCTAACCTTACCTTACCTAACCTAACCTAACCTATCCTAACCTAACCTAACCTAACCTAACCTAACTTAACCTAACCAAACTTTACCTAAAATATCTACATCGGACATCCTCTGCGTATGAAAAAAAATATAAGTAATAATTTTAAATCCTACATAATTTTGTTCTATTAATTCGACTATTACCAAGTTGCACGAGTGCCTTTAAATGAATTTCTAGAAGATCAGTTCATATTGTATGAGGAATTAAGTTTTAAAGTCGGTTATAGAAATATAATTTTTTTCAATGAAAACACTTTCAAAATCTCTCCATTTTAAAAACAATTACAAACAATGGAAAAATAAATTTTCTTATTTTTTACTTTCGATATAAAATGTTAATTGAGTGTTGGAAAAAGTGCGACCATAATCTAATTAAAAGTTTTTCACGATAAAACTGTTAATGTGCTGGCATGATGGGTCTGCAAAGAGGTGCTAATGTTCGGTTCACCCACTTTTCACGTCTTACAACAACTGTGTTAATTATCAATATCATATCATAGCTTTTTTCTATTTTTTTAGGGGTCATTTACACCTCACGGATGCATACAAACTCGTATGGATGTATGAATGTATGAATGTATGTATGTAAAGCATTCTCTCACACATACTAAATATGTAAGTATCTATATTTATATAGACGAGTATGTATGTACTATATGCTATTTGTTGCAAAGGGTGTATTGAAAACAACACAAAGACCTTTCTATGGATGGATTAAACTGAAACTCGTGAAAGCTTGATGTAGGTTCTTTCAATGTAAATTTTTTATTGAAATTTATAAAATTAAACATTTTGAAAATTAAAACATTTTCGGAAGTTGAAAAAACCCATCCATCGCATTTTTCATTACACCCTTAACTTAGGGATTCCTCTAAAGACAGAAAATTTCTAGATACACAAAATATATTCCCTTGGTCTTTCCTAACCGATAAGATTTTTGAAAAACAATTAAATTTAACGCGTGCTGCAATAGTAAAAATAAAACACGTTTTCATTTTTCCTAATGCAGTGCAATGCTCAAAGAATTTTAATTTTCCCACCAAAATTTATTTCATTATTTTCTTTAATTTTTTATTTTTTCTGTTTACATTTTACAAAAAAAAAAAACAAAAGCAAAATATACACGAAAATCGAAAAGAATTTCTGTGTGTACGTTTTGAGAATTGGGTATTTTTAGAAGGAATGAAGCCGGTACTTTTCTTGATGGTGGTGGCATTTACGATTGCTCCACAATTCGGCATACATTTGTAGTTGTAGACATTTTTTTTATTTGCTGCTGCTGCTGCTGCTGCTGCTGCTGCTTGGTGTTGGTGTTATTTATAATTGTAATTATGAAATGCGAAGAAAATAAAGCAATCCTCTAATTATTGTAGAATAATAGGAATATTATTGAAATCTGTGTTGCCAATGCAAACGGATGCGAATGCAGCACAACATCCAACCGATACGAAAAAAGTATTGATTGAATTCATTGTTTGCATGGAGGCCATGAAGGACTGAGTGAATGAATGAATGCATGAATGTAAACAAACTTGAAGTGAAATTAAATGATGATGCCAATGATGACAGCTGATAGCGTGAATAGGAAACAGATGTAAACAGAAACGCGGAGAAATATTTTAAAAGAAGGCGGCAGAAAGAGTACAACAAATTATTGGGTAGTGAAAAGTTAAGGAAAATTTAATATTTAACCTTAAAGTTGGGCGCTTAACATATATCGTCGCCTATTTGTGGTATTCCTTTGCTTTCTGTTGTAGTGGAATCAATGCGTTTAATAAGAATTTCGGGGGTATTCAAGTTCATCAACCTATGTAGAAAATGAATTCGTATGTTATGTAATAATGAATTATACTTGAAATAATTTCTGATTCTAAAAATTAGTTTTTATTTAAAGCTGAAAGTCAGATTGTTTTTTTTAGTTTTACTTCAAGCATTATGTGTAAAAAAAATATCAAGGCAATATCGCATTCACTTGAACTATGATCGTTTTTCTCTGCATTTGAATACACGTTAAACTCATTTTACAGACCCTGCGAACTATCGCCCCATCGCATTCTGTTCTCCGCTATCCAAAGCCATGGAAAGTGTAGTTAACTTCTATAAGTACTTTGTCAAATATCTTGAGCAAAACGAATTTCTTAATGGCCGCCAATACGCCTTCCGTCGAAATCGATCTACGGGCGATCTCATGGCGGTCCTCACCGAGCACATGGCTTCGGTGAGAGCAAATCGGTTGCTGTGGATATTTCAAAGAAAGGCGTTTAACAGAGTGTGGCATAAAGCTCTGGTGTCAAAACTAATTTCGCATGGGGTCGTGAGTAACTTCACACGATGGATCATGAACTTCACTTTCTAAGCGGCCGATCTATCCGTGTTGTGATTGACGGCATTGTTTCGGAAGATCGTGCCATTAATGCTGGAGTGTCGCAGCGTTCGGTCCTTTTCCCTAACACTTTTCCTTATCTTCATTAATGACCTTCTTCGAAGAATCCCATTTACTCGTTTGCAGATGACAGTTCCATTTCTCATTCATATGCCTATTCAAAACGCCCTAACTCTTTAGAGATTGAAAGAAAAAAAGGTACGTTATGAATGACTCACTCAATAAAGCTCACCAGTCAGTCTCCAAGTGGGGGGTCTCACGAATAGAGTTGAGTTCAATGCGCGTAGGACCCAATATTGTCTGTTATCTCACAAACGAGTCTCCCAACCCCCTAGATATGAGTGGGGTAGGTATTGCGGAGACAGCAACCCTTGATGGTCTGAGCATGTCCATCCATTGTGATGTTCGTTGGAATAAAAACATTTTTGACGTGTCGAAAGAAGCAGCAAAGTGTCTCGGCTTTCTTAGGCGGTATAAAAAATATTTCAGTCCGACTGGTCTCCGCATGATCCACACCACCTATATACGTCCTAAATTGGAGTTTAATTCGCTTCACGAACGCAACTGGAGCTCCTGGACCGTAACCAAAATCGAGCGATAAAACTATTAGAGACAGTAGAGTTTCCAGCTCTATTGACTCCTTGGAACATCGTCGAAACGTGGCGTGTGTCTCACTGTTCTACCGTTACCGTCACGGTAGATGTTCTTCTGAGATGCGCAAGCTGATGCCGCCAGTTCGCGTGTTTACCAGAACTACACGATCAGCAGGCGGAACTTACGCCTTCCGTCAAAATCCGTTCACGGATTCTGGTACCTGTCCAAAATGGGTTCAACATTTTTAATAGAGTAATCGTTATTTTCCCATACTCGATTTCTGTTAAGTATCACTTTTTCAAGCATGGACTATGTATCCAGCCAGTCGAGAATTGTTCTGTGTTAAGGCTCGATTTTTGTCTAACCGTTTAGTTTTATTTTAATTATTACAAATTTTTAAGAATATAAATCTTTTTGAATAATTGAATGACATATAATTTTGTATTACTATTTCGTAACGACAAAATCTCATATACGAGTACTAAGTACATATCAGAGCAAAAAAGTTTTAAAGTGCTGGAAATAACGGGTGACATCGCTTTGTCCTTTATCCTATCAGAATAGTTAACTTGTCTAGACTTTGAGTCTAAAGCTAAGAAACAATAGAGCGCTAAAACATGGCAAAGCAACCAGAATCAGAACAAATTGGGCAGCAGCAGCCAAAACAGCACAATCATCGGCCACAATCTGATGATGATGCAGAAGTTATTCAAGTGGCTACACCTAGAGATGACATTTATGAAAAGATTTGTGGGATGGTTGAGAAGTTCAATAACACGCGTATTGGCATAAAGGGCAAAAGCAACGACCAAACTACAAGTAAACCTGACGGCAAACATCTCGACCGTAGCGTGGAGATGTCGAACGAGCACAGTACGGGGCGTAAGTGGCTTATGTCGAAGCCATTGTACGAGATCAAGAAGGAACCCGTTACCGATATCGTGAGCCGCAACGAGCCGTTGACACCAATGGAGAATGGACCGAGCAACGGGGATGAGGAGCGAGGAGAGGGGGATGTCGCATCACTAGCTGGTAATATGTTACCATCAACCGGTAGCCGCACCTGCACCAGCACCATCGGTCACACCCCCAACTTGATCAACCTACTTAATGCCAATGCACACCTGGACATAAATCAGCCGCACGTACCCAGCCATTGTTGCCAATGATGACAATATTTGAAGTCAGCTCCGCTAAAGCAAGATCACCTCTAAATTTTAATGCAACCTATGAATCAACCTATTAAATTTTGAAAAATCCTCCGCCAAAACAATCGACTGAAAATCTAATTAAAGCTTGCCATTCTACAATCAAGAGCGCCGAGGAATCTGGAACATCAGACACCGTCAATCCAATTAACACATCTGGTAAGCTAAGGAAACATCATCATCACCAATCACAGCGGCCAAATTACCGATATGGTGGCAAGAATCGACATTGAATTTAATGCTTCGAGTTCCGTTACGATTTATTGTGCTTTCTCATGTTTTCTCATTTTTTTTTTTTTTTTTCTTTTACGAAATTTAAAGATTTTTACTTTTAGGTTTATCGACATAATATAGTATAGTATATATGTTCCCCTGAAGTTTTTTAGCTTATATACATACATAAGTTTTCACTTAAAACAAAAAACATTTCTTGAAAATAAAATCCATTGTTTTTTGAATTTGAAACCATAGATCGATGGCTGGCTTCATTAACAGATTTTGAAACTAAAAATCAATTTTGAATATTTCACTTCTTTCTACATGCCATACTTCATTTTCATAGGTGGAATTAGTTCCCTTCAAATAATTTGTTAATCAAATAATAATATACAAAAATTTAAGTTTCCAAAAAATTGTTAATTTCAATGTGTCGATAAGGTCCTCCACCACCATTTGATTTGGGCGCTAGCCATAAAAATACTATACATGTAGTCAAACAAAAAACAAACACTTGGAATTTCGCAGAAATAGCAAATGGCAAATTAAAATTCGTATGAAAAAAAGGAGAAAAAAATTACATTAAACTGGCATAAAATGGCATTAATTTCATGGATTAAATTTTTAAGCTGCACACTTCTTTGATAAGTATGCAGCACTTTCAAGTGGCATCACAGTGGCGACTACATACTGCAAGTATTTGCTTTAAAGTTTGCTTCATTTATGTTTTTTCTTTTTGTTTCTTCAACGCTTAGCAACTTGAGAGCATGTTGCTTGTAAGTAGCAACATGATATGTGAACATGGCAGCAGCAACATGGATTTTAATAGCGTTTTCAAACGAAAAACAATGTTAACATCAATTACAAAAATACACAAAAACAAAAAAACAAAAACAAAAAAATTATAATAATAATGTGTACATAAAAAGTAAGAGACTTTTTGTATGCAAGTACAGACAATGAAATTGAAAGACTTTAAACATTTATATACTATACATATGAGATGCATATACTACATACATTTCTATGTAAGTATGTATGTACACGTAAGATCTAGGCATTTACTTTAGTGCAATATTTAAGCCTAGAAAAACAAAAGATTCGACATAATTAAAAGAGGAATCGCGCTTCGAAAAGCATGTCACATTTTCAATGTTGCAGCTGCGTGCATGCAGTATGCGCCACCAATGCTGCTGCGTGCATCAATAGAAGCTTTAGTTGCAATATTTAGAGGACTGTTTTATATGCACTTAGATACATTCATACATACACACATACTCGTATATATATATATATATATGTATGAAATGAAAAATGATATTTTAGTATGGAAGAAAATCATCTTGTTAAGTCATGCCCTGATTACGCGATCTGAGCTATGCTTCGCTGTTATGCATAAGTAGTATAACAAAATTAACATTGAGTAAACTTTCAAAAATTCGGATTTACTTATATGAATATATAGTAGAATACGGATAGATTTACATACTCCAAACCACCACTCCAAAACTTTGGTTTCCGAGACTCAACTGATTAAAATACAGTAGTTTCAACAAGAAAGCAATCGGCTTAAGTCACTGAAAAAATTAAGGTATCTCAAAAAAAAGTCCACAGCATCTTGAAATGATTAATTATTCATTGCGCAAATATATTAATCTGTCGTCC
Organism: Palloptera scutellata; assembly: GCA_958295655.1. NCBI lineage: Eukaryota > Metazoa > Arthropoda > Insecta > Diptera > Pallopteridae > Palloptera > Palloptera scutellata. Next base: position 88,378,372 of record OY282450.1, read on the forward strand.
AGTCGCCACCATTCTTTGTAATTTCATTACAACGGAAATGCATCATGCTATCGACTAATTTTTCAGCATATGACCATGTTAAACTTCGCCATATTACCCTAAGAAGCCGTTTCAAATGATTTATTGAACGTATCTCTTTTCCACGTAGTTTTAACTTCATAAGAGCCCAAACATTGTCGATCGAATTCGCATCTGGCAACTGTGAGGGCCAATCCAATGAAGTTATGCCATTTTCCTCTTTCCAACTGCTACACACAAGCGCCTGCGATGTTTTGGGTCGTTGTCCTCTTGAAGAACCCAATCTCGGCTTCCTGCCCCAAACCACATATCCGTTAATGGCAGAAGTCCACGACGGTATATCGTGGTCATGAGGTTGGCATCCAAATTCCTCGTGAACATGATTAATTTGCCAAATCCTTGTTTTGTGAAGCATCCCCAAACATGAACCTTTCCTGGATGTTTCACTGATCGCTGGAGCATCTTACCGTCTTTAGTGGACCAAGCACGCTTAATAGTGTTTGTCATCCAAAAGGAGGATTCGTCGGTGAACACCACTTGGCCCCAATCGTCATCCACATGTTCAGTTGCCCACTCTTGGCGTTTTTTTTATTTGCTTTGCAGTAAGGGTTTTACCGTCGTTGCTCGAAATTGGATCTCAAACGGTTTCTTATTGTAGTAAGAGAGACATTTATGCCCTTTAGCAGCTTTCAAGGATATGGCTACATTAGCTTCGATAACCCTCTTTATAACCAAGTCCTGCTGTTTCGAGGTAGCTCTGCAAATGCCGCCATTTGGCAAGTCGTCAACATTTTTGTGCACCAAAAAGTTTTGGTTCCAATGCTGGACAAACGCCTTCGACTTTTTTAAGTACTTCGAAGATGTCCACTCAAGTGGGACATCTTGGGACCTTTTGGATGGGAACAAAGAAAGACTGCTTCAAAACGTTTCGTGTATACGGAACTCATTTCTTAAATATGCTCTTAAGACGAAGGTGTATAATGGTATAATTACATTGCGAAATTTACAATGAAATCAAGTTATTTGAAAATCAAGGTCTACTTGAATTCAAATTATTTCATGCGAAAAAGCCCATTGTTTACGCTATAGAGCCATGATTAATGACTTTTTCGTGCCTGAACTGTGAATTGGAGGATGTTGATGTTGATGTGGACGACCTTTGGCTCCCACAAGACGGCGCTACTTGCCACACAGCCATACAGCCAACGAAACAATCAATTTATTGAAGGAAACTTTTGGTGAGCGCATTATCTCGCGTCGTGGGCCTGTGGCGTGGCCTCCAAGATCGTGCGATTTAACACCGCTGGACTATTGGGGTTTTTGTGATGTTATGTAAAGTCGCTTGTCTACGCAGATAAGCCCGAGACGATGGACGCCTTGGAAGAGAATATTCGGCGCATTATTACTGGCATACGGCCCAACCCCAATTGCTGCAAAAAGTGGTCGAAAATTTGGCGTCTCGGCTGGAATTTATTCGAACCAGCCGCGGCGGCCACTTGCTCGAAATCGTTTTTAAAACATAATGGCAAGTCCTTATCTTTATCATAAAGCTAAATTCTGTGCCATAACATTAAATTATATGCGTTTTATTTCTTCTTGAAAACCACACTTCTAAAAAAACACCCTGTATTATCATCGAATCCCATCATTATTCCAATGGTCCACTTTAACTCCATCAGAGCAGTGTATTCTTTAAAAAATTAACTACATATTCATGGTACTTACTTAGCTGGCACTATAACCGATGATCGGTCTTGGCCGCCTCTGAGGATTCATTCGAGAATATTTTCACGTGGTGAGTTCCAAGCCCGACGTCTAACCATTCATTCAAGGGCACGGAGAAGCCCGCCGCATACATTAGTGAGCTCACTGACGGGTGTCAGATCGCTATCCAGGGGACGCCGCGAGAAGACTGTGTGTCGACTTGAAACACAAAAGCGCAAGGATCGAATATGAACGTACCAGCGACTGTCACGAACTTTACCTTGTGTCCTACGCCCGAGGACCCCCCTGTCTATAATGTAAATAATTTAGCGTCCCGCAAATGCTTACTACGGGGCTTGCTAAAATTATCTGAATTCAAGATATCGGTATAGTCTCACTGTACGCATTAAAGGTCAAACTCCATAACAAGCATCGTTTCAGAAGCAAAGCTTTTCTCGAATTCGTGCGAAAAGTTGAATCAGTGTGTTTTGTATGAAACAAACTCCATGGCTTGCCTTCGAAATGCGCAGACAAAGCGTCAAACAACTTGAACAACTTTCAACTTTTTCACGCTTTTCTCGTTTTGTGACGTCAAACATCTGAGAAATTGTGAGAGATATTATAATTTGTAGGAAAATGGCAGATTAAATTTTCGCTGAAGTGAAAATTCTACTGCCTATTATTTGTCGTCGAACTTTACTCATCACTAACACTAAATTGGCTGCAAATAATTCAGAAGAAGAGAAAAATACTTATAATGGAAGAAAAATCAATTGAGGGGGAAAAAACACAAAATCAAATTAGTAAATTCCAAGAAATCTACAAAATCCTTTGGCGATTCCATTTTAGTTTTAACTTTTTTTTAGCGACCTTTAAATTTAACAAATTAGCTAATCGGCTGATTTTCAAAGAACAAGCAGACGCGCAAAACGCATACAATATTGCGAAACGCCGAATGCCTAGAAAGCGCATATGCGAGAAAAGCGTTGTGTCCGTAACGCGTGCTATAGAGTTTGACCTTAATGCTTGATGAGCTAATAAAATACACAAAACATTCTCTCTCTCTCTCTCTCTCTTAAAAATCAATATTTTTCCCCCAACATTTAATGAAGTTTGGAAGAATGTTTATTTAGTGCTATTCTGCGGTGTAAACTCTTCCCGCTTTCCCTTCCCCGTTTCCAAAAAAAACTCTCTGAGTTTCTCCATTTTCATTTTCCTACAATCTTCAAAAAATCTCCACTCTCTCTCGAGAAAGTCTCGAGAGCACAACCCTTCGCCAGTCTTCATAGTTGAATTTATTATGATTTAGTAATTATAAACTTTTGAAATACATAAATATGTACGGGCAATATTATGAGTCACACTGTATGTAGGGAATATTAAAACAAAATCCCTATGTATTTTGCTTATAAACCTCAATGTTCTCAAGATATTCTGTCACAGCAATTTGTCTCAATTCAAAAATGCCACAAGTACAAAAATATGAAAAATGGGCGCATAATTTAAAAGTATTAGCACATCATTTTGCCTAAGAGTGTTAAAGTAACAAGAAAACATAACCGAGACAGCAAATGAGGGGGGAAAAATCGGTGCTCGTAGGAAATAAAGTGCAAAGCGATTTCAATTAAGAAATTTATTTCGCACGTCCATTATTTAAGCGCACCGTCGGAAATCTTTAATATACAAACTGCAAAAATTGTTTTACTAACGACTTTGGAATTTTGTTTCTTTATTTTTAAATTTGTTTATTGCACAATTGTTTCATATTGTTTAAAAATAAAATAAAATCAAATCTTTCGTATACTTATTCACAAAAGAACTGAAACATTGAAACATAAATAAAAATAAAAATAAATATATTATAAATATTAGGTATGTATCAACGAATATACAAGGTGGGGCAAAAGTAAGGTCTTAATGTGAATTTGCCATAATTTTTGCAAATGGCGTTAAATATCACTGTGCTTTGGGCTTTATGTTTGTTGTAGAGAGATAGAGAATTCGTTGACAACAAACAATGTAGCGATACACAGCTCGGGCAACGATGGAGATTTTGAAGCATCAATTTCCAAGGATCACCAAGTGTTATCTCCCGTTTCGGCGATTTAAACTGGCCGGCCCTTTGGGGCGTTTTTAAAATCTCCCGTTTACTTCAACAAACCACAAACCTTAGAAGTCTTGAAAGACAACAAAGAAGAAGAACTCCGAGCAACAATTCAAAATGCCAACAGTTGTAAAATGCTCAGGAGGTGGTCTTTACTTACTTTACTTTTAATGGCACAACAGCCCATGGAAGGCCTAGGCCGAGCTTTCGCATCCACTCATGTTGTGCGTGTTATATTTGTACATGAATGGAAGGGAGCTACAGTTTAATGCCGAATCCGAACGGCGAAGTGAAAAGCTTTTCATAGGCAATTTTTACTCTTGTAGGTTTGCCATTGCCTGCCAAGAGGTGGTGCCGTGTAAAAAAATTATTTTTACTACTTTCTTTTTTTTTTTTTGATTTTGCCTGTACCGTGATTCGAACCCCGGACACTCTGCGTAGCAGTCCAACGCATTACCACGACACCACGGCGACCAGGAGGTGGTCGTTTGACCGATATCAGTTTTTCCACTTAATGCCATAAATTTTACACCTTCAAGTAAACTTTCCTTAAGAGGAGATCTACAACGACGAATCTTTTAGAATTCACTACAAGCCTAATGAATGGATTTATTAATAACCAACAAACTGATGTTATATATACTGATTTCAGCAAAACATTTGATAAAGTCCTTCATGGCCTTCTGATTAAAAAATTAGGTTTGATTGGACTTCCGCCGTTGCTTTTGAGATGGATAGAGTCATGTATGTATCACTAATAGAAAACAAAAAGTGATTTTCCGAAATGCCGTATCAAAAAGCATTGCGGTTACTGCAGGAGTTTCTCAAGGAAGCCATCTGGGACATTTATAATTCTTCTGTTTATCAATGATTTGCCATCTGTTATTCGTAATTATAATGTATTCTGATGGTGTAAAGTGCTTCTTATCTTACAACTCTATAATCCAATAAAAACTTCTGCAAGAAGATCTTGATAATTTTTTTTTTCAAAATTTATGTTACTCAATCTGGATAAATGTATGACATTTTGTTTATGACATTTACAATGAGGCAACCTATGTCTGCTAAATATTCTTAACAGGATCAGACTCTGAGTCATGTATTGATATTTGTTGATTTGGGTGTGACAATCTACTCCAAATTAAATTTTAACTTGGATATCAACTCGTGTATTGACAAAGCTATAAGTTCTTTACGATTTATTAAACGCTGGTCAAAGGAATTTAACGACCCTTATACCATACAATAAAAACGCTATTCACTTCACTTGTTAGACCCATCCTTGAGTATGCATCTCCTGTCTGGAATCCTCAATATAATTGCTACATAAGTAAAATTGAGTCAGTTCAAAAACAATTTCTTATATTTGCACTGAGGAGTTTTTGTTGGAATCCTCTTTTGAACCTTCCACCGTATGAACATCGATTAAAACTTATTAATTTACCGGCATTGTGAAGCAGAAGAAAAATGCTGAATATATATAACATTTCTTGTAAAGCTTTTGAATTGCATTTTATCATCGTCGTATTTACTAAACGAAATAAACTTTAATATACCCTGTAGAAGGTCACGTTTTTTTATTCCTATTAAGCTTAGCATAAACTTAGCAGAACAAACTATGCTCGAAATGAGCCATTTCATGGAATATGTAGAGATTTTAATGAACATTATAATCTATTCAAAATTTTTGATTTTCTGGAACACATCAAAACAAACTTATCATACCTATTAAATCGATAAACAGCTGATGATTTCACATCTGTAGTTGTAAAGGATGCCTTGGACATTTGGATATACGCGGCTCATTACATATTTTCGTGTAGAGCGGTTGCATCGCTCACCGATCCGTGCGTTATGCGGATGCGCCATCGGCAGTGTTGAGCGAAAGGAGGGTCCGTTGAGATTAAAAAAAAAAACAAGGCCGCCCAATTTTTCTCATTTCTAACAAAATCGCAGTCAATTCCAATTATGGTATGTCATAACTTTCGCCCTACCTTGTATTTATATACATACATAATTATACATATATTTCTTTCGACGTTTGATTAATTGCTTCGTTCGGGTGCATCCCAGTGATTTCGCGCTTTTGTTTTGTGTTTTTGGCAAATGTCATAATTAAGATTTTAAATCGAGTAATATTTTCGCCGTGAAAGCGATTTTGCATTTTCTGTTAAATGTTTCTGTCAAAGCTTAATTAATTTAAGACTCTTGTATGATAATATTTAAATACATAGTAATTTAATGGATGACTGCAATCGTTTATGCTCTCCATCCTACTACTCGTACTCACTCACATATATAAGTAATTTGAAAGAATTGATGAGCGTTTGCGAAATACCTCATCTCATTTGCCATATACCTACAAACGTTGTATGTATTTTATCATTGAAGAAATCTAATCTTTTGAAATTTATCTTAAATTATTGTATTTTCTTGGGTTTTTTATCTTAAAAAATACTTACTGCCATTTTACACTTTCAAATTATTTTACATCATATTCATACACATTGTATTTCTACTAACCGAGTTTAGCAAAAAGCACAAAAAGGTTAAATTTTGTTTATTTATGTGTGTCTGCTTATATCTGTGAGATAAAAATGCAACAACAAAAAAAAAAACAAATAAACAGTAAGGAAACAACAGTAGTTTAAAATTTATTATTTCTCATATTTGGATTGGTTAGAGTTGCCAATGAAAATGAATTGAATTGCATTGAAGTTGTTGGACTATCAAAGTCAAACCATTGCGAAAAAACCATTAGAACACTAACACTGCTGTGATAACAAATGTCAGAAATGCCAAACTGGATGAACCTAAGTATTTCGGATACTTGAATCGTTTATCTATCGATAAGTAAGTAAGGAATTGCTCTTCATCTTATAGTATTACAAAAATGGATTCTGAAACAACCCCAATAATATTAAAATTCCAAAAGGTTTTTTTTTATCTCAATTTGTGATCGATATACAGTGATAAGGAGCACTGATATTTATGTTCAATACAATAAGAGACCGTGATCGCTGTGGCGTAGTGGTAGTGCGTGGAACTGCTACGCAGAGTGTCCGGGGTTCGAATCTCGGCACAGGGAAAATCAAAAAGTAGAAAAAATAATTTTACTACACGGCACCACCTCTTGGCAGGCAATGGCGGAAAACCTACAAGAGTAAAAAATTGCCTATGAAAAGCTTTACACTTCGCCGTTCGGATTCGGCATTAAACTGTAGGTCCCTTCCATTCATGTACAAATATAACACGCACAACATGAGTGGAAGGGAAAAGCTCGGCCTAGGCCCTCCATGGGCTGTTGTGCCATTAAAAGTAAGTAAAGTAAAAAGTGGTTGCTGTGGCGTAGTGGTAGTGCGTTGAACTGCTACGCAGAGTGTCCGGGGTTCGAATCTCGGCAAAGGCAAAATCAAAAAGTAGATAAAATAATTTTTCTACACGGCACCACCTCTTGGTAGGCAATGGCGGCAAACCTACAAGAGTAAAAAATTGCCTATGAAAAGCTTTACACTTCGCCGTTCGGATTCGGCATTAAACTGTAGGTCCCTTCCATTCATGTGCAAATATAACACAACATGAGTGGATGCGAAAAACTCGGCCTAGGCCCGCCATGGGCTGTTGTGCCATTAAAAGTAAGTACGTACAATCAGAGACCTGAAATTAGATAGAACCACTCACTGTCTTCAATCACGAATAAATTTAGCTGCGTTTTAGTGGCCATCTTGTTTAACATGTCCCAATAAAACAATCAAGTTGTTAAGTCCCTTCTTCCATGTATGCATTGCTATTCACAATGGAGATGGTGGTGAAACATTTTATAAAATGTCGATAACAATGGAAATGATTACCGGAACTGTTTTTGGTATTTACTCTTCATAAGAATATTTATGTAACAATGAGAAGACAAATAATGGAAAATATTTTATTGAATTAAAATAGTCTAACACAGTTATTAAATTATGAAATGCCTTTGCTTTAAAAAAATAAATTATCGAGAAGCTGTTGGAAATAAATAGAGTTAGCACATGCCCAATGACAGCTGATCTCTTCATTTATATTTGAGATTTTGGACAAATTTTTTTATTAAATAGAAAATAAATGTCTCATGTTTTGTTTATTTAAATGTTTAACTTACTTTTTTTCACGGTTCAACATTTTGTTATGTACTGTATATCCTGTGTTTTATTTTAGTTATACCATACATAATTAATTGTGAGTGGCAAATAAAACTAAGTTTTGGTTAAAACTGAGTTTGCGCAAAAAAAAAACCACAAAGTAACAATGTCTTAAAAAAAATTTGCAAGAAATCGACCGCTGATTGTCATTCAAAAACGAAGTAATTTTTATTAGTTCACGTTTTCGTCCTTTGACTGTAAACAGAAAACCTGAAAAAAAATGCTAAGAGTTGTAAATTATGAAATATTTAATATGTTTTCAACTAGATTCCGATTGAATTTCAGAATACGAATGTTGTGAATTTTTAAATGCAGCTACGCAACTGCAATGAGTGTAATGATTCTGAAAAGTGTTCAGGGTGAAAGTAATTGAAACTCTCGGGAGCTAGTACTTATTTTTGCACTAAGTATTTATTAATGTAGTATTAAGTTGAGGTCAGTGATTTCATTTTGATGCATATACATCGAACGAATTACAATTCCGCACTAAAGCATCACAGGCAATGCCAGTTAAGCTGCATCGGCAACTCTGGGATCTCAAGCACACTCGCTTGTTCTTCTTTTTTGATCTTTGTTTAATCTCATTCATTTAGAAGAAAATCACATTTTTTATTTTAATTACAATCAACCAAGGCAAGTAGAAATATTTGCAAAATTAGATTAGACGAACAATTTTTATAAAATTATTTTTATTACTTTGTTATTATTGTTGTGAAAATTGCTGCCAAGGAATGTGAAAAATGCGCCAATTCAAATATTTGAAGTTCTCGTATTGTGGCCGTGCGTATATGTGAGTGTGAATGTGTATGTGTATGTGCGTGTGTATGTGTGTTTGCATGTGTTATTATAACCCTGTAGTGTAAAAATCAGTTAGTCTTACAGATTACTTACAAATTATCTAGCCAAAACCCAGCTAGTTATGGTATGTAAAGGGTGTTGTTTTTAGAAGTGTGGTTTTCAATCTGGCAATACTTTTTTCGGAGTTGGTCTTTTTGATTTATGCTTAGTTTTGTTTGCCATTTCATAATGAATAGACTTACTCCTGAACAACGTTTGCAAATCGTGCAAATTTATTACCAAAACGAGATGGCCACCGATCCCGATTTTCACAACAAAATTTTATTCAGCGATGAAACTCACTTTTGGTTGAATGGGTACGATAATAAGCAAAATTGTTGCATTTGGAGAGATCATAATCCACAAGCCAATGTTGAGACGCCGTTACATCCTCAAAAAGTCACTGTTTGGCAGAAAGTCACTATGGGCAGAGGGAATCATTGGTCCATATTTCTTCAAAGATGAAGCCAGTCATAATGTTACAGTCAATAGGGAACGCTATAAAGCCATGATTAATGACTTTTTCGTGCCTGAATTGTGAATTGGAGGATGTTAATGTGGACGACCTTCGGTTCCAACAAGACGGCGCTAAATGCCATACAGCCAACGACAACAATCAATTTATTGAAGGAAACTTTTGGTGAGCGCATTATCTCGCGTCGTGGGCCTGTGGCGTGGCCTCCAAGATCGTGCGATTTAACACCGCTGGACTATTGGGGTTTTTGTGATGTTATGTAAAGTCGCTTGTCTACGCAGATAAGCCCGAGACGATTGACGCCTTGGAAGAGAATATTCGGCATACGGCCCAACCCCAATTGTTGCAAAAAGTGGTCGAAAATTGGGCCTCTCGGCTGGAATTTATTAGAATTTGGTGGTCGCCGCACCATTTGCTCGAAATCGTCTTTAAAACATAATGGCAAATCCTTATCTTTATAATAAAGCTAAATTCTTGGCTATAACATTAAATTAAATGCGTTTTATTTCTTCTTGAAAACCACACTCCTAAAAAAAAAATACCCTGTACAAGCAGAAACATCAAAGCAGTCTTCAAAGTGACTCATTCTGCATCAATTTTGAGCTATTACATGCCACATATGCAACAACAAAGAACTTTTTTCAATAATAAGTACGAATCAGTGAGAATATTGTTTTGAAATTCTCATATACTTTACCATATTTTTCATTTATATGGATTTTTGTAATCAGGAATCTATGGCAAAGATATAACGTAGTAGTTGTCTGTTTCTTTTTAATTTTTGTTCTAACATATTTATAATAAATTCTGAAAATACATATTCATTAAATTGTTTGTAGTAAGTAAATACTTTTGTAGGTACTGACTGTGAACAAATGTAGTACGCTACTAGGTAATTTTAATCTAGTTTAACACTAAGTATGTGTGTATATCAAAACATTCTACATATAATTAGTTCAATAGCTAACTCAGAAGTTAGCGAGCATAGGGCAATTGTCTTTTCGTAAGAGGTGCGTGTAAATGAGATCGAGGAAAGAACTATGTAGTTGTGTTTTAACTAGTTGGTTGCACTGCAGGGATACGCCTCTGAATTTGTGATTTCTATTTATTTATTTATTTTCCAAGCGATATTGATAAGTCAGAGTCAGTAAGTCCAAAGATAATAGATAAATATAGAAAAAATTAAAACAGATTTTATACATCCGAATGTAGGTAAATAATAAATAATGCTTTAAATGCCATAAACAATATGGAAAGATGGAAAATCTAAATCGAGAAACAATAGTAATTATAATTGAATTAAAAACGCTTCCAACGACAACCAATGAAACTATAAAATAACCAACAAAAACGAAACCATAACAATTTTGACATGTTGCGAACATTTTGCTGTCAGCTCCGCTTCACATGTCAAAGTGCAACAACAACAGCAATATGTAGCAGCACAAATAGCACAAATAGCACCAACAACAGCAACAACAACAAACAATAATAACAATTAAGTGCGCGTTTTTTATGTTTCGTTTTCATAATTCTTACTTGCCTGCTTACTTACTCGAGAGTTAACTGCCAGGCAATTCTGTCTTTTTATTGTTGTTGTATTTTATCTACTACTTACTTACTACCATATTGCTGTGCGCTCCGCTCCACCTATATTTTTAAACACTTTTTTAGTACCTACTTTTTCGTTGCTGCGCTTTTGTTTTGGCTTTTGACTGACATCTGACAGGGATGCAGAAAATCCATTTAAAGAAATCTACTCAACATATTGTTAATGCTGCTCTGTTGCTGTTGCTGTTGCTGTTGCTATTGTTGTTGTTGCTGTTGCTATTGTTGTTGTTGCCGTTGGTATTGTTGTTGTTGCCGTTGTCTACTATTCATGCCTATGTATGCAATTTGTGATTAATATTTTTAGCGACTTTAGCAACACCTTCTGCAGTCATCATTTTTCTTCGGTACATTTTTCATATCACCTCAAAACCTAAAATTGAAATCGAGACCATGAACGATGTAGAGGCGGCGGCATGGACAAGCATAAGAGTATTGAAATGGACTTGAATTTGCTTGTTGGAATAAATATTACTTATGTTTCTTTTTCTCTTTTTTTTTTTGCTTACTTATGTTGGCATTCATTATTATTAATTTGCGTTTTTTTTTTCAGCTTTGTCTCTTAACTTTTAACATATGCGTAAAATCATTTAAAGAACAATTTTTCAATTTTCATCACAATATCTCGAATAGTTTTGCAAGCGTATCAAATTGCACTCACACGGTCCAACATCTTGAAATATGTTATTGTTTCCCCCCAAGAGTAATTTATAGTTTAATTCGCGAATACATCACACGCGATTTAAAGATGTATGCAATTTAATTTTCTTTGAATCCTTTGAAGTTATACCCATAGAAATTTATACAAGTCACAATAATACTTATGACGAATCATTAATAATACTTCATAAAAACGGCACTAGGCATTCATGTTGCCTTCATCTTTAAATCAACTACTTAGTTTCAAGGACAAGGAAAATAATATTGCATGATATTTTATGTGTCCCAATTGGCTTTGATATCCTGTCTTAAAAGTTGTAACCCGGTGTCACACTAAATACTTCAGTTGTTGCAGATATGTAAATTGTATTACATATTGTATTCTTTCTAGCAAAAGAATTTTCCATATGAACTGATAACGATACATACCCAAAAAAAAATTGTTTTTTCTACTTTTTGATTTTGCCTGTGCCGAGATTCGAACCCCGAACAATCTGCGTGACAGTCCAACGCACTACCACTACGCTACAGCGACCAGCATTCGGCTTTTTGGACCATTGTACCTTGTCAAGTTAAAGAATAAGGAGAATACTTATTGTAAAAGAGAAAAGATGAAAAGGAAAAAAAAGGGTTTTACATTTCACCGAATTTCTAGGTCTCTTTAAGAAACCTATGAAATTCAGATAGATGAATAGAGTGAGCAGAACTCATATGTTACACATCGCTACCTAGCAAGCGTTTCTTTCATCTTACGAAGGCAGGCCAATAAACAGTGCATTTTCTCTGTTGTGTTCTTTTCGTCCTCAAGGTACGTAGGCTAAACATGCCGGTTTGGCAATGACAACCATGTTGGTCATATGTTGACCATATTTATTATGGCCTGTGATCAAACCCACCAAGATAGGCAAACCCTTTCTCCCCACAGGGAGAAGAAAGTCAGCTGTTCTCTTGTTAGGTTTTTTGTTCTGCGTGAGGTAGCACTCGCCCATCTTTCTCTATGAGCATAGATAAACTAACGCCGTTGATTGGTTACAGGCATATTGAATTTGCTGCAAAGCCGCGGTTGACAAAACGCTTAGTTGGCATATGGAAACCAAAGATTTTAGCACGAAAACAACTAGGGCTTTCTGGAGCTATACAAATTCTTTGAAATGTTTAGAGCTCTTAGTTTCAATATATTATTTGTGATGCTGTCAACAATCTGCAAAAACTTACGCGATTCTTAATTGCAGTAATCTATGATTGGACCAGCACCCTTGTGCTTTCACAGAAGATAGCAGCAATTAATCTTGTGATAAAGCAGATTTCGTCCAACTTCCTAAGATTGATTACCTGAGCATTCTTTGTGAAATTACGAACGTTTCAATATACTTCTTGTCCCTAACAATATTTTTTTCCTAAGAGTCCTAAAGGCATTCTCATTTTTGAAATTTAGATTGTTGAACATTGCAGATGGTGAACCAGTTATGAAGGGTTCAGAGAAGACTGGGTTGAGCTTCTTGCAAATCAATCATTGTGGGGAATGACTAGCAACCTATTCTGGACCTTGTCCAATATCACTTTAAGATAAAGGAAAGGTACCTTTAACTAAGAAGGTAACAGTTAGAATTGTCTAATTAGCTAGAATGTCGTACATGTAGACGTCTAGACGAAAACTACAATTCCGTGTAATTGATTGACCAAATATTTCTTTTTTGGAAAAATTGATAATATAAAACTATGAAAAGTATTATTATAAGCGATATTCACGATGTGTTGCGAATGTTCTTCTTTAACCTTATGCTGAAGAAAATAATTCGAGCTGCGAACATCGACATCTCTGGCACTATCTTCTACAAGAGTGTCATGCTGCTAGCATACGCTGATGATATTGACATTATTGGCAAAAACGATCGAGCAGTCAATGCAGTATTCTCCGACCTGGAAAGGGAGTCTCGTCGAAAGTCACGGCATCTTGGACAAAATGTCACTGTTGACAATTATACTTTTGAGGCCGTCAAGGATTTCGTTTACTTAGTATCCAGCATTAACACCAACCATAATGTCAGCCTTGAGATTAAGCGGACACTAACTCTTGCCAACAGGTGTTGCTACGGGCTCAGTAGCCAATTGAGAAGTATACCGACGAAAATAACGCTCTATAAGTCGCTCATCCTTCCTGTCATAATGTATGGCGCAGAGACGTGGACATTGACCATCAATGATGAGAGGCTGTTAGGAGCGTTCGAGAGGAAGATACTCCGTAAGATCTACGGTCCAGTATGCGTGGATGACATGTATCGAATAAGACGGAACGATGAGTTGTATGAGCTGTACGCCGACACTGACATAGTCAAGCGTATAAAAGCCCAGTGGCCCCGCTGGCTGGGTCATGTATAACGAATGGAAGACAGCGCTTCGGCTAGAAGGGTGCTTTATTCGAACCAAGGTGGAGGAACACGCAGAAGGGGACGTCGTAATCAACTGGCGCCAGCGCGCGCATAGCAAAGGCGACTGGCGAAGCTGTAGTGCCAGCATCATTGCAAATTATTAACTTCACTCTCCATCTTAATACAAGTTTGTTTGTATACCATTTAGTGTTGCTATTGCGCACAAAATAGTAATAACAAACGGCTAAAAGAAACGAGCTCAATGTAAGCATCCATCAGACCGAGCACGAGTCAAAATTGTGATGTGTAAGCCAACATAACCACGAGCTACTTGAGGCTTGGCAGCATTGAATAAAGTTCAGTTTTAGTGCTGAACTACTGGGTCGTGCCCAGTACTGAAAACTCGGTGATAAATATAATCATATATTTAATACGAAGACGTTATGTCTAACCCTTATTCATAACTTTTATTGATGAATTTCTGTTACATTGGACATTGCTATCAGTAATTTTTTTTTTTTTTATTAAAAAATGCGGAAAATAAAATATTTCAGCTAACACTTGAGGTGTAAGTATGTATGTATGTATGTAGTTAATAAAAATGTACACATATTTAATCACACGCAAATATTCACTTTAAACTTATTGAAGTATCTCAAGCTAAGGAAACACTTGAAATTTCACTGCAAATTGCAAATGTATGTAGTAAATTGAAACACTTAACGCTTTAATTAACATTTAACAACTTGCAACAATTAATTGCAAACAAATATCGAAACAGCTACAAAGAAAAAAAAACCTAAAAACTAATAAATCACGAAACGAAGACTTATTCACCTCACCAACCGCACCATACCTCACCAACACACATACACATACATAAGTACATTCAATTCCGGGCCCACCTACCCACCTACTCACCTACTCACCTATCTACCTTTTCATACATGCATAATTTGTCTTGTTTGTATATTTCAGAGTTTATATGTATGTATGTATGTATGTGCAAATGTAAGGTGCCCGCGTTATCTTAAACTTTGCATGAAATTAAATATCACAGTTCAAGTGCAGTTTCGTTGTTAAGAATTTTGTAATGATTTTTGTTTTATTACTATTTTCAAAAATACTTACTACTTAGTAGCAATTTATCGTTTCAGCAATGTTCAGCAATGAGCACAAGTTCCAAATTCTCTACGTATTCAGATACAATACCAGCAGTTAATGCAACAGCAACAACAAATGTTAAATATGTATGTAATATGTCACACAGCATTACACAAATACCCTGATTGAGTAGTAGGTGGAGGGGATGAGAGGGAATCAATTTCAGCAAGCTGAACTGAGTAAAATCAAATCAAGATAAACCGCAGAAATAAACACCTCAACGAATGCATATCATTTTCTGAATGCTTTGAAAGCGTAATACAAGTTGCATTTAGCGCAAAAAATCGCACACACACACACATGAAAGTTCCATAAATAGATTTTTATACATTCCCAGCGTCCGAGTAATGTTAGTCAGAAATGATTATAATGGATGGAGATATTTAGAAGCTTTGCATCCACTTTTTTACGCTTTTAGTATGTACCATATGATAAGTAAGATCTGGGAAAAAGAAACGATTGGATGCAATTCTTCGTATGCCAAAGAAATTGAAATGTACTTTGTTCCCTTCTATCTACTTTCAAATGTACAATTCAAAGTGCATCAAAAACACTTACAAATTAAGCAATCATTTCATATTATGAGAGCTAGATTTCGTTCCGCAATACCCAAAGTTTTTCAATATTCACGCCCACTTCCCATCAGAACTGGGTTAATTCAATTACATTGCAATTACAACTGCATTACTTAGTAATTGAAATTTGTAATCAATTACATCAGAACCATATTAAAGGAACTGATTTCCAATTCCATAGAGTAATTGAAATATTTAATTACAAGTGAAATTTTCAATTCCTTTGTAATGTACAGTACTTTCAAGAAGAAAGCAATCGGCTTTTTCGCATGAAATAATTTGAATTCAAGTAGGCTTTGATTTTCAAAAAAACTTGATTTCATTGTAAATTTCGCAATGTAATTGTAGAAACAGTCCATTATACGCTTTCGTCTCAAGAGCATATTTAAGAAATGAGTTCCGTATACGCGAAACGTTTTGAAGCAGTCTTTCTTTGTTCCCATCCAAAAGGTCCCAAGATGTCCCACTTGAGTGGACATCTTCGAAGTACTTAAAAAAGTCGAAGGCGTTTGTCCAGCATTGGAACCAACACTTTTTGATGCACAAAAGTGTGGACGACTTACCAAATGGCGGCATTTGCAGAGCTACCTCGAAACAGGAAGACTTGGTCATAAAGAGGGTTTTCGAAGCTAATGTAGCCATATGCTTGAAAGCTGCTAAAGGGCATAAATGTCTCTCTTAATACAATAAGAAACCGTTTGAGGGAGTTTCAGATCCAATTTCGAGCAACGACGGTAAAACCCTTACTAACTGCAAAGCAAATAAAAAAAACGCCAAGAGTGGGCAACTGAACATGTGGATGACGATTGGAGCCAAGTGGTGTTCACTGACGAATCCTCCTTTTGGATGACAAACACTATTAAGCGTACTTGGTCCACTAAAGATGGTAAGATGCTCCAGCGATCAGTGAAACATCCGGGAAAGGTTCATGTTTGGGGATGCTTCACAAAACAAGGATTTGGCAAATTAATCATGTTCACGAGGAATTTGGATGCCAACCTCATGACCACGATATACCGTCGTGGACTTCTGCCATCAATGGATATGTGGTTTGGGGCAGGAAGCCGAGATTTGGTTCTTCAAGAGGACAACGACCCAAAACATCGCAGTCGCTTGTGTAGCAGTTGGAAAGAGGAAAGCGGCATAACTTCATTGGACTGGCCCTCACAGTCGCCAGATGCGAATCCGATCGACAATGTTTGGGCTCTTATGAAGTTAAAACTACGTGGGAAAAAGATACGTTCAATAAATCATTTGAAACGGCTTCTTAGGGTAATATGCATGATGCATTTCCGTTGTAATGAAATTACAAAGAATGGTGGCGACTGGACGCCATATTAATATATTTGCGCAATGAATAATTAATCATTTCAAGATGCTGTGGACTTTTCTTTGAGATACCTTAATTTTTTCAGTGACTTAAGCCGATTTCTTTCTTGTTGAAACTACTGTAATTTCATTACAAGTAATACAAATTATAATGCCTTTTCCTCAAATTCCTTTTTCAATACCTGAGGTATCATAAAAGAAATTCGGGGAAAGGCATTACAATTTTAATTCCTTGTAATGGAATTGAAAATTTTTTAATTACATTATAGAGGAATTAAAAATTTCAAGTACAAATTATAATTCCTTGCAGTGGAATTGTGAACATCAAAACTTACAATTTCAATCACTCTATGGAATTGGAAACGTAATCAATTAGATTTACATGATCCTAAAGTAATCTCTTATAAATAACAATTTTTTGTAATTTGTAACTAAGCATAATTTAATCCCTAAACAAATTACAATTCCTTGTGAAAATAGAAATTACAATTTACTCTAGAAATTACAAATTACTCTATGAAATTGGTTCTAAAGTAATCAAATACAAATTGCAATGCCTTTTACACTGATGGATTCTTAATAGACAACCAAGGTTGGTGCTTGGTATATATTCTGGAACGAATCATTTGCATTAGGTAGCTACACCTCAGTGTTTTAAGCTGAGGTGTATGCTATTACGATCACCACACAGCTGTTTGTTGAATAGGAAATGGTGAGGTAACTCTATTTCCGGGTATTAAAGCCCGTGCAGCTTTTTCGATCGTCTTGAAAATTGTAGACTGACCAATTTCCATCTTAGCAGATTTTCGAGTAGTAATTCAGTAATACTTGTATGGATGTTTGGACATTCTGACTAGAAAAGGATCAGCAATGAAGTTTACTCGCACGCAGACCATAATTGCTCGCAGCCCCTCTTATGTTAAACACGAAATGGAGCTGAGGCTGTTTCAATAACACTGGGACAGTTGAAGTTATTGGTTTTTTGTTTACTCTCCTAAGCAAGACAGATATCATCTAATATATATGTTAAGCTGCGAAAGTGCGAATTGAGATTCATTGTAGGGTTCGTCACAAGCTTTGTCACAGTCAACGATTTTCTCAGTCAAGAAGCCAACATGATGCATTTCTAGAAGATGATGAAACTACAGGACATTTCATCTGTAAATGGGCTACCTTCTCTCGGACGAGAAAAATGTTATCCTAGGATCATATTTCGTGAAAACAGAAGACCTACTCCACTTTGATCTGTCTAAGCTATGCAGCTTCCCAAAGGCTTCTGGTTGATTTAGGGCTAGAGTGTCTCTATTCGGGACGGATTACATTGAACTTTCTATTCAACGTACTCTTCGCTCCTTGACAGACTCTAATATTACAATACAATGTACGAAGTTGAAGTTAAACCTAAAATGTCTACACTGCTCTGGCTGCCGTAAAGTATGCTAAATTAATTGTAGTTATATTGAAAAACTAACATTAAGAGGGCAAAAAACCATTTTGTGTTTTTTTTTTTATTAAAATCAATGAATAGTTACATTTTTTAGAGATTAGTAAGAAACCAAAAGTTCATTGTCCAATCGCAACAGCCAAAGTTAAATATCTTTTTACAGCAGTTTTTATACCTGAAAGTTTGTCATGTTTGGCTGTTGAAAAACGATGTTGCCCGAGAATTCATACATACTTAAGTATTTTAGGTATTATAACACGATAAACTAATTCATTTAACATAAAATATTATACTATATAAAACTAGTAGTAACTGATTGCGAAAAATTCCCATTTGAGTAGAATAATTACTCTAGGTTTTTTTTATCACGTTATGCTTCCAATGAGTGGAAGAAAAATATAAAGAAAAATAAAATAATAAGAAATGCAAAGATTGTGGAAGTCATTCTGAAATGTAAATAAGATAAAACTTTATCTCGCAACAATTTATTTCACTGACTGTTGCTGTCATTTTTCTCCACTCACCAACTACATACAACTAAATACAAATGGATTATGACGTGAATTTAGCATAAGAGTCTACAAACCTCTACGAGATATAAACACACACACCGACCGACCGACGGACCGATCGACCAACCGACCGCGTTACATTCATACTTAGAGTTTATTTAAAAATGAAACATTTGCAATTTTCAAGCGATAACATATACAAAAAATTAAAAAAAAAAATTTAAAAAAAGTAAGAAATAATAATAATAATAATAATAATTCGAACGCAATGGAATGAAAATGAAAAGACAACAACAACAGCAACAACTAAAAGATACATACTTCAGAAAGCGAAAAGACGCAAAGATACTTTAAGTCGTTCACGAAAACGGCAATAATTCAATTTAATACTTAAGTAATACGATTACGTTGATTATTTTGGATTTTTAAATTTAAATACAAAAGCGAACAAACAACAAAAAATACGCCACATCAAAAAGAGACAGATACAGATACAGAGACAGAGACGAACGAGAGAGCGCGGGGGAGGGCGAGAGAATGAGATGGGAACAGAAATAGGCCTACTCGTAAATGAAGGCTACAAGGCAGCGGACGTGACTCTGGTTGCTGCTGTAGTGCCCTGCGTGCGCCTATTGGCAATACCGGTGAGAGGATAAAAAAAAACGAAAGAGATTTAAATTTAAAATTTATTTGATTTATAATGATGGCTCTTACTCGTACTTTTCATTTTATTTTACTTTACCATATTCATTTTCTTTCTACTTGTACTTGTACTCCTATAAAATGGTGCGCACTTTTCGTTTCATCGCAAAGAATTTATCTGGCATTTGGTTGCTGTTGTCGCTGTTGTTATTGTTGTTGTTGATTGTCTGCTTTAATGTAATGCAAAAAAGAAACAAACAAACAAAAATAACATCTAAAATACAACACAAATTATGGAACATTTTCGTTATCGTCACATTCACCCTAACAACAAAAAGGTTATGTAAGTTTGACCCCTTTTGGATTTTGGTTTTTTTGTGTGTTTTTTTTTCGTCTTCTTCTTCTTTGATTCGAGTAGAAGAAGCAGAAAAAGAAAAGGAAGAAGAAGCAGAAGAAATGTTGACGTCATTTCGCCAGCATCTTAATGCGAATTTATGTTGTTTTGATGTTGTAGTTGGTTACGTTGTTGCTGTTGCTGTTGCTGTTGCGCTGATAACATCGAATGAAAGTGAAATGCGGCAAATGGCATGCAAATTGAAATCCTACATAAATAAATATTATTAATTGTTGTATGCAGATTCATTTTCTTTCTGCATTATTCTTTCTTTCTTTCTTTTTTTCCATTGGTTAACTTTCATTGGTTGACCGTTATTTAAAGTATCGTAAAGTGGCCGTGGCAGATATGAAGAAATAAGCGTGTACTGAATGACCTAGAGTAAAATTTCGCGGAGAATAACTTTCTGGAATGAATAAATGCTCCATGTGCCCATACTTATTTAATGGGTATTTCGAAAGTTTTTTCGAGACTTTGAGGGCAAAAGTCAAAACTTTCAAAATGAAATAGCTTAATTACTTAATAATTCAAATTTATCAGGCATTTTCGGAGATTTGAATTGAGAATTGAGATTTCCGTCATTCCCACTTTTGCATAAATATTGACTAAATATGGATTTGGCTTGGATCACTTTTGCATTCGACAGCTCATTTGAACCCACAAAAGTTTTGCAAGTCAAAAATTTCTCACCAACACAGATGAATATTTAAGTTACTAGGAAATTGGAGTGGTTTAATTATTATAGCATTTTTGTGTCAGTTTTTGTCAAGTGTTTTTGTTCTTATCAAGGTAATTTTGGAGGTATAGGTCCAAAGAGAAAGAGAAAGTCTTGTTTTATCTAGTGCTAAATAAAAATTAATTTTTCTGCACTTCTACAGTTAATTCGGGAACGGTAAGCTACTAAACAACCCACTGGCCCATCAACCTTAGGGACTACCATCATTCTGGAAATTCTCACTTTCCAAAGGTGAATTCTAAATAGTCCCGAATTGATTCGTTTTCAGCTAATTTGTTCACTCTTACGCTCTAATGTTCTTATGATCCGGTACTCATAGGAAAAGAATGTTTAGCGTTTGAGAAATACAAGTTTTCCTTTCAACTAATCGAGCTGTTTAGAAGATAGTACTGCAGAGTCTGAGGGATTATTGGCTGTCTGTCAAACTAAAAAAAAACTATCCTTCTCCTAGACTCAAGAATGATTTTCTTGGTGCCAGAAAATCGGAGTATTGGCAAAAGTACGAATGATTCATTAAGAAGCACTTGCGTAACTACCTCTTTCTGCTTTTTCTTTTAATGGCACAACAGCCCATGGAGGGCCTAGGCCGAGCTTTCCGCGTACCTACCCTGCTTGTCAAATTGCGGAGTAGGTCTCCATTCAAATAGCTTAAAAATAGTTCCACAAAATGGATAAATTTGCGCTAGTAGTTAAGTAATGCCACTTCGCCGTTCGGATTCGGCATTAAACTGTAGGTCCCTTCCATTCATGTACAAATAAAACACACACAACATGAGTGGATGCGAAAAGCTCGGCCTAGGCCCTCCATGGATTGTTGTGCCACTAAAAGTAAGTAAAGTAAGTTAAGTAATGCCGTAAGTGTGAGTTTCAATAGAACAAAAAATCAAGCGAAGGTAAATTAGTCATCAATAACGAAATCTCACAAGCGATAAACAAAGATAAGGGAAGAATAATTACTGAATTTGATAGTCTAAAAGTAGTTGTGAAATCAGTGGTTGTCAGTTATTTCGATAACTCGACCCAATCTGACAAACGGTTGGCATCATTGACTTCCCTGAACTCAAAATAGGTAAGATCAACAATTTAAGCTTTCGTCCAGGTTTTAACTTGCACATTGAAATTAGGGAGTATGCATACATACATATTCATAAACATATGAATGATGTGTTTGCAAATACATACATACATATGAATCATAATTCTACATACAGCTTTTTATTGCACAAGAAGCTGGCAAATAAAAGATGGCAACACTATTAGTGTCAACACTTTAAATATAATTAAGCTAATTTGTTGTTAAAACTTTTAAAATGTTGTAAGAAACAATAAGCAACTTAACATGACTTAAATAATGTTTTGTTTTATTTTGTTTTGTTTTGTTTTTTTTGATGCCTTTCTGCCTTTCCTCACCATATCTTTCACACTATGTGCATATGTATCATCATTCACTGTTATACGGGCTCTTAGCGGCAGGCAATTTAAAACAGAAACAAACAAAGCCAACAGCTACATTATCGACAACAGCAACAACAACCAACAACAACAACCAACAACAACAACAGTCATAATCAATCTGCTTAATGCGCAATATAAAAGGTATTAAGATACACACACACGCCATCATCATCGTATCGCGATCACCACCGTTCCTCGAATATCTCTCTCTCTCTCTCGCTCGCTACCTTTCGCTGCTGCAACAACATATGGTTCAGTGCATTTTTCTTAGCGATATGTATGCAATGCAGTTACTTTCGCAATCATTGAATTACGCGATCAACAGAATATTTCCTTTAACTCTTCTCTCGTCGCCTCGTCTCGCCTCGCCTCTTTGCTGCATCATGCTGCTGCTTCTTAAAACGTTTTCTCCCTCCTTTTCTCATACTGAGCTTAGTTAGATATCGTATTTGTTGCAACATTTTATGTCCATGTTCAAGTCAAATGTCAAAAAGGATAAGTTGATTAATTTTTTTTTTGGCTTTTTAGTTTTTTTTTTTCGTTTTGGGTTTTAACTATTTTCGATTTTATTATCGCAAACTTTTCATCGAAAATCACAAATCGTGATAACAGCAAAAGTAAAAACAGCACACAGCAACAACAGCAACAACATCAACAACAACAACAACAACTCAAAAAGTAAATGTTTCTTTGACTTTCATAATAATATTTTATTTTTGGTTCCGCTTTATTGTTTAAGAGCAAATTTAATATGTACTAATTGAATTTTTTTTTGCTTACAATTTTTTTTTGTTTTCATATTGTTGCTGCTATTGTTGTTGCTGTTGTTGTAATTGTAGTTAATCTCAGGGGGGCCATCCAAAAGGTCGTGAAAGTATGAACCAAAACAAAAGCGAAATCAAACATTTGGAAATGATGAAATTTACTGATGTTGCGCCTCGTTGGCGAACGAATCACCAACACCAACAACAACAACAACAACAACACAACCAGCAAATCAACTAAACGGTGAATCCAAACCAACCAATACATAAGTGCTCCTCAGATTTAGAGAATGCAAGTTTTATAAAATTTTACGATCATTCATTTCATTTCAAAAATTAAATGTTTCCCACCTGATCTTACGCCGTAATTCCTCCTTCATCTTCGTTACGTTCTCAGTGAAATGAAAGTCAATGAAGCGAGGCTTTTATGATTTTGCCTTTTTGATTTTTTTTTTTTTTTTTGAGGTTAAACAATGTTAAAGGTAATAAACGATGATTGCTGATTGTGATCGAAAGATTAATTGCGAAATTTAAAAGAAGCCCATTCAGAAGTAGAGTATCATTCACGAAAGTGGATGCCACTTATAGTACATAAAGCTAAAACACATTTTATGAACGCTCTTCAGTTGGAGCAAAATACTTGTTGTGGCCATTTAGTCAAATTAACTCTTAACATTGTTACAAAGTAACAGAAAATTATAGGAAAATATCAGGAACAAGAAAACCAAAGCAAAGTTCTGAGTCTCGTTTCAGATAGAATGGATTAAAATGCAAAAATTACGGGATGAGTGAAAAATTATACATTACAAATTTGACCCAGAGTGTTTATTTCTAAACAGAAATGAGTTATATAAAATGATAATATGTATCAAAATATTTACAAATGTATACGAATATTGGATGGATGGATGTGAGGAAGGCCGCAAACCTGACCTACGAGTGCAGGACAGTTCCTCAAGTTCTCAGACTATGTTGCCCATTGTACTTAAGGCCTAGGAAAAGAAGAAGGGGTGACAGCAAGTAAGGGGTTAGAGAAAAAGAGGGGAAAAGTTGAAAAAGGGGTTATAGGGGGACTACGTTCTCTTCCGCAAATTTCCCGGATTCTCTCACAAATCTCAGAAGATCGTAGAAGGGGAAGGAGTGAACTTTGTCCATTCATGTGACATTGAAACGCAAAATGCGCCATCTCGTTCTAACAAAGGCGGGGCATGTGCAGAGAAAATGCTCTTTGCTGTCCAAAGATGTTCAGGTCGGGTCCTCGGTAGTGCCGATGGTGGTCATATGTTGGCCCCATGGATTTTGCCCAGTGATGAGTTCCAACATCCGTCGAAGGTCGTTCCTTCCTAATTTAAGAAGGAATTCTGCTGCCTTCCTCTTTGGACAAATCACAAAACACTTAGCCGTTTTACAGATGTCCAGATTGGACCAGCGTGTGTTATGTACATCATTTGCATAAGATTTTATCGAATGCATGGCACCTGCCAAACTGGTCCCGACTATTGGCTCTGGTCCCAAAGGCATGTTCTTTAATCCACAGTTGGCCAACTCGTCGTCTTTCTCATTCCCAGGAACTACACAGTGCCCAGGAACCCAAATAAGATGGTGCTGATTCAGTCTTACGACAGATCTAAGTTTCCTCTTACACTCTTGGACAATCTTTGAAGTAATTCTCGCGTTCTCCAGAGCCTTAAGTGCAGCCTGACTATCATTACAGACACCTATACGTTTCCCGCGCCATTTTCATTGAAGAAGATATCCGTCAGATTCTCCAACACGACCTCTGGATTGCTCCATTGTTCACGCTTCGGGAAGCTAACTTCATATTTTATTCCGAAAGTAACCACGGGTATGTGGCGATTATTAATATAAAGTCTAGTTTATAAACATAAAATGTACATGTTCTTTTAGGATAGAATTAATTTCTCTTCATCAACATTTGATCTAGGTGCAACTCTTTATGGAAGTTGACCAATGTTCTTTTTCTTCTGTGTTTTCATTTTTATTTCCATCAGTCCTAGAACCAGAAGCAAACTGAAGTAAAACATGGTATCATTGTGACCCAGTGGCGTAGGTAAGGGGGGCAACGGGAATAAAGGAGATATATCCCACCCCCTTAGGAACATATTTTCATATTGATAAAAGCCGAAGAGGTTGACTTTTTCGACCTATTGCACAGTGATTCGTCCCATAGACTGAAAAAAATCGCAAAAAATTAGAACCAAAACCTAATCTGTTATAATTTTACAGGTAATACTTCAACTAAAAAGAATCCAATAAATCTTGCTGATCAAATAATAAGTATGGGTACTAGAGTTGCTGAAAGTTGAAAAAAATTTATGCATTATTTTTTGATGTTTAATTTCAACCTTTTAGTTGTGGATGATAAAATAACTTTGAAAAATGTATACTATGTTGACATAGAGAACCCCCTAATACTTATGTATTTTCGCATCCGAAAAATGTGTCAGTTTTTCAATAAAATCAAGAATATTAATAACTGAACAGTTGAAGCGGTAAAACGATGTTTTCCAGTGAAACTCTTAAACTTACATACGTATAAAGGATATACATTTTTTTAACTTTTTCAAATAAAGAATATCGGGTCCATTAAACAAAAAACAAAATATCGCACTTTGATAATCTGGTAAAAATTATCAAAGTTCGTTTCTAATTGATGCGCGAAATCATAAAGGTTGCAATAAATATTTGAAATTAGCAGCCTGCATGAAAAATTTCGCAAAGATCTGGGAACTCCTTCGGTTTTTGTCCAGTCGTTGTATAGGTTCAAATCACTTTATTGTGTCCTAACCCCCGCCAACCCCTTTTCAAAATCTTGTCTCCACCACTGTTGTGAGATAATGTAATCTACAATATTTTGGCAAGATTTTTCTATTGGATAATTGCTTAGATTCACTTTTTGCAATTGGAGCCTATTGTTAGGCCAAATTTCGCTCACTCATTAGATAATTCCACACTTTGGAATGCATTGATTAAATGCTTATCTCGGTGGCATGCCATGTGTTCATAACTTTACTTTGTTATCACAATGATCTACGTACATCGCCCACAATGATATGATAGTTGAACAATTTTGTTTCGCTCAAAAGTACATACATTTCGGATATGTTAACTCAAACATATCCGAAACTTACGGGTCCCTTGTTTATCAACACCACAATTATTCATTTCTTTATTTCTTTAGTAAACTTTACTAAGACTTACATCATCAGGCACCTATAAGTAAACATGCAACATGTAGAATTATATTATGCTCTTGGAAAACTTTCATAACACAAATGCACATTTGACATTTTTCAAAGTCTCTGATGACGTATTTCAAATATAAATCTCATATCACAATTAAGAATCTTAGCAACCATTTTATTACATAACACAAACAACGGGCAAATCTACTCTACCAATAAATAAAATTTTCTTTTACCAGAAATATCAGCAGTCACAACAAACCAAAAGCCAATGAAATGAAATAAAATAAAAATTCACAAAAAAAAAAAAAAAAAATCTCATACAAAGAAAATCGCCAATGAAAAATCTCCTCAACTCAAATAAATGAAAAACGAACATGACACAAGATTAGCAACTGATAAGCCAGCAATAAGTTTTGCCAAATGCTCAGCGCATAGCAATGCAATAACTAAATAGGAAGCGTCGAGGAAATACTTATATGTATGGTATGTAAGAGGGCAGTGGCGAGGGGGGAGGGGGTAGAAGCAAGCGGTGGGAAGAAACGGTCTAAATGTAAGACGGACATGGAAAGAGATAAGCCAGCAAGCAATAGCCACCTTCAACCTTTGCCAACAACTGAAAGAGTGATGCACTCAACACTCGCTCGAAATGAAGTCAAAAATCTACATTACGATTAGTACAACAATAATAACAACAACAACAACAACAGCACCAACACCGTGGCAATAACAAAGAGTAACAGAGTAACAACTCAAGAAACGATGAGAGAAATGTTTGTTCGTTTGCTAAAATGTATCCATCTAGGACTAACTACGTGTATAAATATGTGCTATGTATTACATGTTGCCGGTTGTTGGTTGCAGCCTAGTTGCTGGCTAATAAATAGCAAACAAATTAAATGAAAAGATTTGAAAGAAGCCCAACAGCGACAAACTACTGATGCTCATGCTGATGCTCAACTTAAGGATCACCCTGATTCTCTTCCTGTTTAACCTTAACTCACTATGTCACTGTTTGATGCTGCTGCTGTTGCTGTTGCTGGAGCTGCTGTAGGAACTCACTCATTGTAACATTGGTAACATGTATGCATTTGTTTCTTAATCCCTAAGTATTATGGTACATACATACATACATACTTATAGTATATGACATTAGTGAACATATGTATGTATGTATGTATGTAAAATAGGTGGCAATGTCAAAAATAAGTCATTCTTCAAACATAGAAAAGCGGCTGCAACACAACAAAAATATCAAATGACGACAGTCTAATCTAAATGCAAGCCAACCACCAGCTCTGCAAATATGTGTACACACAGTTCTCCTCCTCCTCCTCCTCCTCCTACTCCTCCTCCTCCACAACTCAAAAGGGGAGGATCGGATTGTAGCAAATGTTTGTGTTTATTCTGTTTCTATTAAGAAACTGTCCGCCTGCCTGTCTACAAACTGTAAAGCATACAAGCAAAAAAAACAAAACAAAGCAAAAAAACAAAACAGTGCTGTTAAGCGTTGCAAGTATTTGCATCTACGAGAGGAAACTTGAAATTGATAATTCTTATGGTCAAGACAAGAAAAAAAATCTTTGGGATTGTTCAATCATTTGAGTCTTACTCCAGTATTTCTGCTATTCCATAGTGCCAGTAAGTATACTTTCGTTATAGAAATCTTAAATTTTAATCCATGCTAACAAGAAACTGATTAAGTGTTTTAGTGTCTGAAAAATCTTCAACCTTTGGAATTACTCAATTAAAAGTAAACCTTTGCAAAATCATAAACAATGTATTGAATTTATTTATTTATTTTGAATTTAATATGGTTTTAAAAAGTATCAGCAAAGTACGAGTAATCAGAAATTCATAAACTTGAACCCTTATAATAAAAAATATATGTACTTACTTAGATGAAGCTATTATTCTACAAAGCTGCTGCAATTTGTTTTTTTTATTTTTTGTGTTTCATTTGATAAGTAAATCTTATAATAATTGAAACTATTCCAATGACGCAATAAAAGTTTATAATCTCAAAGTTTGTTTTTTGCATACCCCTGGACAATATCTGTTGATTTCTAGTTTAGTATTTAATTTCATATTAATTTTAATAAATATATTCATATTCATATAGACTATATGATTTATTCGTTTTAAAGAATCATACATAAATCAAAATGCTGACAATAAGAAATTCATAGTTCCTAGAAATGATTCAATTTTCGTGATTAATATAAAAGTAAGCAAAAGGATTATATATGTATGAATTAATTAGATTTAGAAATCAAGTATTAAAACTTAAAGAGAAATTTCAGTGAATAAGCCTTAACAAAAAGATCGGAATGGTTTTTTACATTTAAAAAGAAACGTAATACAGCTTAGCTTTCACTTGATTTGTGTTTATTAAATTCTTATAGCGACTGTTTTAAGTTAGATTGCTGAAGATGAAGATTAAAGAAAAACATGTATGAACCAATATTGTCCCAGATATATTTTTCCCCTGCTAGTGAGTACCTCGAGTTACAAAAGAATGAGCTCGCTCCGGTCTTATTTCGTTTTTGAGAAGAGCAGCACCTGTTGTTCTTTTATATTCCTAGATTTTTTATGTATTCCCCCAGTTTACAATGCTCTGAAACAAAACCAATGATAATTTGTTTATGTTAAGCCTTCAATGGAAATCAGCTCTCTTTGAGTTAAACTACCCATTTAGCAACTTTAGCGGTCTAACCTTAAAGATTTTAATTCATATTCGATATTTTCCTTCACTCTTAGTTCCTATATTTGCTGGTGTTAGTTATATTCCAATGAAAAAATTCGAGATCAATAAGATTCGTGGCCGCTACCTTTCTTTCCAAACAATCGGCCTTCTCTTTTCTATATATTTCTATTTGTCCAGAAAACCAGAATATTGTTACCTAACTAATTCATTTAGTAGATAAGTCTTGAAATACCCAAGCTGTCTTTGAGGATATCTCAAAAAGTTACAGTTGCTGAATTATCATTATCTGAATGAAATACTACTTACTTGAATTTTACACTTCCGCTCGAGTTTGGATTATACGCACAGCTTTATGGCAGGCAAGAATCTCTACTTGGAAAATGCTAAAAGTCTCCCCCACAGGCTTAAGATATCAGATTTATTTTTAATCCGATTGTTTATTCCATTCTATGAATCAAACAGCGTTATAAATGTAATGTAGAATGTGTTCCATGGACAAAGTAGTGTTCTAGTTGGAGGAGTTTTAGTAAATGTATGAGAGAAAATTTGAGTCCCTTGCCACCATCTACTGTAACAATAAGAAGTAATATAATGTTTAAGGTGAATCTGCTGCAGAACCTATTAGAAAATGACCAGTGGTTATCACACTTACAAAAAGGAATATATTCTTCTTCACAAGGTTTCTTGCTTCGCATGCTCCCTCTTCACTTACTTTACTTACTTACTTTTAATGGCACAACAGCCAATGGAAGGCCTAGGCCGAGCCACTCATGTTGCGCGTGCTATATTTGTACATGAATGGAAGGGACCTACAGTTTAATGCCGAATCCGAACGGCAAAGTGAAAACAAATTTTCATAGGCAATTTTTACTCTTGTAGGTTTGCCATTGCCTGCCAAAAGGTGGTGCCGTGTAGAAAAATTATCTTTTCTACTTTTTTTTTTTTTTTTTGATTTTGCCTGTGCCAAGATTCGAACCCCGGACAGTCTGCGTAGCAGTCCAACGCACTACCACTATGCCACATGCTCCTTCCAATTTATCAAATTAAGGTCTCTAAACATCTTTTTTATATTCGGTCATATAAAAAAGTATCCGAGGTTGGTACGCATAAATCTAGCATGTGGTTGATGGTTACTGCCTCCGCTATCTCCGACAGCTTGTGAGTCGATCTGGGTCAACCAGTTGCAAAATTTCATTGGCTTTTTCAGTGACTTTCAGTGGATCTTTGATATTGAAATTTCCGGAACGGAATCAAGCAAACCACTCCTGGGTGCGGCATTCACTCACAGCATCCCCACCATAAACCGCACAAATTTTACGGCATATTTCTATAGCGGTTTTACCTTTTCTATAGTAATAAAGCATCACAAAGCGTATTTCTTCAAATATTTCATTCATTCTCAAATAAATGTAACTTTTTACACTAGCAACGAATTACACAACTGCCTTCACACAACACGTGTAGCGTAAAATGCCACTTTTAAAACATGTGTTTGTTTGACATAATCGGACTAGTGTTGCCAGATTTGTGGGTACCAATACCAAAAACCGCGGTTACTTATTAAATGACCCAATAGTTCTTTTAAAGCGATGGACAGACTAGTGAATGGGTTTACCATGAACCAGTTTATTCTACATATTTTATTAGTAAAACGTTTAAAGGTGAATGTTTTGTAGCAATACAAGGAACATAATGACGTTTACATTATGATAGTAAGTTATCAAATGATAGGATTTAAGTGATCAATAATTTTGTTTCTTTTTTTTTTCTTTTGTCTAGAATTCTTTAACTGAAAACCATAAGTAGAGTAGAGTGTGTGCTGTAAACTTATTTTCAAAATTCCTCAATTTCCACAAACGAAAAATGATATACAAATCACTTATTTTACCAACACTACACACGTTATACTTAAGTAAAAATAAATAGTAAAGCAAAAACAACAACAACAACTCAAAAGCTTTAACCATCACAAGCAGCAGGCACTCACTACATAGATATGTATAATAACAACAACAACAACGACAAAAACAATATTCAAAAGTGTTGCCATTTGAACGCTGTTGGAAATGGCAGTAATGTGACCATTTAAGACCTCTTTCTGATGGCTTATAGAGTGAAAACGTCCTGCTGTGTGAAAACAAATTATAGGCATGTAATGTTGCATGTTGTGCATTTCATACAAAACCAAAAAAATAAAAAATAAAAAAAAGACCAAGAAAAAAACAAAAACCAAACAAAATCAAAAATCAACAACAAAAACTAAAAGAAATAGAAACCTCTCTCATTCAATCGGTGGATGTGAATTTCCACAACATTCGGACATACATACAAATGTACATACATAAGTACATATATATATATACATATATGTACATGTACTCGTACATAACCAAAGTCTAAACTCAAACTTCAAGATTATGGTACTCTACTCTAACACTCATACCTACAAACTACATACTCTTGTACCTGTGTATGTATAGGTACATATATGTATGTTTGTATGTATGTACATCTGCTTATCAGATTTGCGAGGATTGCGCAAAACTATTTTTATTTCGTTAGTGCTGTTTTTGTTGTTGTTGTTGTTGTTGTTGTTATTGTGGTCTATTCCCCCCATTAAAACGAGGATATTTTATAGTGACTTAACTTGAGTTTTAACTTAGAAATGAAGTAATGTAACGAGAAAAGAAGAATAAGAAAACAGAATACTTACATACACACATACACACATACATAGCTAAGTATCTTAGCTTGAAGACACACTCATAAAAATTTAACAAAATTCGCAATTAAGCCAAGTTTATGATGCTTTTAAAAAAGTTTTACTTGAATTACCTAGAAGAGTCTTTTAAATCATAAGAATTGCTTTCATTTAACATTTGCACATTTTACATCCGAAAAACTGTATAATTTTTTTAAAATTTTAATCAGTTGCATGTACCAAATATAAAATATATTATTAAATAATAAAATGTAATAAAACCTTTGTGTAGTGATAGTATGTATGGTACATACAACTGTCAAAAGATCTTGCTAACTAGAGAAGGCACAAGCGACTCCAGAGTATTAGAGAAAATTTGTTCACATTTAGGTGAGTTGAGGTGAGTTGAGGTGAGGTGATTGTCCGAAGCTCGAGGATACACATCGGTGGTTAGCAAACCTTAGAAGAGAATTCACTTCCAGTTTATCGACCTCATTCAGACCTTCAACCTGTGGAGCTCCCTGCTATATTAATCGAGTCCTAGCGAAAGCGAGCAGAAACAAAGGAGATGCTCCAGAGTCTCCTTTGCATCAATTGTTCACATGTAGTGATTCATTAATTTTTGGACAAATTTCAACTTAGAAAGATTAAGTTGTAAACTTGTAAAACTTGTAAAACTATGTCCTAGTAAAATGTTATACCGAAAATAATGCAAATCTTAAAACAATTTTCTGTGTGGGATTGTTTTACCTTATACTTGAGGCTGATTCAATATTCTTGAAAAAATTTTAACTTTACAAAAACATAAAGGTAAGCCTAGCCACTGAAACTTAATTTTCGGCCATAGAATCCGATGGTGTATTCAGTTTTTCCCCACCACATGAAAATAAATTGATCAAAAATAGGTGTTCCACAAGTAATCGTATTGATATATCCAGTCCTATATCTCTTATTCACTAGTGACCTCTACCAGCTGGATCAAATTATAGCACTGCCACCTATGCAGACGATACAGTTCTTTTAGCTGTTGGTGCGACCGTGGAAGAATCTACTAACTCCCTTCAATTGACGCTAATAGACGCAAAAATTCGATGGAAGGCACGTAAAGAAAAAAAACCACATAGCTTGATCTAAAATTTAAAAAATATGATTTGGCTTCTTAGTCGGAAATCGTTGCTTTGAATTTAGAACAAAATTATTTCATACAAACAAGTCATCAAACCTACATATTTGGACGTATGGAATTCAACTTTGGGGTTGTGCCAGTGAGTCAACAATAATGTCAATTTAACATTTCCAGAACAAAGTACTTAGGTCAATCATCAATGCATCTTGGTACATTCGTAATGCCGACCTGCACAGTGATCTGGAGCTAGATAAGGTAACGCACGTGATCCAAAAATTCCCTAATTCTCATGCTGTAATGCTTCAACGACACACGTAAACGAAGAGGCTCGCTCCAAAGCTCATCCTTCCTGTCGAGTCAGAATGTAGACTAAAACGCACAAAGCCCTGCGATCCTGTTGGGTGCAATAACTTAAATAAGTTAATCTTTTCTAACTTTGCAATAATCCTTTTAAATTTACTAAATAAGAATTGCTTGTTAGTCGCAGTATTATGACAATTGTATTATATCCTTTCTGAATACACTTAGAGAAACCGGGCACAACTTATTTACTATTTTAAAGTCCCATTTTGTTGTACAGTGTTATTAAAGAATCACTAAAGTCACTTCAAAACAGATTTCAGGGACTTTCACTTAAAGAATTATCAAAATTTAACAACAAAAAAAGTAAGAACCTAAACGTGACGTGCTTGGGAAAAACTGAAATACACCATCGAAAATTAAGTTTACCTTCGCCGGTCGGCTTTCCGCTGTGTTTTTCTGTTTTTGTTTTTGACGTCCTTAAAGTGAAATTATTGCAACAATTTGAATATGTAATTAAAAATGTATTCATTAGTACTTAATAAAAGAAGCTGTTGCTGTTCAGCAATTATTTCTTACAGTGTTTTCAGTGAGATTATACAACATCGTTTAATTTTAATATGACATCTTTTAAAATGAACTGTTAACTGTTGTATGCGCCGTCTATTCTGTTTGTCCGTCGGTGTGTCTGCCTGTCTGTATGTCTAACTGTCTGTCTGTCTGTCGGTGTTGTGTGGTGTTTCTATTTAAATCTCTGCTGCGCACCGTTCAGTTGGCAATTAAACATGACATTCTAGCAATAAGATAAATATTTCGATTAGATTTCTGCATGATGCACCCGTACCACTAAAACTGTATAAATGTATAAATATTTTCATGGTATTTATTTGATTAAATGGTTAAATTGCTAATATGCATACAAACTCGTATCTGAACGAGGTATGATAAAATAGAAATAGGAAGCAAGTTTATGTGGCAATACTCGTAAATGATAAAGTTCTTGGAATGAGCACCAATAAGTAAGTAGGTAAGTAAGTAGTAACATAAATTATTATTATTATTATTATTGATATCTGTATTTCAATCAATTCAATTCAATTCATATGAAGTTAGTACAGAAAAAAATTCCATTATTGTATTACACTTAAAAATAATTACTTAGCGTGTGTCAGTCAGGTAAATCTGATTAAGGTTAAGTTCAGACCATAGTTGAATAAACATAGTTGCCCAAGTAGAGAGAACAGGCTTAAAACGGGCTTATTTCATAGTCGATGATTTATGTACCATATAAGCTCAATGTTGGAATGAATACTTTTTTGTTAGGAAATGAGGTTATTACAATAAAATAATCATAACATAAGCAAACTAAGATTGATAGAAACAAAGATTTCGAAAGCATAACTCCACTTTAAGTTGCAATAAATATAGAAACAATTATAAGAAATTATTGTAGTTAAGTACTATTCTTACTACTTTTTTATCCAACTATGATAAACAAATTTACTGATTGGGAGAAAATTAATAGATAAGATAGGGTAGGAGTTCCACTTAGAAGACCATCTTCCTTACACATACTAAGATTCTCACCATAGTGGCTTGGCAGGAAAGCTGAAACTTTTATTCTAAGTAGTATCCATTCTGAAAGAATTGGACGTTTTCTCTTTGTAATGACGGGATCTTACGGAGGCCTGTGATTTACTTTCAATTATCGAAGACAAGTTTATCTCTCGACATGAATCAAATATTATAAACTCTTCGATATTTGTTAACTAATTTATTGTCTGCAAAGCTGTAAACTAATGCATTCAATTTAATTACAATACCTTGAAGTCACAAATAATAAACGACTATTCATGATTGCACTTATTGAACATCATATTTGACGCCTGAATAAAAAAGGGCAGTTAGAAGACTTTTTTGGAGTTACCGATTGGTTATTCATTTAGAAAAGTCTCTTGGAGTCAGGTGAACGCAATCTTTTTTTGAAGTCACGGGAATGGATATCTTATGACTTGACAATCACTTGAATTCACTTGAAGTTACATGTAAATTCTATGACTTAACAATCATAACTGCTTTGAAGTCACTTGGAGTCACATGCAAATCTTATGACTTCACAATCGTGGCTGCTTTGAAAACACTTGAAGTTGCATGCAATCACTTGAAGTCATCAAAAATTTGAAGTCAATTGGAGTCGCTTGTAGTCACTTAGAGTCAATTGAGGTTTAGAAGTCAATTGGAGTCACTTGAAGTCAATTGGGATTTGAAATAAATTTGAAGTCACTTGAAAACACATGCAAATCTTATAACTTCACAATCATGACTGCTTTGAATTCACATGCGTCACTTGGAGTCAATTGGAATTTGAAGTCAATTGGAGTCAATTAAAGTCGCTTGGAAACACATGCAAATCTCATAACTTCACAATCGTGACTGCTTTGAATTCACATGCATCGCTTGGAGTCAATTGGAATTTGAAGTCAATTGGAGTCACTTGGTGTCAATTGAGGTTTTGAAGTCAATTGGAGTCACTTGAAGTCAACTGGGATTTTAAATCAATTTGAAGTCAATTGGAGTCACTTGAAGCCAACTGGAGTCATTTCCTATTGATTTCAATTGATTTCAAGTGATTCCAATTGACTTCAGGTGATTCCAATGGACTTCAACCCACCATATGAACTAAGCCCACGCCATCACCACGGACACCGGTTTCCGATTACAGGGGTCATAGAACTTACTGTGACATATCAAGGATTGAGAGACGATCTATAGGAGGGTTGTGGAGAAGTTCCAAGGTAAACGACTTTTCGTCGCTGAATACAAGCTTGTCTCCAAAATGCCAATTCACTGCAACGAAACCTTTAAGGAATGCCGACCCGAAATAAGTTATGTCCCAGATGATCTCCTCAGTGCTGTTGGTATGCGTGCAGCCACATCGACGACTGACCTTATTAGACACAGTGTACATATTATGAACACAGCTTGAACTTTTGAAATTCTAAAAAGCGATCTTGTGAAATATACACTCCAGTATTTCTGATTCATACTCGTATCTAATGAACATTTTCATTGAAGAAATATAAAACATGAAAAATGATTTCCATCAACGAACTTATTTTTTCAAATGAAAACAAAAAAACAAATATTAACTACAAAAATTAAAACAAATGCCAATTAATCAGAAAAAGAAAAATAAATAAATAAATAAAAAGTCTGAGACTGACTCAGGCTCTGCCAATGAATGTTTTTACCATTGCCACATTTCATTCCGTTTCATTGCGATGAATGTGGAATTCATACTGACATGAGATTTTCAGTTGATATTTGGTGTATTGGTGCTGGTAGTTGCTGTAGCAACATCGTCAGCAATATCATCAACCAACAGCGACGCATTTTACACTTAATGCAAGGCAATATATCTTAAAAAGTATTTATATTTTCATATTTTCATATTTATTTTAAATTTGAAAATTGTATTTCTTTAATTTCCGCTCAATTTTTAACACTTTCACAGCAGCAACAGCAACAACAACAATACAACACGCTCGTGCATCTCATAAGTACCTACAATACATTTTGTTTTTTTTTTTTGTTATTTCTGTTTGTCTGTTGTTTTTTCATACATTCATATGTGTATGTAGGTATGTATGTGTGTTGTGTACACATTTGTTGTAATTTCAAAACCCACTAAAAGTCGCCTTAATTTTATACCCACTTTTTCCATTACTCCTCTCGTTGGCGACTCTTGTTTCTGCAACTGCAATTGCCAGTGCCACTTCTTTCTTTCTACATTTTTTTTTTTTTTTTTTTTTTTGTTACTTTCGGCCATAAGGCGTTGTTGCTTTTGCAGAGGTCGTGAGGATCACTCGTACAGGCCGAAAGCAGCTGAGGCGTATGCGGGTTAAAGCGTACCAGCGCATGCGTTTGCATTCACTTTGGACATTCATATGAGTGTATGTAAATATGTATGCATGTATACATAAGTATGTATGTTTATAAAAATATGTGAGTTTGAATGATGGACTTGGTTTATTTGTTTGTTTGTTTGGATTCTCAGTTTGTAAAGTGTGTAGATTTTCATTTTGAAATTTAAATTTTTTGACAGCGCATGAAGAAAAAAATATCATTCATATGCTATCGAGAGAGTTTCGCAAAGAAAAAAATTCATCACGCGTGAATTTCGCTGATGATGGGGGAAATTTGAAAAATTACATTTTTGCGTCATAGTTGAAAAAGACTTGTACTCCTTCAAAGGGTGATTTTTTTACTACTTGGTTTTTGACGTTTATATTTCTGACAGTTAACGCGTGATTCTTGACATGTGTCAAAGTAAAATATGCTCAGTTTGGTTTACCATTTCATCAAAAATAGACTTACGCCTGAACAACGTTTGCAAATTATTGAAATTTATTATCAAAGTTCGTGCTTTGTGAAAAATGTGCAAAGTCGCAAAATTGCCTTCAGCGCGGGGCTCATATTTGGCTCAATGGCTACGTGAATAAGCAGAATTGCCGCATTTCGTATTTGGAGTGAATACCAGCCAGAGGCAATTCAGCAGCTACCAATGCATCCCGAGAAATGCACTGTTTGGTGCGGTTACATACAAGGATAATGTTAGTTAAATACGTTCAAATGTTATGGAGGAACAATAAAATAAAACGTTAATGAAACTTGCTAGAGGAAGTAACAAAATGTAAACAAAACTGGCAGATCATTCCAGAAGCGATTTTCGTTCATAACTAGGAAAATAAATATATACATATTGGGCCCTACTTCTTCAAAGACGATGAAGGCCGCAACGTTACGGTCAATGGAGAAAGGTACCGGTGCCGTTCGATGATAACAGACTTTTTTTTTGTCGAAAATACTAGAATTGGATTTGGCCGACATGTGATTCCAACCAGGACAGTGTTACATGCCACACTGCACGCGAAACCATGCATCAATTGAGAAGCGAATTTGATGAGCAGTTAATCTCACGCTAGTGGTCGCTGTGGCGTAGTGGTAATGCGTTGGACTGCTACGCAGAGTGTCCGGGGTTCGAAACTCGGCACAGACAAAATCAAACTAAAAAGCAGAAAAAATAATATTTCTACACGGCACCGGCATTGCCTCTTGGCAGGCAATGGCAAACCTATAAGAGTAAAAATTGCCTATGAAAAGATTTTCATTTCGCCGTTGGGATTCGGCGTTAAACTGTAG
Source organism: Palloptera scutellata (assembly GCA_958295655.1). Taxonomy (NCBI): domain Eukaryota; kingdom Metazoa; phylum Arthropoda; class Insecta; order Diptera; family Pallopteridae; genus Palloptera; species Palloptera scutellata. Next base: position 88,416,582 of record OY282450.1, read on the forward strand.
GTCCCTTCTATTCATGTACAAATATAACACGCACAACATGAGTGGATGCCAAAAGCTCGGCCTAAGCCCTCCATGGGCTATTGTGCCATTAAAAGTAAGTAAAGCAAAGTAAAAAGTTAATCTCACGTTTTGGTGTAGTCAATTGACCACCAAGATCTTGTGATTTGACCCCGTTAGACTATTTTTTTGTGGAGCTATGTTAAGTCTTTTGTCTACAGGGACAAGCCAAACACGATTGCTGCTTTGGAAGCCAACATTGAACGCGTCATTGGTGAGATTCCGGCCGAATCAGCGTAGCTGCGGGCAACATTTAATTGAAATTTTCTTTAAAAAGTAAATGGCAGGAATTGATTTATCGATCCAAATAAAAGTTTCATTCACTTTTGTAAAATTTATGTGTTGTTTTGAATTTTCAAAAAACAAGCTCTTAAAAAACACCCTTTACAAATACATATAGTATGGCATGAACTCGTATGTGTGTAATCGTAGTATCTATCCATGATTCTACAATAAAATAATCAATGCAAATGCTTCAATCATCAACGAAATCTACAAGTCAGAACTCACACTTTTCACTTAGATCTGGTTATGCCATTACCCAACTTCTGCAGTCGCCGTGACGTAGATGGTAATGTGAAGGGTTGTGAACCAACTCAATTTTTCAGTATGATTCAATTCAACGGTTCAAGGTCTCTTTGAATCACTAGTTTGGTTAAAGAACAATTTCTTCTAACCGCTGGTTCGGTTCAAAAATGGTTTGATTCACAAACCCTCAATCTTATTTAATTTTTTTCCCAACACAACTTAACACAGAATCTTCTTCGGACAGCAAAGCTAAAGGTATCGACTACATTCTAGCGACAACAAAAATGTAAATTCAGCTAAACGCAATGAACATTCTATACTGTTGGTTCGAAAGTGGAATTGTTTATCATTTGTCAGATGAAGATTGGCCAACAATTCTTCAAAAGTGCTTCGATATTAGGAATTTAAACTTATTCATCAAAATCTCAAAATGGTTAAAAACTTGGACGTGCGCAAAAGTAGACCTTTCATAGATAGCACTCAGTCTTTTAGACCATATTTTACCCAGATAGATGAAAAGGAGTACAATCGAGAAAAAAGTTTTGGCAAAAAGATAAGAAAAGAGTAAAAGAAAAGAAAAACTTTTCACTTCACCAAATTTCTTGGTCCCTTTAAGAAACCTAAGACGATTAGATAGAGGAATAGAGTAAGCAGAACTCATCTCGGAGACATCGCTACCCAGCAGATATTTTCTTTTGCTCGAAAAGCGAGACAATAACAGAGAAAACGTTCTGTGTGTCCCTTTCCTCCTCAAGGCAGGAGATACACATGCCGGATGGGCAATAACACCCATGTAGGTCATACTATATATTACCCACATGTATCAAACCCAGCAGATGGAAATGAAAGTCTGTTGTTCTCCTTATTAGGTTGATTCAACAAGTACTTCGTTGTTTTGCGAGAGCTATCAATGGATTCGTAGATCCATTGCATTGTTCCTGCCAAACTGGCGCCGGTGATTGGTTCCCGGACCATTAGATATGCCACAAAGTCGCGGTTGGGCAATTCATCAGCCATTACGTTGCCATTCACATCGAAGTGTACAGGCAACCATAAAAGGTATACCTCTTTAGTCGCACGACACTTTTAAGTTTTAGCTGGGAAATACTTACGATCTTCGAAAAATTAGCGGAGATTTCTGCCTGGAATGCAGCATAACCATCACTACAGACTCCTATTAATTTCCCCGCCAACCGTTTTGTATAGAAAATATATCTAAAACACCTGAGGATGGCCTCGTAATTGTTCCATTGATTTTTTAAACCATTTTTAAACCAAATAAGGAGAAATTATTTATCAGAACTTGTAGTAATTCACTCATAAGAGATCATTCGCTTAACTTCGCTAAGATAAAGCTCCCAGTACAAGTTTTAATTAAGTTCAACTGCAAAAAGTAGTTCAAATAAGTGTAAGCTCACATTTGAAAATCTAGTCTGGTGAAAAAGTCAACAGTCATTCAATTTTAATAAAAAAAAATACCAAACTATGATAACCAATAAATGATGGACATAGTCACGAGTAAAACATCACTGCGCACATTGGCAGTAACGATACTGAACGCACGCAGAATATTCGTCCAAGAATAATACTTAATATCTTCAACTCTCATCATTTCCAAAATCATTTAAAAGTTGACTTCGTTCACTTGCTGGATGCATTGGTTTGATTGTTTATGACGATTGTTGACGAGCGAGTGTTTACTGATCATCATCATCGTTGTCGTCATCGTCAACACAACAGCAGCACTTTACTTGCAATCTGCACTGCGCTCCCTCCGTTTGCTGTTACGATTTGGTTTCTTTTTTCGCATACTTGGAAGATTTAACATGCTTCATTGCGTTACTGATCGAGCGCAGTTAAGTAGCAAATGGGCATTTGCTGCACAGGATCACAACAGAGGAAGTGGATCTGAAAGGGCATGAGCGTATTGCGTATGTGAGCAAGAACAAAAAATCATCGAATACATACTTGTATACATATACATATGCATATTATTGTGATTGGACTGACTGAGTGATTCGTACACTAATGGTATTCACCAATCAAAGCCAAATCCACGGGCAACACCGGGTATTCTTTCGCTAATAGCACATATTCTTTCTAACATCGTTTTGTTTTGCTTTCTTGCTGAGCTTACAGGCAGATGAATCGTTTTAGCCAAATTTAATGTATATATGTATGTTAGTATTTGCTTCGACTCTTTATTTATCCGTGTATACGTTTGCCCGTCCGTCTGTCTGTCTCTCGTCTGTTTGTGTCTCATTTAAATTCTACAGTTTTGTTACGTCTGTCGACAGGAAACATCAAATGTTGCACATGCGCCGCTACACTCAAGTATGTATGAAGAGTGGCACACATACGCACACAAACAAACAAACAAACACACACACTCACACACACATATACACACACACACTCACTAGATGGATCATCATGGAAAGTATGTACAGACATACTCGAAAGTAAGTGCGCGAAAAGATGCGGACCGACATCAGCGGATGATCTCCTGCTTTATTTCCGCTGTGCGGCCCCGATGGACCGAAACGGATTGGTCAATGCGTTTTGTCCTCACTTCTTCTTCTCAGTTTTGCATTTATTTTAGCCTATTTCTTTCATATTCTTTCATTGGATTCGTTGCATGTGCAGCCTCATCCCGTCTTAAGCTGCAAATTATTTGCACACATCAAATAAAATATGTGGAAAACAACTTGAGAAGAAATTAAGTCTTACAAAATTAAAAACCCACTTTAAGAAGGAAAAATAAAATTAAAATAAACCTTAACGTAAAAAGGCAATACTCGTACATAGGTGCCCCTTTTTTCATCTGTTGCCATTGCTTTTGATATTACTGTTGTTGTTGTTGTTGGTGCTAGTGCTCGTGCTGGTGCTGGTGCTGGTGCTACTCCTGCTTACTTTACTTTACTTTACTTTGCTTCGCTTGATGGCTTTTGGGAGGATGGTGTAGTAGAAAAACGTACTTACTTAGTACAAACTTAAGTGGGGGATTTCGATGTTGTTGCCGCAATGTGGCGCGCACACGCGCTAAAATTGTTGTGCCTTGTTTATAGCGATTAAAACAACACCCAATAAACAGTAGAGTAGTTAGCCTGTTATACGCACTTGTTGTGTTTTACCTTGGGCGGAGAGGATGTTGTGGGATTTTTCCGTTTCAAATCGACGTATTGATAAGTGCGGAAAATATGTAGTTGATATTTGTAGGATTAAATACAAGTGCATGAATTTTATTTTTCTTTTAATAGCGACGTTAAGCAAATGACTCACTTAAGTATGTTTTAATTTGTATGTAAGTACATATTACTGTACATAACTTATACGAAAACATACCATACAAACACGTGAGGAGTTTAGAACCTGAGTTAAGTGAATCAAAAATTAAATTTTCAGTAAATCAGTCGTTTTCATGGCATGTATGTAATAGTAATAAAGGGTGTTTTTTCGAGAAGTGTGGTTTTCAATCTGGCAATACTTTTTTCAGAGTTGATCTTTTTGACAGCTGTCACTTGATTTATTTTCATTTGGTTTGCCATTACATAATGAATAGACTTACGCCTGAACAATGTTTGCAAATTATTGAAATTTATTATGAAAATTAATTCAGGCGCTGTGAAAAAAGTGTTTTAGCGAGGAGGCTCATTTGGCTCAATGGATACGTGAATAAGCAAAATTGCCGTATTTGGAGTGAATACCAGCCAGAAGTAATTCAGCAGCTACCAATACATCCCGGAAAATGCACTTTTTGGTGCGGTTTATGGGCAGGCGGCATCATTGGGCCGTAATTCTTCAAAGACGATGAAGGCCGTAACGTTACGGTCAATGGAGAAAGGTACCGTTCGATTATAACACTTTTTTTGGACGAAAATGCTAGAATTCGACTCGGCCGACATGTGGTTCCAACAGGACGATGCCACATGCCACACTGCACGAGAAACCATGCATCAACAGAGAGGCGAATTTGGTGAGTAGTTAATCTCACGTTTTGGTTTAGTTGCCACCAAGATCGTGTGATTTGACCCCGTTAGACTATTTTTTGTGGAGCTATGTTAAGTCTCTTGTCTATAGGGACCAGCCAAACACGATTACTGCTTTGGAAGCCAACATTGAACGCGTCATTTGTGAGATTCCGGCCGAAATGTGTGAAAAATGTGCCATTTACTTTAAAAAGTAAATGGCAGGAATTGATTTATCGATCCAAATAAAAATTTCATACACTTTTGTAAAATTTCTGTATTTTTTTTTCTCATTTTCAAAACTTAAACTCTTATAAAAATCACCCTTTATGATCAAATTTCGTTACAATTAACAAATTTAGTTGATTTTCAAATAACATACTTCAAAAAAACCTCAAAAACATAATATAACATGAATTTGACAAAAAAATCAGAAAAATAATTTTCAAATTATAAATAAAAACAAAAACAGAATAAGAAAACTTTTTTTTTTCTAAAAAAAAAAAGGTAGATCCCAAAAATCCCAAAATCCCAAAAATTAGTCAAAAGTTGACAGAATCAAACTCCAGAAAAATGTCTAGCGCATTTTCGGAACGCTGACTTTGCGCTTCTCTGGATGCTTATGCTTATAAGACGTACTCAATCATTTTCAGAGACTGAACAACATTTGTTTTCAAAAATGGATTAGAAAAATGATGATAACCCTTTTCTTAGCATATGAGAGAGTTTTCTTTTAGTGCTCCTTACTGCCATGCCATTGTTTTAACCAACATTCGAGCACGCACGCTTAGCACAAATCTATTGCTTTATCTCCTCTAGTTATCTCACTATTATGCAACTTTTAAAGTTGGAAAATTCTATACATGTACCTAATGACCTGTCCGTGTACCAGACTTGGTACCGAAAGTTTATAGCCAGGAAGAGATGCAAATGTGTAAAAAGAAAAATTTTTACTATGCTGTTTTTATGTTTATAATATCAATGCTTTTTGTTTCAAAAATTAAGAGGTACGGAAAATGTTACAGTCGGTACTTTTTAAGCCAAAAGGTACTGAAAAAAGTACCTTTTGGTTAACCTACATTTTTCCCTTAGGCTGTGGTTATATTCAAAGTTTACTCGGCGAACACAATGCAATTGTTGTTGCATGAACACGAAAAAAAAAGAGCTTTTACTCACTCTCACACCGAACACGATATGCTGCGTGAAATGTACACCGAGCACTCCGAGTATTCAGGGTTAGCAATGAGTTATTCTACAAAAAAAGAACAAAAATGTATGTAAAATAGAAGAAAAACATGCAAATCTGTACATCATTATTTTCATATGCAGAAAAGCGAAGTTTCGAATGTTTTTAGTTTTTAAAAGTGAATACTTTACTTACTTTTAATGGCACAACGGCCCATGGAGGGCCTAGGCCGAGCTTTTCGCATTAAAAGTGAATATTAAATATATTATTCATAAAACTATTGAAGAAAAATCATATTATTTTCATAATTTTTCAATTATATTATTAATTTCACCATTTAGTGTTTCCGTTGCTCAAAAAATTGAATTACAAAAAGACATGAATTTCGAGAAAAAGCAACTCTGTAACGAACACCAATGTACCCACTACACCCAGCACGAGAATAAAATTTGATTTGAGCGAACACCAGTATAACCAGCAGTTTACGGTCTTCTTGTGCTCTTTCAGTGTTTCTGATAAGCTTGATGTAAGTGCTTCCTTCATATGACATGTGATGTAAAAAGCTATGAGCTAACTACAAAGAGAGAGCGCTTACTGCCGACAGGAGAGCGCTTTCTTTCCCGATGTATGACTAAAGGGCTGTGGTATGTGTGTACTGAAAGGCTGTGAGTAGTGAATATACGCGGTGATGAGATCGAGCAGATATAGAGAGAAGCTAGAGAGCCTAGAGCATATGAGATGAAACTGAGAGAGCCGAGCTTTTTTGCTATGAACTTATCGGGATCCATTATATTCTTATAAGTATACAAGCAACAACGCTAACGTCGGCTCTCTCAGTTTTCATTTCATGTGATCTTTTTAGTATGTAGCCATCACGTTTAATTATTATTTTTTAGATATTTTTAATTTTTTGATCTTTTTTCTATTTCAATTCTAAAAATCGAAAGGATACACTTATCAAGACGATATTTCGCAATAACATCAACTAATTGATTATTACTTGAAAACTTTGCTTACTTACTTTTAATGGCACAACAGCCCATGGAGGGGCTAGGCCGAGGTTTTCGCATCCACTCATGTTGTGCGTGTTATATTTGTAAATGGGTGGAAGGGACCTACAGATTTATGCCGAATCCGAATGGCGAAGTGAAAAGCTTTTCATAGGCAATTTTTACTATTGTAGGTTTGTCATTGCCTGCCAAGAGGTGGTGCCATGTAGAGAAAATATTTTTTCTACTTTTTGATCTTTTAGATAAAAGATCGGTGCTAAAATTATAGCTTCACATAAACTTTTTAACATAACCAAACTTCTTTTTTAAACCTATGGAAATGTTAATAAATTTCAGTACGTATTTTTTCACATTTCATTGTAAATAATTTCTAAAGTATGTAATGATTTTATACTTTCCTAAGGGAATGACCGCGTAGGTATGTTTTGTTCTTCAGCTGATCAACTCATTTTCTAGGGTTATGGTATCTACCATACATATTAAAAATAAGTTCAAGTTCAATTTTTCTGTATGCATGGTTTTAGCCAGTTAACTTTCTTACATGCTATTGCACACTTATTCGAAGGAAAATGATTTGTATGCACAAACATTTGTTTTTTTTTTGTATGCATTTACTAAAATAAGTGAACTTTAGTGTGTTCCCTTCTTTTGGCTTCCTTCTTTTGACGCATCAATTATTAAAGTTTCGGTAACTAAATTAAATCTTATTCGTATTTGTTTTAAATAAATACTACAAAACTTTAACATATTCGAGTGCTGTCCATACTATGTATAATACCTTGGTGCAGATCAATTTCCCAAGTAATGAAGAATTCTTTATGATGGTAAAACTGAAATGAAATCTCTTCAAACCCTTTCCATCTAACATCATTTCTTTTAGCTCTTTTTTTTATCTGAAAGTGAATAATTTTTTGTACTCTTTGCACTTCCGCTCAATGATAATGGAAATTCGGACCTAAGCACAAGTGCTCTCCCCTTAATTAGAGCGATCTTTATTTTATGACAGACCGTGTTTATCACCTAGAACTAAAATTACACAGAACGACTTACAGATGTACGATTTGAAGATTGCTTCAACGTATGTAACTATGTACAACCTTCTAGGATGTAGATCTTTTTAAATCCCTTTGGAGATCTATCAAATACCTTTCAAATTACAGATTGATCAGATCCGATACCTATTAGAATTATGTGCTTAGTTAGGTCTTCTGTTGACTGGGTTAACGTAAAAATCCCATATTCGCCTGAATGAGAGATCTATGCAGATGTGCAGAAATGCATGACAATGAGCAGGGGACACACTCACCAAATTTACTACAGTGCAGCAGCAGTACAGCAAAGACATCGATACACCAGCACAGCGATCAGTACGAGTACATCAGAAACACATTGCACTGACTGGGCGCACGCTGGACCAAAAGGCATGAAGCACATATGGCATATGGCATATGTTTGTTTGTATTTATGTTCGAGTACGTTTATATGTAGATATATACATACATATGTATGTATGTATGTACATATGTATATAGTATGAGGAAGACCAAGAGGCAGCCAGCGAGCGAACCAGTGAGTCTCAGCCAGTCAGCAAGTAAGTTAGCTTCGCCGCCGTGAGGTGAAGACCAAGTGAAGAAATTTATTTTATTTCATTTTATTGGCAAGTTGTTTTTGTTGTTGGAGTAGTATTTTTTTTAATTTTTTTTTTATTTTTTTTGGTTTTGTTAATTTCTTTCATTTACATTGAGAAGCACACTCAACACTATTTTTATTTTTTTTTGCTATTGCTTGCTATTTTTGTTGTAGTTGTCGGTTTATTTTATACATTCACACACACACATACATACATACATATATATAAATATATATATATATATATATATGTATGCCTGTATATATGTATATTTTTGTATACCGCGCGGACTTTGACTTATTTGCATACGAATGCAAAGTACGGCGTTCAGGCAGCACACTCATACACACACATTCACACACGCGGGGTATTCATACGTCGACGCTGAGGAGTAAAGTGTGGTACGAGTAAAGTGTGTATATCTTCAAGATACATATTTATGCTGCTTTTGTGTATCTTTTACTTATTTTCGAGCACTTAAATTACTTTTAATGGCACACGTTAAATGGGTCGATGTGAAAGAAGGCATTTATTTACCCGTATTTGTTGTTATTGCTGCGGCTGCTGTTGCTCTTGCTGCTGCCGTTGTTGAACCAAAAACATACTTTTTCTGCTTCTGCTTTGACTTTTGCAATTACATACATACATATGTATAACAAAAAATGCCGAAAAAAATCATACTCACTTCTTCAAAAACAAAAAAAAAAAAAAAAAAAAAAACAAAGAAACAACAAACACAGAAAAATAAAAATCACACACGAATTCAAAAAAAAGAAAAAATTTTTGAAGTGGCGCAATTATACCGCTAAAACGCACCAACAACAATAACAACTGCAGCAGCAGCAACAACACAATAACAACAACGACGACCAAAAACCAGGTGAAAGAGTTAAAAAACGAAAAATATACACTCGTACTCAAATGTAAGAGAAACACAATCGCAGAAAAAAAATTATTTCTTTTTTAAATTATATTTTGAATCGTGCGAAAAAAATCATTTTAATTGAAATACACTTCAAAGAAACAGCAACAGCAACCAACAACCAACAACAACAACAGCAGCACCAACAACCACCACACACAACAACAACGAAAATTCGCGTAATTATATGCGCGGCAGCAACAGCGGCATTGGCAACAGCAACAAATTGTATTCAAAAGAGGCATGCGCTGCTCTCGCTACAATTGCAATTGCAGATACTTCGTAACCGTACCAAAATAACAACAAAAACACAACGAAAAATCTAAAATATTTCCCAAAGTTTTATTTTTAAGAAAAGTAAAAAAAAAAATCGCATTTTTTTGGGATTCAAAGAAACCCGAAAAAAATGAGGAAGAAATGCCGAAATCTGTAATTTGCAATAAATTCGTTATTGTTGTTGCTGTTGCTGTTATTGCTGTTATTGTTGTTACTGCCTGCTGCTGCCCATGCTGTTGTAGCTGGTGTTTTTGTTGTTATTGTATATAAATAAAACAAACGCATTCGCTGGTTGCATTTCAATTTCAATTGCACAAATGCGAAGCCAGCAGCCAGCAGCCAACAGCAGTGATCTCTTTAGCCTACGCGCGCACGCCTATTCAAACCACATTAGTACACATCATGAATTTACTATACACGCGAGTGTGTGCTGCGTGTTGCGTGTGTGTGTGTGTGTGTGTGTGTGTGTGTGTGTTTGCATTTATTCTTCTTCTTCCGTTACCGCATGCAAAAACGACAAACAAAAATCAAAACTATACTCTTTTTTTTTTTATTATGAATTTTGATATATTTTTTGTTTTATTATTTATTTTGGGTTATTACTTACGATCCGATCGCATTCACGTTTACAGCACAACAAACAAACTTACTTAAAATACGAAAAACTTTATGAAACGAACAATTCGCAAATACGTCCGCACGCGACGCAGCGCACTTTTATAATGATGAATCCATGCGAGCGCACTCGGTAGTCATAACAAGCAGAGCGTGCGCATTTCGGGGAGCACACAAATAACTTTTATGTGATGCATCGGATAATTACCATAGTACTTTTTCGTTTTTAAGTTAGTACTTTTTCTGCTGCTCTTTTTGAGTTGAAGAGAAAATGCTGTTGCTCACTTATCACAACAGAGAAACAGATAGAGGGAGAGCTACAAAGAGAGATAAAAATGCAAAACACTTTGGAGTATAGCAGAAGAGAATTTGTTTTAAAGTTTTTTTTTTTTTGTTTGTTTACATTAATATTGAATATGCTTTTAAAGAAAAGAGCGCGCTCAATGCGAGTAAGTCTATACTAAGCAACTATTTAATAAATATGTTTGGAATTGGTGTGAAAGAGTTTGATTTAACGGAAAACTATTGGATTCAAAATTTAACCCCGGACATAACATTTAAGTAGTACAGACATACATATATTTTATATATATATATAGTTATTAACTACTTTTTCTACTAAGTAGTTAAGTATTACAATACAATCTTCTGCTTACTAACGCGGGATAAGAACATACACACCATTTAAGCCTGGGAAATTCTTATACAACAAGCTTCATCTTACACTTACTTTACTTTTAATGGCACAACAACCCATGGAGGGCCTAGACCGAGCTTTTCGCTTTTCGCATCCACTCATGTTGTGCGTGTTATATTTGTACATGAATGGAAGGGACCTACAGTTTAATGCCGAATCCGAACGGCAAAGTGAAAAGCTTTTCATATCAATTTTTACTCTTGTAGGTTTGCCATTGCCTGCCAAGAAGTGGTGCTGTGTAGAAAAATTATTTTTTTAACTTTTTGATTTTGCCTGTGCCGAGATTCGAACCCCGGACACTCTGTGTAGCAGTCCAACGCACTACCACTACACCACACAGCGACCATCATCTTACACACGACTCATAATATTTGGATAGCCCCAGAAGTTACCAAATCCAGTTATTTGTATAAACGTTATCCTTTCGAGTCTAAAAACCTTTCTGCTGAACTGATAAAATAATGGTTTCGTTAGCTTAACCTACGCCTGCCTACAACTGGAAATGAAATTCCATCCAAATGCCTGGCTAGTCATCATTGTATATCCTAAGTATATATTTGAAGATATAAAAACCAAATTTGTTAACGTTTTAAAGGTTTCGATGGAAGAAATGTTCACGTTAGTGGAAGTTAGCATTATCGCAAGTCAACTGCATATCCTATTTTAAGCCACATCTTTTTTTAAGCGAGGTTTAAGAACACGGTATTGTCTGATTTTGGTATCCCTGGAAAGATTATTCGTCTTTGCAAAGTGGCACTGCGTTGGTACACCACCAGCGCAGTGAAAATTGAGACAGACCTCTCCGCACCATTTGATACCAAAAGAGGTTTCAGACAAGGGGACTCCCTATCGTGCGACTTCTTTAACCTTATGCTGGAGAAAATAATTCGAGCTGCGAACATCGACATCTCTGGCACTATCTTCTACAAGAGAGTCATGCTGCTAGCATAAGTACGCTGATGATATTGACATCATTGACACCAACGCGCGAGCAGTCAGAGCAGCATTCTCCAAACTGGAAAATGAGTCTCGTCGTCTAGTGGTCTAGTGGTGAACGAAGACAAAACGAAATACCTTGTTTCAACAAATAAAGAGTCACGGCATCTTGGACAAAATCTCACTGCTGACAATTATACTTTTGAAGTCGACAACGATTTCGTATATCTAGGATCCAGCATATACACCAACAATAATGTCAGCCTTGAGATCAAGCGGAGACTAACTCTTGTCAACAGGTGTTACTACGGGCTCAGTAGGCAATTGAGAAGTAGGGCCCTCTCTCGACCGACGGAAATAACGCTCTATAAGTCCCTCATCCTTCCCGTCCTAATGTATGGTGGAGAGACGTGGACATTGACCATCAATGATGAGAGGCGGTTAGGAGCGTTCGAGAGGAAGATACTCCGTAAGGTCTACGGTCCAGTATGCGTGGACGACGTGTTTCGAATAAGATGGAACGATGAGCTGTATGAGCTGTACGCCGACACTGACATATAAAATTTATATGTCAGTATTTATAAAACATATAAAAAGCGTATAAAATTCCAACGGCTTCGCTGGCTGGGTCATGTTAAGCGAATGGAAGAAAGCGCTCCGGCTAGAAGGGTATTTTATTCGAACCACGGTGGAGGAACACGCAGAAGGGGACGTCTTAATCTCCGATGGAAAAACCAGGTGCAGGGCAACCTGACTGCACTTGGCCTTATCAACTGGCGCCAGCGCGCGCATAGCAGAGGCGACTGGCGAAGCTTTGTAGAGGCGGCCAAGATCGATCATCGGTTGTAATGCCAGTTAAGTAAGTAAGTAAGTTAAGTAAAATTTCACAAAAAGCGATTACGTGTGCTGCGCGTTCAAAGTTAAGCTAGACTTCAGTCAGCAACTCCATAATACGAAATAACGCCTTCTGCCTGTTTAAAGATGAGTAATTTTCAGATCGCATTGATGACATTATGGAATTTGACATTTTACTAAGGTCTGAAATCCAATAGAGTTCATTTATATGACCAGGTTCAGCTTGGATTGTAATCAAAACTTCATTTGATTCAAAGTTGAATTTCCAACAAGATTGTCCGCTATTTTAGACGAACCAAGCTATTTCAATGGATATTAATTCAAAGGATGTTAAATATCATGATTCTGATGTTAGTGATGATGCTGTCCGTAGTAATGTTGTTTAGGTATTAAAACCAGTATTACATGTATTTTACCTGTAATTTGAGGTGGAGTTTTTTGTTATAAAATTTTTTATCTTTTTCTAGTATTTTATTGACAACAATTTAAACCAAATTCCGATGATCCTGTCACAAAATGGAAATTAACTTTAACACCTTCGTCCAATTTGCCACTATTTGAAATGTTCTCAAATGCTCTCTGGTTTCAGCAGGCCGGCGGCACCTGCATGAAATAATCGATTTATTGAAACAACGATTGCCAGACAAAATCATTTGCCGAAATTCCGATTTCAACTGGCCACCAAGAACATGGGATTCAAAACTGTTCGATTTCTTCCTTTGGTGTTTGTGAAATCTCAGATCGATACTTATACACCACAAACATATTTCCTAAAATGTCATCGAAAATTTCATTCAAAGAACAAGGGTCCTTGATCAGAGTCACGGCGGCCATTTTGCTGGATATTTTATTCCATTTTTATTCGGAACATGTCTACTTTACCATGCCATTAAAATATCTGCGTTTCATTTTCCAATTAAATCGTGCACTCTTATTGGGACACCCTTTAATTTAAAATAAATAGGAAAATAGAACATTTTCTGATGTCCTAAAAAGTAAAGTGCTATTTTGTAGTGATATTAAACGTTTCAGAAATAATTCCCGTTTGCGTGGGAATCGATCCTGTGGTCCAGTGAATGAGTGCTAGACTAAAGCTCCACTTGCCTCATGATCGATTCACATACAGGTAAAAATTACTTAAGTAGATATTTATTTATTTACCCATTCGAAAAGAGTAAGTCACTTTGGTGACTTGATGCTTTGCTTTTGTGGGCGTTTTTCTTTTTTTTATCGCATTTGTTTTCCTATATCAAGCGAGAATATATTTCGAAGGAGCCAAAGATCCTGGTAGTCAGTGAAACTTAAATTTTTTATAATTTACCATTTCTTTTGTAGTTATAAATAAATATTTTGAAAACTCTCTTTCCAATACAATACATACTTTTACATTAGTTCCCCATTATATCATACACTTCTTGCTCATAGTTAGGTTTAAATAATATTTCATTGTTCTGGCTCCAGCAAATTCATATTTTCATGCATCACACAACCATTTCTATCAAGAGTATATTCACAACTGATCAATCCCAACGTGGTTTTCATGGTATAAAAGGCCAAATACAGAGAAGGAGAGCTAGAGAGAGAGAGAGAGAGTCACACCACAGTCCAAATCAACCTGTCTGCATTGCTGTGCCCCAAAGTATATATGTATTGTTTTCTGCATGTGGCATGCGTTTTTAGTCACCGAGTTGTCTCGTCTCCTGGGCATGTGAAGATCACTTGCGGACTTCTGATCTTTTCAACTGAGTTTAGTTAGTTCGTTTGTTATTAGTTTAACAAAAACCATCGAAAATAAGTATAAAGCTATAATCGGTCATACTAAGCACATAACATGTGTATGTATAGGAACAATGTCAAATACTTATATTGAATTTAAAGTTTTCTGAAACGATCATAAAAATATGAAGCAAGTAATGTGCGAATAGCGATGTGATTGAGAAATATCACTGCATTGTAATATCTAATTGATTTTAGCGTTTCTTTTTGTTTTAAAAAGGAAAAAGTTCTATCTTTCATTAAGTAAGGTAAGCTGGGCAACGTTAATAAAAAAACTTACTTCGTTAAAGTTAATTCGTTAATTCCTGAAATAAAATTAATGTTAGCCATTAACTTTAATTTATTTTATGGATAAAATGAAAAATTGATTTTTTTTTATTCAAAAACTCTTAAAACAAAAGTACTACGACTAAGTATATAAATGGAACAAACCTTCAATTGCAGCACTACATACGAGGTGTGATCAAAAATAACCGTTATTTTCAAATTTCGTGAGTTACGTATGTTCGATTTTCGCATTTTTTTTTTCTGTTATGTTGGTAGACATGTCTGTTATATATGTTGGCAATACCAACCATTTTGGATTGTCAGTTTGTTTTTGACAGATAAAAAGGTTAGTCGTGTTTTGGTGTGCTCTTCGATTTTTTACTATTCGAAAAAATGGATCAAAGAAACTGTATTCTGTTTTGTGTAAAAAATGAAATTAAATGTGCAAGGTCATTTGAAAAGTTGACTGTGGCCTTTGGCGAGTCTACTATGAGCAGAACACAAGTTCAATTGTGGTATAACCGGTTTAAGGAAGGCCGAGAAGATGTCAATGACGATGCTCGTCCTGGTCGCCCGAGCACGTCAACAACCGATGAAAACATTGACGTGAGTGAAGAAAATGATTTTGGATAATCGTCGAATCGTCGAATCACTATCAGAGAGGTTGCTGATGATGTTGGCATATCGTTTGGCTCATGCCAAGCAATTTTTACGGATGTTTTAGGCATGAAACGTGCGACAGCGAAAATTGTTCCAAAATTGCTAAATTTTGAGCAAAAACAACGTCGCTTGTGCGTAAGTTTTTGGCCAAAAACAAAACCGTTATCATGCCTCAACCACCGTATTCACCGGACTTGGCCCCCGCTGACTTTTTCCTCTTCCCAAAACTGAAGACACCAATGAAAGGAAAGCGTTTTGCTACGATTGAGGAGATAAAAGAAAAATCGAAACAGGAGCTGTTGGCGATACCAAAAAGCGCGTTTCAGAAGTGTTTCGAGGATTGGAAAAAACGCTGGCATAAGTGTATTACATCTGAGGGGGATTACTTTGAAGGGGACAAGATAGTTGTTGATGAATAAATAAATACTTTTTGAAAAAATTTTAAAAAAAAAGGGGTAATTTTTTTATCATACCTCGTATATCCGATGGCTGCGTTGTAATTGATAAACTAGTTCATCCAAACATTCTCGCGTAAAAAGCCAGCATCTGTCACCAATTTCGTGGGTTGCACTCCAGCCTATGTTTACGTTTACATCATGGATGACGCTTTCAAGTGACCTATCACAATTTTCTGGTTTCTTGGCTGAGTGACAGCATCTTCGAGGCTGCTTGTGCTGCACGTATCATCTGCCTCGTTCCTCATCGAGATCATGGCTTTCTTGGCTGTACTTCTCTAACCATATGAGCTGAAATGGGGGTGGAAAACATCAACTGGCAGACATTCCTTAGACATTATAGTTAACGGAATCGCGTAAACGCAAAAAAAACGTTAAAGTTAATCGTTAACCAAAAATGTAATATCATTTAATTTTCAATGTTATCAATAACTTGCAAAAACCCGAAACGATTATTTACAGTGTGTAGCGTGTATCTGTTTGGGATCTTTGACGGAAAACCACAAATTCGCTTTTCGTATTACTTCTTTTGAGCTTTTCGTGTTTTACGTACCATTTTTTTCTATTCATTGTTGTTTTTTTTCTGCTGTCGCTGTTGCTGTTGCTGTTTTAACGTAATTTAAGTAGGCAAGTAAGCAAGCATCGAAGTTAAGCGCAATGCAAAAACAAATAAGTCCACTGGGCGCCATTGTCCATTGTGTACCTGTGCGGCTGCAGCGTTCATTGTAGAAGTGTCTCTTCTCTTCGAAACTTTTGGGTTACTTAAAATTGGTTTATATGTTGTTGTTGTTGTTGTTTTTTGTATTTCTGATTTACAAATTGTATGCATGTGTGATATCGGTATTTTTTTTTTTTTTTGTTCTTTGTTTTGTGTGGAACAATTATAATGAGTTACTGTGGGTAGATAGACTATATTCAATGCTGTTGTGGATATTTCTGAAATTTGTTTTAACAACGGTGGTAATGGTGAATTCACCATCATTGCTATGGAGCACAGGTACTTATAAATACTTCTAAGGCCTCTTTCTGTTTACAAAAGCATCTCAAATTTTTATGGTTGTCATATAATCATATAATTTTTGCATAGTCTCTACGGACGCATATTTTTAAAAGTTTACATTTTTCTGTAGAACCTTAAATTTTATTTAATTTTTAAACATATAATTCACAAAAATTTCGATTGAACATCCTTTCCGTTGCCATAGACAAGGCAAAGTATTCTAAATGATTATACTCTAAAAAATATTTCACACTAATCTTCATTAGATTGCTTGATAGATTGGCATAACTAAAGCTTGTGGATCGTCTGTTGGCTGTCGTCCAATAATAGAAAAAAACCGAATTAAGTATATTTACTAATGCCCTCTAGTACTTTCAGAATAAAATTTAAGTGCGAAAAACCGTCAGAAAAATAAAAATTATTTCACCTAAAGCGGAACTCATAAAACTAGATTCAGCTGCTTTCACTATTAGCTTCAAAGCCGGGAATGAATCCATTTAAAATGTTGAGAGCTTCACTTGCCTTCACTTATCACCACGCCAGGCCGTGATACCAATTAAAGTAAATTATCAAAAACGACCCGAAGCACAGCTCTATAAATTCAAGAAGTCTTTAACCAAATCCATTGGGACAAAACTAAGATTTCTGAACTCTAATATCAAATCAATGCTACAATAAATGGTTGGTTAATGACCAAAAAAAAAGTTTAACAAGCCGATGCAAACCATGACACACTGCAAATCAAACAATGCAGTTTCTGCAACGAAAATTCCCTGGACGTGTGGTGTCCAAAAATGGCGACATGGCCACCCAGATCTCCAGATTTGACCCCGCCTCACACCATTGACGAGCTCAAGACAAACATTCGTGCCGAAATCATCGCTATATCGTCCGATATGCTCGAAAAAGTGATGGAAAACGTAAAACAAAGTGACATTTTGCTTTGGCCAATAACGGCAGACACTTATATTCAAAAACTAGTCCAAATAAATTGAAAAGGACCAAATTAAATAAAAATACCTCATAAGTGGAAATCGGATTTTATTTTAAGTTATTCCATATTCGCATACCAACATAAAAGATGACGCACCCTGTACTAATTTGGTATTTTGAATGTTTCGTTTTGAAGGCCCTTAGAGTTTATTGAGTTTATTCAATTGGTAACGGTTCCAAAAAGCTTTAGGTATAAATCCGTGACATAGGTAGGGGGGTTTTAAAGGGGATGTATTCCCCCTTGTTCATATTAATCAACTTCGATTCTTTCGAGCCATTGCATCGAACCAAAACAAATATTGCCACCATTTTAAAAAAGAGCAGGATAACAGCCGATTCTAAAAACTTTTTTTTTATAATTTTTGTTTAAAATTTGATAAATGCCAAAAAAAAATTTAGACATAAACAAAAAACAAAACAATTTACCCAAAATTCGACAAATTTAAAAAAAATATATATTTATTAACAATAACTGTGGTGTAGTGGTAGTGCGTTGGACTGCTACGCAGTGTCCGGGGTTCGAATCTCGGCACATGCAAAATCAAAAAGTAGAAAAGATAATTTTTCTACCCGGCCATTGCCGGTTTGCCATTGGCAGGCAATGGCAAACCTACAAGAGTAAAAATTGCCTATGAAAAGCTTTTCACTTCGCCGTTCGGATTCGGCATTAAACTGTAGGTCCCTTCCATTCATGTACAAATATAACACGCACAACATGAGTGGATGCGAAAAGCGAAAAGCTCGGCCTAGGCCCTCCATGGGTTGTTGTGCCATTAAAAGTAAAGTAAGTAAAGTAAAAAAACAATACCATAGACCATGTTCACATTAGACTCATACCGCCGACTAATTTTGAAAAGAGAGCCCACTCTCTCATGTTCGTACTAAAATGTGGTCTGAACACCGTCGCCTCATTTTTGACGCTTACCAGCTCTGTTGCGAATCACAAATATTTACTGGAGGAGAAAATTAAGCAATGAGTGATAGTGAAGAAGTTCCAATTACTTTAATTTTTACCAGTTACGTTTATTTTTCTATCATTCTAAATAAAATTTTGTACGGTTAAATTATTTTTTTGCAGCTGATTGAAATGCCAGTTCAGCAAATGTCAAAAAAAGACGAGAAATTTTTAACAAAATTGAAAATTCCGCCTCCCGTAAGTTTTTCTCGCTCCATTTTCTCATTTGCCGGTAGACGTCAAAATGAGTCGGCTCACTGAGGCTAATGTGAACATGGTCTATGAACATATTTATTATTTTCATATTACTTACTATAGTCGTCTCTTTCATAAAAGCTATCTTCATAAGCTTTCACTTCGCCGTTCGCATGAAACTGTAGGTCCCTTCCACTCATGTACAAATATAACACGCACAACATGAGCTGTTGTGCCATTAAAAGTAAGTAAGTAAGTATCTTCATATTATATTTGGCATATACACAAGGTGTCTTATTCTGTCGTAATAATAATATAAAAAAGTAAAATTTTTAATGAAAATTTTGAGAATTTATGACAACTGGAACGGGAACGAAAGCAATAGGCACTTAGCACATTTTTAATGCATTAAACTTTCTTTTTTCAGTGTTATTTCACCTCTGTAATGTAATTTCTTTTTCTTAGTTTTTAGATCGACAAAATCCGCTCTCAGTTTATAACTAAATTAATAAAAAAAGTTTAAGATTAATTGCTGCATCATTTTTTAACTATAAATATTTACCGTGTACTAAAAGTAATAGATTTGTGAATGACAATTGTGTGCGTATGACAGTAAACATTTCGTAGCAGATAATATTAATCAAAAATTTTGGAAGAGCTTCAATTGTTTTGTTTATGTTAATTAATTCGCTGTTTTCTTTGCAAATAATAAACGGATTTCTTGCACAAATTCAAGCTAAAATCAAACATAAAAAAGTGTAAAACAAAGTTGGTAGGTTCTTGTGCGTTTTATGTGAAAATTAATGAAGTTTTTGAAGCTCAGCTTGTACTTTATTCAAAGCTTGGGCGTGACACAGTTGACAGTTCATTTAATAAGTAACACATGAGCAAGATTCACAAATAACCAACTAAAGGGAGTGCTAGCCGCATTCCCATTGATTGAGTTTAGATAAAAAGATTTGATTTCTTCTATTTTAGCAAAATGGTGGTTTTAGAATCTTGTTGGTCACCGTTCATTTGGTCAAATTCGGTTAGATCGGGAAGTTATGCCGTAGCTGTGTATTCTGCAGCCATTTCAGTGGTGCTAATTACACTGGTAAACATTGCATTTCATAAATCAAAAATATTTAACAAGTTTAATTGTTTTCGTTCGACTGTTTTCAGATTTGCTATATGCTGGCTGGTGGCGAGTCGGCTCAACTCTATTCCCCTTTATTCGAAACAGACATACGCTCATCGATGCCTATTGTAGGCGGACTTTTCATATTCTACTTTTTACTTCTGATCATTGCGTCCTATTTCATATACTATGGCATTAAAATAAGGTACAATTAATATTTTTCCCATTGGTTCCCATATATTTTGTACCGATTGTTTGTAGCACACGAGGCTGGCTTCTTCCATGGCTCATTCTGGTCGGAATAGGTGTACTCTTTCAATTTGTATTTGGACTATGGTTAATTGGAGGCTATTATATATATGTAAGATATTGAATTCTTCATGGATTACAAATTAATATTAAAATTGTATACGATAAATTTTGCAGTTGGAGCAAACATTTTCCGCTTTTCTTAACTTCTGTTGGATGGCATATAATGTAATTATATTCATATAACGATTCTTTTCAATTCACATTAACTGTGTATCTTTCGTAGATTTACTGCTGGCTTTGTGTGTTCTCACAATATCAAGTCTTTTTGGAGCTACAAAATCCGAATATTGAACTTTTGGAACCATTTTAATAATAATGCAAAGCACTTAACAATTCGTATAATTATTGATTGAAGTGCATTTAAAAAAATAACGATTTATAATTAATTTAATAGTGAACACGAATATTTTTAATTTCGTGTATAATCATTTATCAAATTCCGTATTTTTGGAAGAATAAATTATGAGACTTTGATGTGCATTCCGTCCTTAAAATTAAGACACAAATTTTAATTGTATGCTGTTTTTGTATGGTAATATTACAATTTATATACTTTTTGAGTAACATTGCAAATAATAACGCCATTATATTTTGTTGGCCTTTAGAAAATGGTATGCCTTAATAAAATTTTAAAACCGAAGGACGTTTTAATGTTTTTGCGAAGTTTCACTAAAAGACTTAACCATAAACTTATTAATATTTCCATGAAAATGGTAATTAAAAAAAATATTGAATGCATTATTTCCTTAACAATATTGTGGATTTTTTCATGTGGGACGACGGGAATTTGATCGTCGGATACAACAAACTTGATCTTGTGAAATAAACCAGAGTTGCGACGAGTGTGTTTTCCAACTGTAAATTTCCCGCCCAATTCGATATATTTCTGTTTTTACCGTGGGATGGCAAGGATGCAAGGCTGCATTTAATAATTTCTGTTTGTTATAGATTAATTAATTAATGGGCAATTAATTTATATACCCTGCAAATATATTATAATATACTCGTATACGCGCAAATACTGATCAACCAAAAGTAATTTCTGCTAAATAAAAATGGGAATTAATTACCGTAGACTGATGCAATGATCAGCTGATGTAAATGATCAGCTGTTCACCTACCGTCGAGTAAGTAGTTTCCCGTCGTCCGATCCAATTTTGGGTAGAGAAGAATTGTATTTTTAGTTTAGAATTTAATATGCTTTTGAAAGGTTGAAAGGTTTTATACTCGACAACTTAAATATCTTCGGATGCAATAAAAAGAAACAATGAGCTATCTAATTTTCATATAAAACAAATTTAATTAATATCAACTGATTAAAAAGCGTCAGTGTTGAAAAAATTTAATAGTTTTCCTTTGAGTCAGCCTGTGCATAATTGTGGGATTATCTTTTTATACATTTGGCAACCTTTGCAATAGTTTTCTCTTTCTGTTATGATTTGAGCTGGTTGTATTAAATGAAACAAAGGCCATGGTTGATCAAAAGTACAGACAGTATAATATTTTACTGAGAGCATTAGCTAAAAATTCAATCAAAACAAATTCAGTGTGAATTGAAAATTCTTCCAATCGTATGAAAATTGAAAATACAAAAAGGGCTGAAAGAGTGAGAGATACTTTCAGATTGATTAGGTGCATGTCAAATATTTGTGTTCTGTGTACTCGTGTCATTTCGTTTCGCAACTCGTGTTTATTTTCGTATTAATCGCGTTATATATTTGGCTTTCTTTAACTAACGTATTTTACATAGTTGGTAAAGATTGCTGTTCACTTTTTATCTTCGTCCTCTTTGAATAACTTCATCAATATTCTTCGTTCAAAAGCAAATTAATACAGAAAGAAAAGCAGACGACGAAAGGTAGTGGAAGCAAGTCGAAAAATATTAGAGAAGAACGAACTGAATTCGTGAAAAAATTTAGCTGGATAATTAAAATTATAAAAATTATCATTTTGTTGCTGTATAAAGCGTAGAACCTCTACAGGTAATAAAAGGAAAATGTCAACACCTGCACGCAGACGTCTTATGCGAGATTTTAAAAGGTAAGATTGAATGGCAAATTTGCAATGAAAATTTTAAATACGCAAAAGAAAAAGAGTGGAACAAAATCGTTGAACGAAAAATTACGTGTGAATTTTTTTTTCTTCATTTTGCTATACTGCTTCTACATCCCGAAAAGTTGGTTTTGTTCGTGTTTTATGTTTTCTATATAAAACTTTGACTCTGCGAATTTCGTCTGGGTATTGAAGATTTTTCATAATATATTATTGATTACTTCACGTGCAATGAAGTTTGAAGATAGCTTTCTGGATAGCGATTGGTTAGTGCTCCTTCCCCCGGCCAGACCTTCACTGACAAACACTCCAAACCATGCCGTTGACTCAATCACAGACAAGCTGGCTGCCCAGCCCGCTGCTTATCAAAATTACATTTTATTTTGAAATTGTTTCGCCTGTTATCGCTTTGTTTCTTTTGAAAACAAATTTATATGTGGTATTACAATTACACATCTGTGAATACGTTTTTTATTGCAACACCACGACGATTTCCTTCTGCTTTCGCCCTTGAAAATGCAAAACGATTTTGTAATATTAACCATGTTATGGTACCTGGTACTCATTGAATTCATTTAACTTGCGTTTCAAGGACTTTCTGCAAAAATGTCAAGGAATTTCAACACAAATGACAGCTATGTACATACATATGTCATATTATCAGTAAAAACAAACAAACGAAAGTGGAAATCTCGTTTTGTAATATTTTAATTAAACACTTTAATTTAAATTGGTAAAGGAAACTACTTTAGCGCGCAAATCAAATGAACGAGTTTCTAATCCTACACTTAGAAAATCTATTAAAGGTATATGGAATTAAAATTTTTGTTTAGCAGTTTATTGTATTCAATAGAAGTTCATGAACAAGAGTAACAACTAATTTAGAAAAAATATCTCATCTTACATTGCAAATTATCCTCCACCCCTTAAATAGCACATTCTAATTTAATTTTTCTATTTAAGTATCAATAGAAGAGATGGTTGAATCCTAAAAACCTTTTTCTCATACATAGCAACTTGGATTATACTAATTAAATACACCAGGAAAACAACATTTTATTTTAACGCATACAATTTTGATTGTTATAGTCTCCTATTATGTATCTTCATAACTAGAGTTAATTTTTGCTTTGTTTGATAAAGTTTTTTTTATTTCCCACAGACAAGCACAACGGGCTTCTCGTGCGATGGAAACTAGGCCTGTTCTAAACAAATTTTTGGTATATAGGTACAATAATAAATTTATTAAAACTAGGAGGAAAGGAGGAGGCTTTCACGAATCTGATATATGAAATATTATGATTCATGCTTTGTTTCATTAATCTGAAAAAGATATTTTTACCAGAATACAAAAGTTCCATTCCATTCTTTAGTTAGCAGTTTTACTGCAGTCTATTCACATACATATGTATGTATGTATGTACTTTTCTGATGAGAATTAAATTTTGATGAAAGAAATAGTATTTCGATTGGTCACGAAACGTTGAAAGTATTTTCGAATTCTGGTTTTGCAAGTTAATTAATAATGTCCAAATGTTGGATGAAAGAATCTGTGTCTGTTTATATGCGAAAAATCATGAAAATTAGACAGAAAAAGAAAACAAAATTGTGTTGTTTCTAACGTCTATTGCTTCTATTATGATTTGTCATCAGCTGGTTTAGTATATTAATTGTAAACTCTTCTAAAATGAGGCTATCTTGTCTCTATACATACATACATAATCATTGCTCATGTGTTTTCTGTGCCTTGTCTCTTGTTTATGAATAATGTAATTTGTGATTCTTTTTGGTAAATAGATTTTCTAATACATGTCGGTTTTTACTCTCAAGTGTATGCATGTATGGTATATGTGAGTGTTTGTACGTGTGTGCGTATGTGTGTGTGTGCGTGTGTATGTATGAATTTCCGTGACAACATTTTAATTTCTTCGCAAACTTTTATGATGGTTTTAATGTGAAATGCTTATGCCGACTTCCCTCCCCTGCTTTTTCGCTATTGCGTTGCTTTCATTGGCAATGAAAATTTAATATTACAATAATCAAGTTCATATGAATTGATTTTCTTTCTTTTTATTATGAGTTGTTTTTTTTTTTACTATTTTCAAATGCATTATTTCTTTATATTAAAAGTACCAGATCCCCTTTAAAGTTGTCGAAAAACAGTGCAGAATATAACCGAGCCAAAAATAATGTATTTCTAATTTTAGTACCTATAAAGGAAGCGTGTACACTGACGCGGTCTTACATAAAGTTTTCCGACTAACCTTATGTGCAAACAACACGAAAAATTATATTAATAAATACATTAAATAAATATTGAGTCAGTTGGCAGGAGATAGTGAGCGCAAATTCGCTAATTTCTATCTCGTTTACATTCAAATAGTTTGTTTGCTAGAAATTTAATAGAAATTTTTGTTTATATTATATTATTTATGCTTTTTATGTGTTTCGAATTAGGTATTTCGAATACCTGCCAAACTTTTATTGCTGATAATATTCGCAATAAATTTAATTGTTAAGATTATTTTCTTAGTAATTAGGTCAAATAATTATAATTTTGGAGTCTCACAATAAAACAAAACAAAACATCATTTTCAACTGGAATTTTCTGGCTACTAATGATCCAATTATCACTTATGGGAAATTATCGTATGTGTTTTTAGTATTACATTTGGATTAAAGTTGGGAGGAGCATTTTTGCGAAATCCTTAACCTCCACCTTTTTATGCCATCCATAACTGCCAGCCGCTACAGCACCGGAGACTCGCAGTAGCCGAATTCAATCACAACCACCATCAATTGACGAAGTAGTGCAGTAGTAGCGATCCAAGCTCTAAAGAATAACAAGGCCTCCGGCATCGATCAAATTAGAGCTGAAATGCTAAAGGCATGCCCATCGACATCAGCCACCATTCTATATCCTCTAATTTCCCAAATTTGGAATGAAGAAGACTTGCTACAGGGCATATTTGTCAAGTTGCCAAAAAAGGTGACCTCACCGAGTGCCGAAATTATAAAGGTATAACACTGTTGTCGGTGCCATCAAAAGTACTAACTAATGTGCTTCTTAATAGAGTATATGAAAAACTCAATGCGGCCGTCCGGAGGCAACAAGCAGGTTTTCGGCGACATCGATCGTGTGTGGACCAAATTAACACGCTAAGAATTATTGTCGAGCAATCGAGTGAATCGAGTGGTGCGTTGCACGTTGCAAATGATCTTCGTAGACTACAGCACAGCATTTGACAGTGTATCTCGTAAGAGCATGTGGATTTCATTACAACGGAGAGGTATCTCTGTAAGGCCATCAATATGATGCGTGCGCACTACGAGGGTTTTAAATACAGCGCGTACACAACGAAATGTTGTCGCCGACATTTGTTCCTAAATCAGGCGTCCGGTAAGGCTGCTTACTCTCCCCCATTCTCTTTCTTGTTCTCGACGATATCTCAGATAAGACCTTGGATAAAGTCGACAGAGGAATTCGATGGAATTTTAATGAACACTTAAAAGACCTTGATTTCGCTGACCACATTTGCCTCTTATTATCCAGGCATTCAGATATGAAATCTAAAGTTTATGATCTTATTTCAGAGTGGCAAAAATGTCAGCTTACAAATTAATACTTCTAAAACTAAGAGTATGAAGCTGAATCCTTCTAGGCAGGACATAAATTTTAGGGCTGGCAACGTTGTCATCGAAAACGTCAATAGCTTTACGTATCTGGGTGTAATTTCTATGGATGGTGGGGCGAAAGAGGACATTACATCAATAATTTCAAAAGCGAGAGGGGCATTTGCTTAACTGAGTAAGATCTGGAGTGCGTCGTTTATCTCCACCAAAACAAAAATTCGCATTTTTAATTCAAACGTGAAATCAGTTTTGCTGTATGGGTGTGAGACGGCTAGCCACTGACCAACTAATAAGTAAACTACGAGTGTTTGTCAACAAATGCTGGAGGCGTATACTTAAAGTCTGGTGGCCAAACACCATTTCAAATGCAGATTTACATCAAAAATGCAACTTGAAACCGTTAGCTAACGTCATCAAGCTACGCAGATAGAAATGGATGGGACGCACTCTACGGAAAACGCCCAACGAAATTTGTCGCCAAGCCTTCGAATGGAATCCACAAGGCAGCCGATAGCGTGGTAGACCAAAAGTTACGTGGAAAAGGACGATAGAGAAGGAAATTCGTCATTCAGCAAAGTCTTGGACAGAAATAAGTGTCATCGCTGAAGATCGCATTCGATGGAGACGATTCATTATGGCCCTATGCTCCCCCTAGTCCCAGTACAAAAGAATAAGAAAGAAAGTTTTTAAACTAAATAAATCAAGAGTGAAAAACATTATCTGAGATAAATAGATGTAATGCATCCACTTAAGTCCTAGTGCATCCCCAAGTTAGAACTTAATTAAAAGAAATATTAACGGATGTATCTCGGTAAAGATACGGTTCTAAGGATATGATCTGCAATAGTCTATACTTTTCTTTTAATATAGATGTACTTTCCTAAATATAACTACTCTTCTTTTGAGTGCAGGAGGTTATGATAAGGGAAATTAATCGTTTAATTTAAATTTGTTCGGTTAGAATAAATATTGATGGCAAAGAATAACCACGTGCATAGAACGGGCAGATCATACAATTGTTTCAGAACCCGCCACGGCTCCTCTCAGTGATCTTGGTTGTTCGATTTTATTTCACTGCTATTTTTTGGCGACAGTCTCCGATTACTGTGCCTGTCTAAACTCTGCAATCTAAGCCGATTAGGATATACTTTTCGTTTACTCGCCTTTTGTTTTTAGGTGAATCTTCAACATACATTTTTTTTTTGTAATCTTTTAAATATAAGTATTTGTCTTTATTCGGCAAAATAATTATGCAAATTTATTAGTACAATAAGAAGCTAAAATGTTTATCCTTATCGTTTTGTTTATTTTCTTATTAGACTTCAAGAAGATCCACCAACTGGTGTTTCTGGAGCGCCAACAGATAATAACATTATGATTTGGAATGCTGTGATTTTCGGTCCACACGATACCCCATTCGAAGATGGTACCTTTAAATTAACAATAGAATTTACGGAAGAGTACCCAAATAAACCGCCAACAGTGAGATTTGTATCAAAAGTATTTCATCCAAATGTTTATGCCGATGGTGGTATTTGCTTGGATATTTTGCAAAATAGATGGAGTCCCACATATGATGTTTCAGCTATATTAACATCTATACAGGTTAGTAATCTTTTTCAGGAAACAAAAAAAATTATTATTCTGTACCCTTCTAAAAATGAACCCCGGTCTACGGTCTATTTTGTCATTATACCAAAATATTTCGGGCTCTAGCGATAACCATTCGTGTTATGGATCCTTTTGGAAAAACCTAGTCTTTTAACGGAAACTTTTTTCTTTCGGTTCTTGTGGAAAAAAATATTGACAGTCAAAATAATACAAAAATTTTGAAAATTTGCTGACTGACTCGCCATAATAAGATACAGCGTCGGACAATTTAATAAGAAAAACTTGTTCTGAAACCAAAAACATTAAAAAAATATTTCTCTAGACTTATGATAAATTTAAAAGGTATTTACTTTTATTCATTCATTCCATAAGTTTAATTTTTTCTTAAAACAAAAACAAAATCAATTCACTGTAAAAAAAGAAATTTAAAAGTTATACTTAAAATCACATTTCAAAAGGACAAAAAATAAGAACACTTCAATTAAAAAAAAAAGTTTATAAAATACTGTCTCAAATTGTTTACTAATGCTAATATTTTGTGGAATAGCCTTTGTTAATAGTGGTCCCTGTAGCGTTGTGGTATTGCGTTGGAGTGTCCGGGGTTCGAAACACGGCACAGGCAAAATCACAAAAAAAAAGTAGAACAAATAATTTTCCTACACGGCACCACCTCTTGGCAGGCAATGGCAAACCTACAAGAGTAAAAATTGCTATGAAAAGCTTTTCACTTCGCCTCTCGGATTCGGCATTAAACTGTAGGTCCCTTCCATTCATGTACAAATATAACACGCACAACATGAGTGGATGCGAAAAGCTCGGCCTAGGCCCTCCATGGGCTGTTGTGCCATTAAAAGTAAAGTAAAGCCTTTGTTAATTAAAACCGCCTTACACACCTTCTATGCATTGATTCCACCAGAGACGCGCAAGTAGCCTGGGGTATGGAATACCACGCTGTTTGAATGCTTTGCCACAATTCATCTTTGTTTTTAGCTCTGGTACTGCCAATCTTCTCTTAGACAGTATTCCACAAGTTCTCGATTGGATTAAGGTCAGGAGATTGTGAAGGCCAGGTTATAACGGGAAATCCATTATGGGAAAACCAATATCGCGCAAATTGAGGTGTGCTTTGGGTCGTTATTCTGTTGCATTTGCCATTTCAGCGGCGTTTCGCATTCAGCATAAGGAAACATCACCTCCCGAAGGATGTTTATGTAAAGAAATCTGTCCATCGTTTCTTTTGTCCAATACAGAGGGCCCACACCAAGAGAAGCATCCCCATACCATGATACTTCCACCACCGTGGTTAAACGTCTTCCTAGTATATTTTGGGCTCAATGCTGCATTTTTCGGGCGTCTAACCCAACTTTTGCCATCACTTCCAACAATATTCACCTTGTTTTCGTTGTCCATAATACGTTAGGCCATTTTTTTTTTTGCCTAATTGAACCATCCCACTCAATGTGCGCTTCAGTGAAGTCTATGGGACACTTTTGATGGCTTTGTGTCAACATTGGTACTTTTCGTTCTGTTCTCCCATACAGTTTTTTTTCCACCAAACGTCTCCTTACTGATCGAGCACAAATTTGAACCCCTGTCTCCTCTCTAATTGCGGTATCTGCCTTAAATGGAAAATTTTTATGCGATTGTCATCTGCACTTGTAGTTTTACAGGGCCTACCTCTCTTGCAATGCAATTTTTGAAGTAATGAAAGATTGGTAGACAATTGTCGAGGATCTGCTAATAGTTTTAGCTATTTGGCGGATGCTTTGTCCCTCATTTCGCAGTTTTTTTTCACCAAATCACGATCATACTTGATGCAGTACATTGCTCGACCCATTTTGCTGTGACATTACGGAATAGTTTACATTTCATTTGTTGAATTACCCTCTGCAGTGGATAAATGTAAATTTACTTCGTCACTTTGGTTGGGTGATGTACATTCTGTAAAAGAAGTAACGTAATGATTAAAAGCCCTCTTGAATGGCATGTACAAACTTGTATTGGCGCTAAAATGGCACCACTGTCCTTTATTCAAGTTTTACTCTTGTAGGTTTGCCATTGCCTGCCAAGGGTGGTTGCAATGTAGAAAAATAGTTTCTTCTACTTTTTGATTTTGCCTGTGTCGAGATTCGACGCCCCGAACACTCTGCGTAACAGTCCAACGCACTACCACTTCCCCACAACGACCAAGGGCAGTTATTAGGTAAACGTTTATTGGACTTTACACCTTCGTACCGTTTCCTTAGAAGGCAACAATATTACATATTCGGAAATAATTTATCAAGTTTTACGAATAATAACGTCTGTAAACATTTTATTATTCTTGTGTAAATCGTAAAATTTCTGATCTCTGCTTTCAGTCTTTATTGAGTGATCCAAATCCTAACTCGCCAGCTAACTCTACAGCTGCTCAGCTCTATAAGGAGAATCGTCGCGAATACGAGAAACGAGTGAAAGCTTGTGTGGAACAAAGTTTCATCGATTAGCCATCCGCCACAACAACAACACGCAAAACTACAGCAACAGCAACAACAACTGCAAATACAGCATCTACAATGTTTTATTGAAATAAAATTTAAAAAAAGGAAACAAATATTAAAAATATTAAAATTAGAAGGAAAAAAAACCAACAAAAATAAAAATATATCTCTAAACACACACACACACACACAAATACACAAACCCAAGCAAACACATTTTCCCATCAATTGTTCAATTGCATGTTGTAGTGTTGCCAATGTAATATACTAGCAAAAAGTAATATTTAATATTGACAACATTGCAATTGCAAAATTAAAAATTTGTAAAAAATAAAAACAAAGAAGAAGAAAATTGCAGTAAAATTTGTAGCAACGATTGAAAGAGGAAGAAGATGGAAGAGCTTTCAAATGATTGATCGAAATTTATCGCAAAAAGAAAAAAAAAACAGAAAACAGAAAAAAAGTAAATACAATCTAACAATATGTGTGTATGTTGTACCTTAATGGAAGGGAGTTCATCATATGTACTAGCATTAGCATTAGAATCATGTTCAATAATTCAGCAATGTGAATTGTGACAGTAAACACTCTTTTTTCTTGTTTCAATTGCATTAGCAGTGCAAATTGTTAAAAAACAAAACAAAAACAAAATACAAACCAAAAAATATAAATGATGATAATCTCGAATACAAATATAAAAAAAAATTTGTTGTTATTTTTTCTTTATGCAAAGCTTCACAGTTCGTGAGTTTAGCAGCAGCTTTGTTTAATATCTGAATTGAATATGAAAGTCTAATTTTTGTTCTGAATATGTAGAATCTTGCTTTGTTTTCATTTCAAATAGTAGGTGCTTAGATCCTTTTAAAATTTCTAAGGCCAATTTTCCACTGTTTAATATTCACATTGTATCGTACACATGCATATTTAATAGCAAATTAAATAATCTCTGCACTCGTATTACAAGAAATTAAAAGCAAAAAAAAAAATTCTAATAAACAAAATAAAAACTTAAAAAAAATCAGTGTCAGCAAGATAAAAAGAAAAAAAAAACAAAAATCAAAAATCTAAGAATACAACAAAAACTGCAAATTACTACTCGCATTATTTAGAGGAACTTTTCATATTTGATTTTGTCTAAGTTTAGCTAGTTTTCAATAAATTTTACAAAATTTTTTTTAATCAAATTAATTACAAAAACTCCACCACTACACCGCATACATACGCATATATTCAATTTCAAATTTCGATTATTCGTTTTCATTCGTTTTCCTCCAATTCTTTTTGTTTGTGAGCCTAAAAGATAGAAACTAATTTTAGTTTCTATATATAAAAGAAAAATCCATTTTACTATATTTAAGTAACAACAACAACAACAACCACACATGAAAGAAAATTATATTAACGTAATTAAATATTAATATTAATAAATTATAAGAATTATAACAAATTCAAATTTAAAATATGTACTTTCATTTCGATAGTTTACGAAAACAAGGCAATTGGTCGCAGTGGAGTAATTGTAAGGCTGTGGTTATATTCAGAGTTTACTCGGCGAACACCATGCAATTGTTGTTGCCCGAACACGAAAAAAAGGGCTTTTACTCACTCTCACACCGAACACGATATGCTGGGTGAAATGTACTAATATTCAGGGTTAGCAATGAGTTATTCTACAAAAATGTTTGTAAAATAGAAGGAAAACACGAGCACGCCGAGTATTCAGGGTTAGCAATGAGTTATTCTACAAAAAAGGAACAAAAATGTTTGTAAAATAGAAGGAAAACACGAGCACGCCGAGTATTCAGGGTTAGCAATGAGTTATTCTACAAAAAAGGAACAAAAACGTTTGTTAAATAGAGGGAAAACACGAGCACGCCGAGTATTCAGGGTTATTCTACAAAAAAGGAACAAAAATGTTTGTTAAATAGAAGGAAAACACGAGCACGCCGAGTATTCAGGGTTAGCAATGAGTTATTCTACAAAAAAGGAACAAAAATGTTTGTAAAATAGAAGGAAAACACGAGCACGCCGAGTATTCAGGGTTAGCAATGAGTTATTCTACAAAAAAGGAACAAAAACGTTTGTTAAATAGAGGGAAAACACGAGCACGCCGAGTATTCAGGGTTATTCTACAAAAAAGGAACAAAAATGTTTGTTAAATAGAAGGAAAACACGAGCACGCCGAGTATTCAGGGTTAGCAATGAGTTATTCTACAAAAAAGGAACAAAAATGTTTGTAAAATAGAAGGAAAACACGAGCACGCCGAGTATTCAGGGTTAGCAATGAGTTATTCTACAAAAAAGGAACAAAAATGTTTGCAAAATAGAAGGAAAACACGAGCACGCCGAGTATTCAGGGTTAGCAATGAGTTATTCTACAAAAAAAGAACAAAAATGTTTGTAAAATAGAAGGAAAGCATGCAAACCTGTACATCATTATTTTCATATGCAGAAAAGCGAAGTTGCGAATGTTTTTCGTTTTTAAAAGTGAATATGAAATATATTATTCATAAAACTAAGTATTGAAGAAAAATTATATTATTTTCATAATTTTTCAATTATATTTTTTTTTT
Organism: Palloptera scutellata; assembly: GCA_958295655.1. NCBI lineage: Eukaryota > Metazoa > Arthropoda > Insecta > Diptera > Pallopteridae > Palloptera > Palloptera scutellata. The sequence continues at coordinate 88,449,344 of OY282450.1, forward strand.
ATTGCAATGCAATAATAATAATTAACGAAAGTAAATTAATAATTAGCCACATTTCCTATCACAGCGACTGGATATATGTGACCGACGAGCTGTTTACATTGAATGCTTGGAGAATGTATCAATAAATTCTAAAGAACATTATTGAGTATGCTCCACCAGTTCAAAAAGTTTAGTGCGATGTAATCGTCTCCGCGAGTTTTTTGTATCCAGTAGCTTTACAGCTTCTTCATTCGAGTGCTGGCGTAGTCTTTCTTGATGAGATCTTGCCAATTTGCCTATTTCTGCAGTTATAGTAGGCACATTTTTAGGTCACGGTTAAGGTCACTGTTTCTTATGTACCACGGGCCGTTGACTATAGAGCGGAGCAATTTGTTTTGAAAACGTTGGATAATGTTTACATTACTTATCTTAGCACAGGCCCAAAGCTGCGCACCATATAACCAAATAGGTTTTAGTATTTGTTTGTATACACAAAGTTTACAATGTACAGACAGAGTAGAGTGTCTGCCTAGGAGCCATCGGAGATTTCGAAGCCTGATTTCAAGCTCAGCTTTTTAAATTTTAATGTTCTCTTTCCATTTGAGCTTCGCGTCCAAGGTCAGGCCTAGGTACTTCCAATTTTCCACTCATGTGCAAATATAACACACACAACATGGGCAGATGCGAAAAGCTCAACGCTTGGGCTGTGGCGCTATTAAAAAGAAAACGAACCAAAACGATATTGGTAATATACATTTTTCAACTATATTATTAATTTCACGCTCCATATTAATAAAATCGTTTAAAGTTTTTTGGTATACAATTTAGTGTTGCCGTTGTGAACAATATAGTATTACAAAAAAAAAAAAACTGAATATCGAGAAAAAGCAACTCTGTAACGAACATCAATGTAACCACTACACCCAGCACAAGAGTAAAATATGATGTGTTCGTCGAACAGCGAACATCAGTATAACCAGCACCTAAGTGATTATAACGCAGAACCAAGGCGAATTTAATATGGTCTTGTTACTAGGAACACGCTTCTCTTCTTTCTTTGTGGTGAAAAGCTGATTTTGGCATTTTAATTATACCGCAACATTATACCTTATGTCCGTAACAAAAAATTTGTGTTGGTAAGTATTGCTTTTTGCACTTGTTTTACCGTTGCTTTCGTCAGCTGATTTTGACATTCTAATTATACCGTTATACCATTATGACCGCTACAACAAAGCTCTGTTGTTTGTGCCGTGGTGAATTTTGTTGTACTGCTTCTATCACCTTATATAAATTAGCCTTGCGTGGAACGCAAAAAAATATGAAAACGAATTATTGTACATTGTTGTTGTTCTCTTTGGCAAAACAACGTTCATTAAGCCTATGGTCATGATTAAGCCTGTTTAAACGCATACATATTCAAATTATGCACATCTCCTGTTTACACCAGGAGTAAACAAAAATTCAACACTGCGGTCAGCATCCATAATGTGGACTCCATCCTACACCTATACAAGTTTAAAACACAAAGAAAATCTCCTTATACATTAACATACAACACAATAATTAACTATTAGCTATTATTAATTGACTTAAAGTGCACAAATACAAACACTGTAACTATTATTAGCAACAGCGAGCTGGAAGTCATCTTTGACTTCATGAAATACTGCAAAGTTGTATTCAGTAGCAAAACAGAGTGCGATAGAAATATGTTCCATACTTCTTTCAAAGCGCACACATTAAAGTGGTAAGTAGTATGGACCAGAAACTTGACAATCTGACCCTATAAGGCTGTGGGCTCAATTTAACCAAGAGCGTAAGCGCGAAAGTCAATACATTAATTTATTCAGACAGTCGAGCCGCCATCAGAGCTCTAGACTCCTTTGTGATAGTCTTAAAGCTAGTCGGGGAATGCCTACAGCTACTGAATGAATTACGCAAGAGGGACAAGGTAACCACTTTCTGTTTCTCTGGACATAAGTACAGAAATATATCGTAACGAGATAGCCGATTGGTTAGGAAGAAAGGAAGCGGTCAAGAATCACATTGGCTCCGAACCCTTTCTAGATATAGGAACTCACACTGTAAAATATTAACTGAAAGAAGAGAAAAAATCCCTAAGAATAGATAGTAAAATTTGCTACTTGGTGACTTTAATCCAAAGACTTTGTGTCTGAAGCTAAGCAAGAACAATCTGAGAGGCATCACTGGTTTCCTTTCAGGGCATTGCAAACTGGGCGAACACATAAGAAACTAAGAAGCCTAGCATAGGACAGGATAGCACCTGTCGCCAGAACATATCCTCCTGCACTGCGAGGCTCTCACTCGCAGGCGGAAAAGATATCTGGGCCTTAATGGGGCCAGACAGTTTAGACATAAAATTAAAACCGAAATCCCTATTGAGATTTCGATTCCTTTCTGAATGCTTATAAAATGCATTTACTGGGGGTACAATAGATTGCCATTAATATCAACGAGTCAGCTATGGCTGAGTTCCAAAATGCTTCGATGCAAAACATGCGAGTGTTTTACTATTAATCGTTGGTTACAAATTTTCTATTAAAATACACTAATACTTTCCATGAATGCAAAACGATTAGATTATTTTCGTGGTAGCGTCCTGATTACTTAGTCTTTTTTATTTATACATTCAAACACACAGGTTGTACCGCTATCAATGCAGAGCATTGTGTTGAATAAAAGGAACATTGATCGGTGGGAGGAAGGGGGTGTCCTGCAATCAGGGCACCGATAAAGAGATAGACAGCCATTGTGGCAAGTGTTGTGCCTTTACCACAATTACTACTGGTATCATAATTTCTTTAAGACCTAACAACTTCATATGTGTATTCCCCGACATTCCACAGCAAAGATAAAGGCCAAAGAGCTAATAACAGCTACTCTCGAAGTTAACTTACTTACTTACTTAGCTGGCACTACAACCGATGATAGGTCTTGGCCGCCTCCACAAAGCTTCGCCAGTCACTTCTGCTATGCGCGCGCTGGCGCCAGTTGATAAGGCCAAGTGCAGTCAGGTTGCCCTGCACCTGGTCTTTCCAACGGAGATTAGGACGTCCCCTTCTGCGTGTTCCTCCACCGTGGTTCGAATAAAACACCCTTCTAGCCGGAGCGGAGCGCTTTCTTCCATTCGCTCAACATGACCCAGCCAGCGAAGCCGCTGGAGTTTTATACGCTTGACTATGTCAGTGTCGGCGTACAGCTCATACAGCTCATCGTTCCATCTTATTCGATACACGTCGTCCACGCATACTGGACCGTAGATCTTACGGAGTATCTTCCTCTCGAAGGCTCCTAACAGCCTCTCATCATTGACGGTCAATGTCCACGTCTCTGCGCCATACATTAGGACGGGAAGGATGAGGGACTTATAGAGCGTTATTTTCGTCTGTCGAGAGAGGGCTCTACTTCTCAATTGCCTACTGAGCCCGTAGTACTCGAAGTTAACTTGGTTCCATAAAAATAAAACATCAATTGGTCTCGCAACAAGCTGTGAATTCCGTTCTATTTACCTTTGAATATTTTTACAATGAAATAAATTTTGATTTATAAATATTTTAGGATTTTGATTTTATTATAATTTAATTTAAAAGATTTACAACATTTGAATGTTTCCGCATTTCAAGTATATATACATTTTCTAAATATGCACACTTAAATGTCTAAAATAAGTTATAATTTTACAAGCGATTGCTGTGATACTTCTATTGAGCGAAAAGAAATTTGCAAGCCTATGTTTAAATTATTATAGTTATGCATATTTATTAAAATTATTTGAATTTGTTCTTATTTTATTGCCGAATCGCATATAAATTTCATTAAATTATTTACAACAAATGATTATTAAACAATGAGCGCATGTTTTACGAAATTTTATAGTTTCAGAATTTTAAGGAGGAAATTATTGGGAAACTTCACTACAAAATTCAATCCCTAATTATGATAAAAAATTAACGTCCAGCTGACTTTAGAAACCAGACTAAATTATTTAAAATACAAGTTCATTGTAATGTGAAATATAATAAATTAAAGATCAACTTAATTAAAGCTAGCTTTAGAAAATTTAATAATTGCCTAAACTATATGAAGGAGTAGAGAACATATGGATAGAGTACAACTAAAGAAACTTATTACATTTGAAAGCAAAATGTTAAAATCTACAATATATTATGTAGAAAGGTATTTATTTTCAGTAGCAACCTAAAGCTTACTTAGCATGATTATGAATTTCAACTTATTGCGAATGAGGTAATGGAGGAATTCTAAAATGTAGAAAATCGCTCTCTTAATTAAGCGTACCCCGGCATCCTTGCGCACCGCACAGACAAGGAATCTTCTCGTCTTCCAAAGGAAACTTGTAGTCGTAGGTAATCTCCTCGTTTATTCCGATCGGTTGCTTCGAGTATATCACAATCTTCTTCTCAGACTCTATGGTAATGACCTTTGCATAACAATTGGGCTGAAAATAGTTAATATAATTAATTATATGTAATCTATATTTATTTATTTTCATCTGGGAAACTTAAAGCAATTCCAACCACACTTACATTACAACTATGATTGATGAAACGTGCTAAATTACCACACTTGGTAGCATCAATAATCGTCTCCATGTCAATTCGAAACAAGTACGAACTGCCTATGCCAATCGCTTCGTATTTGTTCTCTCGCAAATCGGCAACGATGGGCCGAATCATTTGTCCTACATATTCGATTACCATTTCATCGGCGGCGATTGGTTCCATTGCAAACAGTCCCCAATCGTGAATGGCTGATTTGGCGAACTTGAGCTGCTTCTTGCGGAACTTCAGTTGGTTGAATTTCAGCAGCTCCGACTCACCCATTGAACCGAATGCAGTGAGCAAGCGTCGCTGATTCGAACGTGCCTCTCGTGAGATGCCTTGCATTTTCGAAATAAGTTTATTGTGTGTAGGTTGCGATTGCTCATCCGAACGATCAAAATTCGACGAGTTATCGGCGTTCGCTTTAGCGTGATGATATTTGTGTTTGGCTTTTTCGCGCACGTCCAACTTGTAGTAGCCTTCTGTGCGTGCACATCCAGATTTATGTTTCTTCAATTCATCCTCTTTTTTGCGCTTCTTCATCGGTGGCGGTACGAATGAACGATCGGTAACACAGTGATCGACCCAGTGAGTATTATTGAGCCAGTAACTACAAAATGCAGAGAACAAATTAATTTATGAAGAACTAGCCTAAAACCAGTAATAGTGCGCGTTTTGCTTACCCATAAGTATCCTCCTGAAGATGAATTTCGTAGGCTCTACGTATATACTGTATGTCTTCAGTGTCGATACCGTTTGTGAGGAACTCATACAATTTAATTAGCTCTTCGGGACCTTCGCGAGGTTTAAACATCTCCATCGGAACAAAATTGGCTATAGCCTTCGAGAAGGAATCGGATGCAGATGCCGCCCTTGCTTCGGATATTGATTTCAGTTTCTCCGTTCGTTCCGCAAACAACTCGTCTTTTTTCTTCGCGCGTACAGAGTCTTTTCTGGGCCTGCCTGGACCTGGCTTAGCCACGGTAAGTGCAGTCGGAGGAACGCCAGACGGTTTCTGCTCCACAGGGGTTGACTCTGAAATGGTGGGTGGCCAAGGTGCTGGTGGTGTTGCGTAGCCACCGTGATCGTGTGCAAGATATTGTTGCTTTTTTCTAGCAGTTTCACCGTTGGATGCTAAACTTGTCCGTTGTTGTTGCTGTTTCGGCGCAGCATTATTAGAGACATCGGCTTGAGGAGGCAGTGAGTAACAGTGTTCTAATGCCACCTGGCTGGCTTGGCTCGCCTGGCTGGAACAACCGTCGGAGGAAGTCGGCGACATTTTGATAGCATCGAGCTCTTCATCAGCTTGAGCGTCGAGCACCCTCATCTCTTGCTGTGCCGTGTAAATGGGTGCTGCTACTGAAGTCGCATTCTTAACAACATTGTATCCGTTCGAGGGTGTAGGCTGCAATAATGCTTTCGTGTCCGTATTCGTATCGCTGGTAATATGCGAATTCGCTGGCAACGTGGACCCAAGGGCCGAGGACTGGGATTTCTTTTTAGTGTCCTTCTTTGATTTCGTTTCAGTCTTATATTTTGCCGTCACAGGTGGCGCAATCTTTTCCTTTCTAATTTTGTTAACTTTCTCTTTTTTACCACCAGACAGTGAAATCACCAGGTCAGCAGGTAGTCCTGCTCCAGGCGTAGGTGGTTCCCCTAGTATGCTTGGTGTAAGTGGTATGTCTAAGCTCGTTGTTGTAGTTAAATTAGTCAAATTCAATGAAAGCTTATTATTGCTAGTCGTGGCTTCACTATTAAAAGTATCTGTAAACGTCTGAGTTTTAAAACTCTCTTGCTGTTCGCGTTGTTTGCGCTGTTGTTCTTCAAGAAACTCGCGCTCTATTTGCCCTTTCAATTCGGTGTTGCGCCGCCGACGTTCCTGATATTCACGCTCCTCCTCTGAATCGCTGTAAACCCGATCAAATTGCTTTTTCTCCTGCACTGGTTTCGAATTCTCTTCTGTTTTTATTTTTCCAACAATAGCATCTGATGTATTCATTTTATCTTCCTGGCTTGGAGGAATTGATATATCTTTGCATTCATCATCTCCAATGCTAATGGTGCTATCCTTGCTTATTTCTTCTAGATCCGAAGCTGCTATTGCCGGTGGCAAACGCAGATTGGTAACCGCTTTCAAAGGTTTTATTCGCATTTCGTTGCCAAACTTATTGAAAGAAGCTGATTCTACTTCATCATCGGTGTCTGAGTAAATATCATTTCTAATGGCCACCAGCTTCGAGGATGCTGTTGCCTTTCTACGATCATCTTCGGAATCGGAATAGAGATCCCGTGCAGAGCCTGTCTTTCCGCTTCGTCTGTCTTTCGTTGGTTTTCGTTTCACTTCATCTTCTGAAATCGAACTCAGATCATCGTCAGACACCATGCTCTCATCATCACTGCTCGAGCTTTGTTCACTGGACGAGGATGAGGAACTGGACGAACTACCCTTGCGTTTCGTACGGCTCTCTGTAGTTGCTCTTCTGATCTTTTCAATACTTTCACTGTCTTTCAGATCTTTTTGCGCTCGCATTACAATATCCTGAGTGGGTGTAGAAGGTAGGTTAGTTTCTTCTTTCTCCGAATCAGAGCCCTGAACTATTTCTTCCTGATCGCTTAGATGCTTCTCTGCATCGTCGTCTTTTCGTTTTGGACTTGGAACTTTACGAATACGGCGAAAGGACGGAAGTTTGGGTATCGAAGCGCGCAATCCAAGACTTGAGTAGGAATTAAAGTCCGATATATCGCGATTGATGTTTATGAGCTGGTTGATGTCAGGCGCCTTGTCAATGCGAGTTGTTGTAGGGGCGGCGGTAGTTTTATGAGATGCAGCAAGCGTAGTTTTGTCACCAGTCATTGACTCATTCCTTTCCTTGTACCGGCTCTTCTGCAGCTGATCATCCCACCACTCCTCGAAGTTTTTATACGCTGTATTTTCAATCATCTTCTTATTAAAGTCACGCTTTAAAATTTGCTTCAGTTCTTCGCTTACGAGCTTCACAACCTCTTCAATCATCTTCTTGTAAGGATCGTCTTGATGGTGTGTATAAGCCGCATACATTCGGTAAGAACCTTCTCCTATGGGGGTGCGCTGATACTTATATGCGTTGCTGTACGGATCAGTATATGCGCCACTGGATGCAAGGCCAACACCGCCAAAACCTGGTAAGTAAGACGACTGTATATAAGCCGGACTCGGAAAGTACTGCGACGCCGTAGAGCCAGAATGAGCTTGTAGAGGATAGGTTTGATAGCCGCCGGGATAGTAATAAGGATTCGCGGTTTGCGGTGGATAAACGTAGGCCGCAGCAGCGACTGCAGCATTTGTTCCAGAAGCAGCATTAGTCACTGGAAGTTGATTGGCTAATGGATGAGGTGATGGTTCCTCCTCAATTCGTTGCCCACCATCGTGCGATGAAAGGCTCGAAAGTGACATACGATCGTCCTCCTTCTTCAAATGGCCCGGCAAAATGGGGCTATATGATTCTTTTTTGAGAAGAATTTCATCATCGCTTGATGAGATGTCACTGGTGCCGTGCTCTGCTAAAACAGATGTAGTAGCACTTACAGCCTTAGGACCTTTTTCCGATTTCAGTAATTTACTTGACTTTTTATTTGTATCTGAATTAAATTCACCTTCTTCCCCTTCAAGTGTCGTCTTTTCGGCATCGGCATCAGATTCACTACTGTCCAATTCAAGAAAAAGCGGTGCATTGCGAAACGACTTCTTCTTAAACATCATAGCAATGCGTGTATCCAAATCCACATTTCCAATTTCAGTTGCTTCGGTTTTTTCGGCTAAATTTGTCGGTAGTTTTACTTTTTTCTGAGTCGATTTTGCTGATGTCTCTTTGGGGCTGGGCAATGTATCTGCGAAAGGTGGTTTTGGGCTTTGTTGGCCAGGCGGTGGTGGTTCAGGGTCATCGTCATCCCAGTTTGGTGTGCTATCTGAGGCTGGTGGTGGTGGCGGAGGCGGTGCTGGTTGCGATTGTGGCTGTGGCGCTGACCAACTCTTATGCCCTGTCCACGATTGTTGTAATGGTACCGACTCTGAAGAGTATCCATACGAATGGTAGCCATATGAAGGTGTAGACGACACCGTTCCCATCTGAGTCATAGAATGACTCGGTAATGGCCCACCAGGTGGGGGTAAATAGTACGTACTGCCTGCTGCAGGTAAAGCTGGTAAATTTGAATTCGATCCTTCGTTATCGCCATATTCACAGCGTGCAGATGAAGATGCATATCTAGACGCATATTTATCATTTCCACGTTCTTTTACACGTTCACGGTCTTTGTCATTGGATCGTTCGCGGTCGCGTTCTCTATAATCTCGTTCACGTCTATCCCTGTCTCTTTCGCGAGACCTATCGTAATCACGATCACGGCCCCGATCTCTTTCGAGATCTCGTACGCGATCCCGTCTAACACTACGCTCTCTGCTCAAGTCGCGGCTGCGCTCTCTCGATCGCTCTCGTTTACTACGATGATAATGATGGTGTTTTTGTCGCTCTTTCTCGTGATGCACCGACGAATATTTGTCACGGCTGCGGTCCTTCTCTCGTCCATCCCCTCGATAAGAGCGCTCTTCGTCGTTATAACGTTCCCTGCTATGAGAAGATGGCAAATATCGATCGCCATACTCCCTATCCGCTCGATATGAATGATAAGCTGTAGACGTAGCAGTTGTGGCGGCTGCCTCGAAGCCATCCTGCGATACATAGTCATGGTGATAGTCAACGCTGACCGAGCGGGTTGCAACGGTGTTCGATGTGGCACTAGATATGTGTGTGGCATTCGTGGTAACCGATAAAGATGCAGTAGCTGACGTAGAATGATGTTGCTTTGGTTTTGTTGATGTTAAATTATCAATAGTCTGCTTGCATATGTTCCCGTACGGATCATGAAATACGCTGAGTATCTGAAATTAACATAAGATGTCAAATTAATTCAATTGGCATTTAATTTCAATTTTTTATTTATAGTTACGGCATTAAAAATAACCACTACGCAACACCATCACGTTTACTATAATTTACTCATACCTTTCCCATAACCGATTTCTGATTGTACTTCTCAACACACACGCGAGCCGCTTTAACATTCTCGAAAACTATGCGCGCTACTCCCAAGTGTTTATTACTTGTCGGGTGATGATATATGACGATCTCATCGTAGATGCCGCATTTATCAAGCATTCCTGCTAAAAACTGCTTATCTATGTTGTCATTCAAATTTGTTATAGTAATCTCAATAGCTGGAGGTTGGCCCACATAATTTTGGTCTATTTTCAATCTACGACATTAATAACATTAAAATTTTACATCATCCGAAATGATACCTAGAAAGTACCTTGGCAATGACAGCACCATTGGGTCCACTGGCCTAGCCCGAATCCGCACAACCGGATTGCGAGGATCTCGCGGAGTCACTGTAGGGTATGTGGGATCGTTGGGTACAACACCATCAATACGGCACAGCTTTGCAGAACCTTTTACCAATACTGGATCTACGAGCAGCTTGAAATTCCCCGGCAGTTTCGGTGTAAGCACATGACTAGAACCTCTACTATACGAGCTGCCCAAACCAGTGTTGGGCCCATGTTCGCTGGCACTTCCCCCATTACTGGTGGAATTTATTGATATTCGAGTATAACTGTTATCCATCAGACCATGCATCGAATGTTAAGAACAACAGAACGGATAACTAAATGAAAAATATTAGTTCTTTATAGTTTATTTAGATTGCAGTAGCGCCATGCAATTTGCGAACTTCGAAACGTCAACTCTGCCTAAAAACATAGAAAAAAAAGACCAAAAAAAAATAATAATAATCGTCAGTGAGTGTGATATGGGAAAATTTACCTTGGAGCCAACTTAATTTTTCACTTGCAAAATATTCATACTTTGCCACCAAAAATGTCCGGCTCCTTATGTACTTGGCTCGCACGCTGCAGCCTACGTCGTGCTCAAGACAAAACGTTGACAGCGCAGTTAGGAAAAGCTCGCTTCGCACTATCAGTGGCAAATAGTAATAAAAATTCAATTTTTAAATATTTCGTGCCTCGGGCTGTGAAACTTCGTGCTCCACGCGTAACGTCAATGTTCGTACGCGTTCTTATTGCGATTCGAATTAAATTTGTTAAATAAAGTCGCCTTTTTAAGCAAATGTGATTTTACAGAAATCAAATCAATGTCTTTGTGGAGCAGAAAATCTTCACAAACCTTTCGAAAATATTAGCGACTGCGCTGCCTACGGAACACGCACAATGCTATGAGCATGAAGGAGACAGCTGCAGAAAATTTCGAAACTCGAACGAAACGATGTGGCTACGTATGTCAAATTGTGTTAAATTTAGGATGCCAGATTGAACCTTTCCTATGGTTTTCGTTACGGTTTTATTAACAAAAAATTCGCCAATTCGTTCGATCGTAAAGTTGCTACTTATTTTGGCTTCAAATTATTTGGGTCATTTCAAAAATAGAAAATTGAGATGGAAATTAAAAATATGTAAAACTACTAATCACCTTATACAAAAGTAATCACCAGATTTCCTTGCTTGCTCAAGGCATTTTTTAATGATATTAGATGATTTGCCTGGAGACTTAAACTTAGATATATATATAACAGCAAACACTTATAAACTAAATAAATTATCTAAAAAATCTTATTAGAATTGACAAATATTTTTTAGCACATTGTATCACGACTGATAATTTGTTTTTTTTTCTCATTTTGCTGCATGTCAAAATAGAAACAGATTGTAGTCGAATGGCGCAATGATGCAGTGTCGTAGCCATTGCAGTTATCTTCATAATAATGCATGGTATTTGGGTGTTGAAAGATGGCGCAATGTTGTAGTCGCGTCCATTGTGTTCGTACCTAAAGCCTAAGGAAATCGGGATATTACTTTTGCGCCGCAAAATGGCAAAAAAGAGAAGGAGGAAAAAACACATCACAGAACGAAAACAGGCTTTTTGCCACGGCGGGTAAACTAGAACCTTTAAATATTTCAGACATAAGCTACTATGTCAAATAGCTACCTTTATAGACAAATATAATTATTTGCAAAATTTGTTCACAATTGTTTTCTTCTAGAAAGACAAAAATTGATAATTCAGTATAAAGATTGCTGTCTACAATTTATATAAAATGTTAGTTTAGAGTAAATTTTTTTTTTAATGAGTTTTCATTGACGTTAAGTTATTGTATTGCATTTGCAGTAAAAGTGAAAAAGAGTAAAAAATTAAATCAAAAAAGAATTCTACAAAATAAATGAAAATGAAGATATCAAATAAAATACAAGAACAGTAGAATCTTGTCAGCAGCTGATGATCGGTTGTCAAAAGTCAGAAAAGATAACAAAAAGTAGGAAAAAATAATTTCTTGTTGCTGTTTATATTTGACAGTTTTAATTTTACAGATAAAAATTTTTACTTGTAAATTTTACTAGCAGAAATTTGCAGCTACTGTTTACTCCCACTTATTTACGTTCTTAGTTTTACTCTCCCGTTGCAAATTTTTGCTCAGTACACGTAAACATTTTACCAGTAAAAAATTGTAACAATTTGCAAGTATTTTAAAAATATTTTGTTCGTGAACCGAGTTATAATTATTAAATTGTTTCGCACGAAAGCGGGGAAATGTCAAATTACTAGCCACTTGGTCAGCATATCTAGCAACGAAAGTGTTGTCGTAACAGCAGATGGCTGTGCAAGTTTGGGTACATTGGTTAAAAAGTTTTAGCTGGGTGTTTGTGTACTGAATCTGTCTTGATTATTGTCTCGTGTAAACCTTGTGTAATGAAAGAATAACGTGTTGCAAAGAAAAGACTTTCAATTTTTGATTATTGTTTGCTTCGTATTAGCTTCCGCTCTAGAGCTGGAAAAAACAGCGATCTTACTATCGATGCATCGATATTTTTGTATATTTTTAAAACATCGATGTTCGGCTACCACTATCGATGGCTTTTATTCTTCTGTGCGTAGCTGAGCGAAAAGCATGTTAGTATAATTAATATTGTTTTTTTTACCTAAAATATATTTCTTTCTGCAGAATTTACTAGTAGCAGCATACGGCGGTGTTGGTTGAGAGTGGTTGTGGATGAGGGAAAACAAAAACGATGGACAAGTACCTTAAAAGTAAGTTTTATTTTTCACTCGCAATATGTGTAAGTACCAGCGGTGGCGCCATGTTGCTCCGACAGCATGTACATATAAGTATGTATGTGAGTGATGTGCATATATGAAAATATATTACGTGTTTCAAACATTTTTGCTCTACTAATGTTTTTGCAGTTATAGCAACATCAAAATCTAAGGAAAACGAACTTTCTTTGCGTCCCAACATCTTCGACTGAATCTGAAAGAATCTTGAGCAAAGTGAGACAGATAATTTCAGAGCGTAGATGCTCGCTTAAATGTAATGTTATTAACAAATTTTAGTTTTTAAACAAAAATCAATAACTGTTTGGTCTCTGAAATTTTTCTTTTGTAATATGAATAAGAGCATTTTGCATAATTCTTTGTAATTAATGAATTGTTCCTTAAGTTTAATTAATGAATATGTTTATTTTGAAATATAATTGTTTATTTTCAATTGGTTTTAAAAGTAACATGGTAAACATCTATGTTTCATCGATGAGCTTTTAAAGTTATCCCCCTGGTCATATACGTATAGTATGTATACTCGAATTTATGTTCGAAATGTGGTCAGGGCTGCCTAATTAGCATAAAACGTTCCAGATTTCACCGTATTTTGTTTCAAACCGTCCTACTCTTTAAAATCTGTCACAACGTGCCTAAAAGGCACTTTCGTTGCGCAAATTTTAAATTGTCCTGTATGTACACAAATCTAGCAATAGCAGAAATACTTACATACAAAAACTTTATTTTAAAAATTTATTTTCTGTTTCTAGATTTAAAACAAAATTTTAATTTTGCACCTTTTTCATCCCCGAAATGGCACTTATACCCAAGAAGGGTTGGCTGCTCTGAATATGATACCATTTTATTCTAGACAACAACCAAATTAAGTTAAATAACCGCACCTAACTTATATTACTACCTTATGTCAAAGTTGTTGATTGCATCACAGTTCTTATAAATTTGTGTAATTTTTTCGAAGGTAAGGTTTGTGTAATAATTTAAAAAAAAAGCAAACTAATTGTAGAATACCTTCCAATAGGCTGATCAGAAATGGCGTTTAAAAACTTCTTTAACGGCTTCTTTTCATTGCCAAACGTTCGGGCTGATGATGAAGAGGAGGAATTAGTCGACCCTCAAGTTACCCTCAGAGTATGTCCAAATATTCAAATATCTATGAGTGTTTATGACCAGTAACATTTTCTCGTGTTTCCAGGAGAAATGCCAAACTCATGGCAACGTAGAAAGTCTTTACAACAAGTACCAAGCATGCAACGACCGTGTCAATAGCCGCTCAAAAACAGCTGAAACCTGCATGGAAGAATTATTCGATTACGTAGGCGCGTTGGATCACTGTGTCGCTCACAGCTTGTTCTCTAAGCTGAAGTAGATAACGACATTTTTTAAACCTATTATAAAATAGATCAATGCAGACGTAGGTTATTGGAAATTTCAAATCTTGGCATATTTTATTCCGATTTATCCCAAGTAATAAATAAATAAATGAGTAAACATTAACATTTTGTGTTTATCTCAGTACTCAATCTAACAAGGCTCAAAATGTAAGAATCTAGAATCATTCAACTCGAATTTATGAGAATGGTGATTCTCATAACAGATGCGCGCACGAACCATGGCCTCTTACGAAATTGTCACACAACCACAGGCATATTTTTTTTTACCTTTTTCACAATTACCTTAAACGAAGGGCCACATAACTATAGTATGCTGGTATAAAATAAAACTTTGATTTGATAACTCCTATCTGAAAAACGATACACCATTAGACCGAGTAGGCGTTAGAGTCTTACCAGATTTAAGTAACGTATTCCAGGTTGAAATCTTTGTTATTTGATAAGCTGTTCCGCCATTTACTGGGCAAGTGCAAGAGAGACGACCTTGTCAGACTAGGACAACAATATAACTTACACTCATTTCGATTCCTGACCTAAGCAACATATGTGGAATAGCTTTCGTTGGTTATGGCTCCTCTGACTCCTGTATATATCGCTGTCATAACAAGTTGTAGCTCATTATGGTCAGACTCTATACTTTTCTGTAATTTTGTGATCTGACTAAATAGTTTTTGTGGATCGATTCGCTATTTGGCTCATATTATTGGGTAGTGGTACTTTTGAAAAAATATAATATATTTTGGTAGTAAGTGATTACAAACGATCGTACATACAGAATCTCTGAAGTTTATGTTAATTAAGTAGTGTATACATTATACTCGTATATAAGTATAAAGTGTTAGTTGCAGACAGCATTAATTGTATGTATTGTGATGGTTATATAAATAAGAACATGTAACGTTAATAAAATAACTCTGCAAGTGGCGATGCAACCGGCACATTGCCCTCATTATACCCTCGATTGGGTTAACGCAAAATGTCCAATTTGGCAATTTGACGTTATCACAATGCCGACAACGGTAGCAAGCGCGAAGATGTATACAAAAAATTTGGACAATAAGAATTACGCATATACTATGTTAGGAAGCGTACAGTAGTATTAAACCTTCCAATACTTGGAATGCTATGAGCAATGATGTTTTTGGGTTTAGCGAACTGAAATTGAAATCAAAAAATTATAACATAAATAGTTTAGTTCGTTCGCGTCTGGCCAAACGCTTCTTCGAAGTTCTAGTGTAGAGTAAGGGCACCGTTTCCACCTTGTAACACTCCGAAACAAACGCAACAAACTCGCACCGGCTTGTTTATATTAAATTTCAGAATTGGGACATCGTTGTTTGAACACTTGGAACATAACACGCGTCCACAGTGGCGACTAAAACCAAAAGGAAAAGGAGCAACAGAGAGAAAGAAGTTAGATTGCAATTGACAACACTTGCTTCCTTTGTTTCACTTACCAATGGTGTTTCCTCATTGTAAGCGAGAATTTTGTGCCGCATTCTTGACACAAGTCAGACTCCGACCATGGCGACTCCTGTTGCAGCTGATCGAGCAGCTTGTGCAGCAATTGATCCGTAGCCAGTTTAAAGCTGAAAATACTTACGCCATCGCGGTTTTCTGTTCCAAGACAAGCGCCGTTCTTCACTAGCACTTTACACAGAGGAGCTTGTCCGCGCATAAAGGCCAGCAAAAGCGGCGTGTTGCCGTCCATGTCGGGTGCGTTTAATGGGTATTTGGGCATGCATTCGATAAAGAGCTCGCAAATGGCTGCCGCTGTATTGTCCTCACCGGTGCGACATAATTCATGCAATGAATTGCGTCCTTTTAGATTGGGCGCTTCTGCGTTGACACTTGATTCAGTAAGTAGCTCGCGTGCGATGGCAAGATGTCCGCCACGAACCGCGATGTGCAGCGCATTGTTGCCGTCACCATCAGCAGCATCGTAATCAGCACCATTCTGTATGAGTGCGGAGACCGCTGGCAGATTTCCACGCTCAGCGGCAATATGCAGTGGCGTCTTCTGTATGCCATCCCTTTCGTTTACACGCGCTCCCGCCAAAATAAGATTGCGTGTTATCATTTCGTTACGCGACGAAGCCGCCAAATGTAGCGGCGTTGATTGGCTGGCATCGTGAACTCGAGAATTCACATCCACCTGAATGCCCAGCAGAAAAAGCACACTCTCAAGATCGTCTTTCATGATGGCTAAATGCAGAAAATTACGGCCACGCTGGTCCATTTGCTCCGCGGCGTTTGGTAGACGATCAAGAATTCGTTGCGCGGCCTTGTCGTTACGTTTCGTGAGTGCAGCTGCAAACGGTGTATTACCCATTTTATCACGTATCTTCAAGTCTATACTGGGATGACACAACAGAACAGTAATGATTTCTTCGTGCCGATTGTCGATTGCTATGTGAAGCGGCGTTTTGTTATCTACGTCCAAAGCGTTCACGTTGGCACCATGGTCAATTAAAGTTTGCAGCACCTTCGTCAAACCCCACTGACAACAGAGATGCAGCGGTGAGGCTTTGTCCTTGGCTTCGTCGCCACCTTCACCATTCGGGCCGGGCTGACGGGGAGAATCCAGATCACATTGGCTACGAATGAGAAACATTGCTACCGCTTCTTTGTTCTCATCGATAGCACGATGTAGCAGCGTTTGTTGACAGCCTTCGGGGCCGGAACTCCAGCAATCGGTATCGACACCATGACGCACCAGCACTTGAGCGACGTCTTCATGCCCCAACTCCAATGCCGTCCAAAGCGGTGGGTCACCTTTGTTGTCAGGTGCACTGAGTGCTACACCTCGCGTGCACAGAGCATCGACCACCTGCGCCAAATGACAGTGTATAGCAAGTTGCAACGGTGACTCCTGCTCACCAGTTAGCGCATTCATGTCAGCACCTTGCTCCAGGAGAAACACTGCTGTCTCGGAATCGTGATTCAAAATCGCTTGATGCAGCAACGTCATATCTTGACCGTTCCGCGCATTCACATCGGCACCACCTTCTATCAGAATAGGCACCAACTTAGTGTGATTCAACGCCAGACTAAGACTGAGCGGAGAATCTCCATTCGCATTTTTACAATTGAAATCTGGCAGCTCCTTGTGACTATCGCTATCTTTATCCAACTGCAGCCGATACTTTGTAAATTCTTTTACAACATCAGCGGCGTTTACTTCCACAGCTAAGTGTAGCGCTGATTTCAAATTAGACACACTCGACTGTAAGTTCGGAGAAGCACCGCTGTTTAATAGTTTAGCCGTAAATTTCGATAGATTCTTCTCGGCTGCTATGTGAAGGGCTGTAAGACCACGACTGTTAACATGGTTTAAGTTTGCGTGATCGACCAAAAACATCGCAGAATCCTCCAATCCCTGAGTGGCTAACACTTGCAATAAACTATCGTGTGACTCTGATTTAAGTGGATTGGGGCGTGCTCCCAGATTCAACAACTTTGCAGCCAAGTCCAAAGAGCAAGCGGTTCCATCCTCTGCTTGCTGCGTAAGGCTCAACTCTAGAGAGCACTTTTCATCGGCAGTTCGCAAGTTTATGTCGATGCTGGGCATCGCAAGTAACATTTCAATCAAAGCACTGTTTCTTGCTCCAATAGCCAAATGGAGCGGCGTTTCACCATGCAAGTTCTGAAGATTGACATTTGGCTTTAGAGCGAGTATCTTTTTTCCAATCTCAACCATGTTCGAAAAAGTCTCAGTGTCAGTTTTATCCGGTGCATAGGCACATATGATGTGCAGAGCGGTGTCGACAGATGGTCTGAAAATTATTCAGCATTATAAATATTATGCAATGTATGTATGTAGTTAATACCTACTTCGAAGCTAAATCTAATTGGCAGTTCGCTTCTAGCAAGAAATTCGCAGCAAATTCATCTCCCTTCTTAACAGCATCAATCAAGATAGTTGAACCCTGCATGTAGTGTTTTTAATTAATTAAAATTAATGCTGTTTCCTTGCCCTAGAAATGAATATAATTTATTTTACCTCAGCATCGTAAGCGTTTATATTAGCAGCACCATTCTTTACCAGCGTTTGTGCGATTGGTAAACTTTTCGCTAACAATGCCATTTGCAATGGCAACTGTCCTTGTTCGGATAAGCTGTTGACCATTTCTGGAAGCTGTAAAAATACAAATTAAAATTGATAAAATATATATGTACTCGTATATACTTAATATGTATGTATATTATTTGAGTTTTCGAAATTCACTTGATTATCAGCATTTTCATCACTAAGACCTAAGTTCCCCTAATGGAACACAGGCGTCTTGATTACCCTGACACGGAAAGCGAATTGTATTTAACATCATTTTAAAGGTGAACGATAGTACTTTGTTGTAAATAAGTATATGTAGGTGTGAATCTTATAAGAAGGTAATATTTCATATCATTAAAAAGGGTGTAATTCGTGTAAATAGTAAATAGAAATTACTTATGGTATATGGCATATACATAATTAGCATAATTAGAATTGTTGAGGGTGAGCGCTAGACTTTCGCTACCTATTCGTGCTGAGAGAATTTTTGGGAGAATAATTTTAGTTGTGAATAGATTTGTCACAGTTTGTGTGCGTGACACTATTAATTCCTTATATAGCCTATCCTGCAACATGTTATATATTATAGACCAAAACTGTCACGAATGTACTAGGTAAGTATCTGTGGCTACTCCCTTTCAAGTAGATTTCATTTGGCGCTTACACGCCGTTTAGATACCATATCCTCTTAATATAGGTATATGTAACATACACAACATAAATGAATGCGAAAAGCTCGGTCTAGGCCCGTTATGGACTGTTGTACCATTAAAGAAGAAGAAGGACAGACAAAAACTAACCTTTGACTGTATCACAGGAGCTAAGCTATGAGAGCATGTCCAACGGCAGCCATGGAGGCACTACTTACTAGACCTTGCGCCTCTACATCTATGTAGTACGTAATAGAGACGGCCGCTCACAGGAGTATGGTAATGGAAGGAGCTAACTGGCAGGGGAAACCCCTTAAGCAGTCGAGATCTGCTGAAGTACCCCAAGCCAGCCTCCACAGAGATGAAAGGAACAAGAAATATAGAAATAGAACTAGGAATAATATAAACTACTGCTCCCTCCTTCTGCTTCCCATCTATCAATCTACCTTCCAATCAACAATCAACACATAGGGTAACCTATTGGCGGTGGTGCTTAGCTGTGGTTTTCTAAAATATGTTAAATTGTAGCGATATATGTAGACTGTGAGGTTGATACAATATTTTATCTATAGATGAATCGCCCATCTAAATTATATTTACTACTTTTTTTCTTTTCTTTTTTTTTTTGATTTTCAAACAACCTTCTTAAAAATAAGTTTGTCTGTTTCCTTGTTCTTTTAGTAAGATGAGGCCAAATCATTTTAAATTCTGTCAATGAAATTTTAAGGCTAACACGCATGTAGAAATAGTTAATAATAAATACTTTTGCGAAAAGTTAATAAGTAAATGTGTTTTTAAAGAATTTTTTAAATTAATGTAAGAAAAATGAAGAGAGTGAAGATAAACGTTTTACTGCGCCGTTCGAATTCGGCATAAATATATGTAGCATTCGTGTACAAATATAACACGCACAACATGAGTGGATGCAAAAAAGCTCGGCATACATAATTGGATCGTTTATTTTAGAAACCTCAAAGTGCAGCAATATGCTGAGATACTTAAGAAAAACTATAAGCTGCTGGTTATACTGGTGTTCGCTGTTCGACGAACACGTCATATTTTACTATCGTGCTGGGTGTAGTGGTTACATTGGTGTTCGTTACAGAGTTGCTTTTTGTCGAAATAAATTTTTTTTTTAATACTATATTGTTTCCAATGGCAACACTAAATGGTATACCAAAAAACTTTAAACGATTTTAATAATATGGAGCGTGAAATTAATAATATAATTGAAAAATTATGAAAATAATATGATTTTTCTTCAATAGCTTTATGAATAATATATTTACATAATATCCACTTTTAAAAACTAAAAAAATTGGCAACTTCGCTTTTCTGCATATGAAAATAGTGATGTACAGGTTTGCATGTTTTCCTACATACATTTTTATTCCTTTTTTGTAGAATAACTCATTGCTAACCATGAATACTCGGCGTGCTCACCCAGCATATCGTGTTCGGTGTGAGAGTGAGTAAAAGCTCTTTTTTTCGTGTTCATGCAACAACAAATGCATGGTGTTCGCTTTGAATATAACCACAGCCTACGTGGAAAGCCCGCCCTAGGCCCTCCTTGTGTTGTTGTGTCATTAAAATAAAGAAGAAGATACATGAAATGGAATCGTAATATATAGTTCATTAAGCTTCAGCAGTAAAGGGGTAAAAAAAAAACAATATCCATTCTCTTCAGTTATGGGGTTTCTGCAATGAAATAAATTTACTACACTCTTTTGCCATTTTGTTGATATTAATGAGTTCTGTTAGGGTAGAAAATCAACCATTCTGAGGTATTAATAACTTTAATTTTAACAATTGAAATTAAAAAAAAAAAATAATAATTAAAATTAAAAAAAATGCAACAACAACTAAATTAACGGCACCACTTCTTGGCATGTAATGGCAAACCTACAAGAGTAAAAAATTGAATATGAAAAGCTTTTCACTTCGCCATTCGGATTCGGCATAAAAATACTGTACAAATATAACACGTACAACATGAGTGGATGCCAAAAGCTTGGCCTTTGGCGCTACATGCGGTCATTGTCGACACTGATAAACTGAAGTTCATTGTGGTAAAGGCATAACACTTGCCACAATGGCTGCCTATCTCTTTATCGGTGTCCTGTGTGATCACATTCACTCTCTAATTCTCCCTCCTTCTTCCACTTACCTATCAATCTTCCTTCCATTCAACACAATGCTCTGCATTCATAGGGAGGGGTACACCCTGTGTGTTGAACATATCAATAAAAAAAAAAAAAAATTATAAATAAATTAAGTAGTTTTACTTAATATCATATGTACTTTCACTTTTTGGATAGACAGAGTCTTCAAATCCAGATGTAGAATGAAGCACTGACGTAATGAGAGTGGTTAGAATTTCTTTAAAAGATTGGATTTTTATAGTTTAAATATTGATCTAGTGATGTCAGTGACCGTATTGGCTTCTACTTTTCCTGGTGAATCATGGAGTATTGTTATATGTGGATATTTTAAATGACACTGTGTTGTCTCTTCCTGACGTTTCGCAAAAGTAGTCAGTTTTCTCTTATACTTATTTACGTACGTACATGCCCATAAGTTCTTGAAAATTAAAATTTCGGCATGAATGGGGTTTGAGCACAAAATAATCACCGCCTGTTACAGTTTTTAGCGCAGAACTCGCCTAAGTGATGTCGGTTGAGGGCTTTCAGCGGTAAACCAATATTTCAAGGAGGCTAAATAAATATATGCAGAATGTTATTTAAGTGGGTTTCGGCACCAAATGATGCGTCAATCAATCAACTACAAGAATCCAGTGAAAACGGCTAACCCAATTTCGAAATATTTGTCGGTTATGGGGTTTCTGAAATAAGCGATTCAATTCCTCTACGGGCTGTTGTTGCCATAATACATATATGCAATAGGATAAAATTAATATAGAACAATCTATACTATATATATGTATGTACTCGTGTGCATGTAGTGAAATAGATTCGAATGTGTATGTAGTATGGGTTAACAAGGTCGTTTATCCCATGGGAAGCAAACTGAGTACAACGGGATGAATGTTAATTGAAATAAGCATGTGTAAGCATGAGTCATGATGTAATATTTGTAAATGCTGTAGCAATCTTTTACCAACTCTTACAAATCACTGAAATAAAATATTGATTAGGTATAATATATTATATATTATATGTATATTTGAGTCTATGTATGTATGTACATAAATCCTTTAATTTCATGTATAACAACCAAAATATTTGTATTTAGTTAGCTTTACCATATATTTTGCATGTTTCTCATTCATAGTTTCGGGTTATTTACGCAAAATAAGACAATTTGTGCAACTATCAAAAATATATAATGTTTTTTTTGTCAATCTGCAGAGAATCTTGAGAAAGCCAGAGCGAAAAGGAGAACTACAATTATTCAGAGAGTAGCTATGAGAGCAGAGAGAATACATTAATATACAACATTTATAGCCACACATTACGAGTATACTCGTATTTTATACGAAACGAAAAGCAACAAAAGCAAATGCGATACGGTAAACAGCAGAAGTTGGTCGGGCACTATCGCACCCGCCGAGGCCACAACATTGGCAGTCGGTCACAGCTCTTTATGCGCTCTCCATAATGTTTTCTTTCGGTGGATGATTTCTTTCCTTAAAATATCATATGTAAGCTGGCGTTCAGTTGTTGCTTATCGCTTAAAGTGAACGCTTGTTGCTTAGGGAACGCTGTTGTATAATTGCGTTAGTACTTTCATATAATATTTTACTGTTTTTTTTTTTCATTTATAACATTAAGTATTGTTAAATTGTGATTGTTCAAGTGAAAGATATACATAAAACAAAAAATAGAACAGAGCAAAACAAAAAGAAAGAAGAAACCAATAATGAAATTAAAACTAGTTTCAACAATCTGTTGTGCTTGACTTTTACCAACAACCAACGGGTAATTCTATTGGCGTTGTTAATTATAAGAAGCTTCCAAACGAAGACGATAGCAACAAAAAAAAACAAAAACGGACGTCGTCGCTGTGAATGCCCTCAACATACTTTCGCCATTTAAAGTACTTAGTAGCGTCATCATCACCGTATCCAGCATTGGCCTCTTTCATTCGATTAACACACGCGCTACTGCTGATGTTGATTGTTCCGTACAAAAACAATACAACTTATTTTCGCGCATTGTTTTCCGGCTATGCACTGTAGTACTCTTCACTTACATTCACACGCAATTCATACATAAATTGCTCCCTTCGCACATTTCGGTACTTGAATCGCTTGTATTTGTTATTCAATTTGCGACGTGAAAAACTTAGCGGATTTGGATATTATTTTGTAGTGGATCATTTCCTAATTCGGCAAACCGGCAGCCAGCCACATGCTCAACAAGTGATTGCAATCACCCTCCACACTTCACCGAGAATATTAAACAAAATATCATCTACTAATATAATAAGCAAAGTATAATTTGAATAATCACAGAGGAAAGGAGAGCTAAAAAAAAGTAGAAAAATAGAAAATGTCAACGATTCAAAGGATGATAGCATCATCATGGCGAATGAAACGTACGTGCGGCGTCTTGAATGGTGGTGACCAAAAGAAACTTTTGATTTTTACTGTAATATGCCTGGCTGTGATAGGTTAGTATTATAGTAACTAACTCCTTTTAACTCCTGCTAATCATTGCAATTATCAATTAAATGTGTGAAAGAAAGTCATCATTCATTCGAAAAACGTGTGAAAAGTTTCCTATTGAAAGCATTTCTCTATTACGTCTATGGCCTTTCACAAATGACGCATCAAAGTTCATTTAATCGTAAAATTTTGTAAAAGGTGCGAGAAACATGAAGCATATGCAAGAAAACAAACAAAAAATTATAGTTAGTCTTTGGTCGAAAAAATAATATGTATACATATATATTTTATACTAATATATACTATAGTTTTATTTACTAATTTTTTATTTGATAAACGTTGATTTCCTATGTAATATTTTAAGTATTGAGTCGTGAGTCATATGCTATTGGAATCTGACTATAACATAGCAGAAACTCAACTCAGATCTTACACACTTTAAGAAGTGAAATCATTAAAAACTACATATTTCATTTTCCAAACCGAAACCAATGTGCAATAAAAATTTCATCATCAAATGTGGAGGTTGTCCTAAATATTATTGATTATTTCAAAGAATTTCAGACTAGTCTTTTTACATGTGAGAAGACGTAAAGAAGTCTTTGGTTTTTGATAAAATTTGCTATAAATAACCATTTTTCTCACGCTTAGTTTCAGTTAGATTATGAAAGCCGCTTTCCAAGGGTCAAAAATACTAACCATTTCCCCATTGTGTTCAAGATCAATGTCTTACCCTAATGAAACAATGTTTTCTTCTATTCAAAATTATCATCAATTATTTCCATTTTAAGGTGGTTTGTTAATTTAATTGTAAACACAGTGAAGCTTCTAACTTCACTTTATATAATGTAAATTGTCATTAAAATATGTAGAAATAATTTTTGAAATTTTATTTGCTATGCACTTAAGAGGATGTTAAATTGATAAGCCTACTTCGAGGTAATGAAGTACCCGCTGTGTAAGATTAAAATGTCATCTCTCGAGAACTAATTAGAGGAATAAAAATATAATTTTGATCAAAACTTTGAATCACACTTCCGTAAAGGAACAGAGCATTTGCTTTTTTTCATTTCACTCTCAGTTCCTAAAACCTCGTAGGAATTCGACGATTGAGTAATGTATATATTTCTTCATTTGGAATTGTATTTCATAGAGATTTGAAAGGAACCAGGAATGGAGCGTGAAACGATTACATATAATTGTTATTTTTTCGATTCGTAAACAAAGCTTTTGAAACAATAACTCTCTGGTATATATTTATTATCATTTTTTTATATGAGTCACACAAGGCAAGCTACAAGCTACGTGTCTACATTTTGTGTCCGCATTCAGAATTATATTTATTATACATACATATATTGTTTCATAACATTTTACATGAGTTATTGTGATATTCTTTATCCGAAAAGCAGTAATTATTCTTAAAAAACATAATTTAAATGACCACTTCTCGTAGCGGAAACTCGTCGTGAAATCATAATAATATCAGTATTATGAAAAGCTAAGCTGACTCGCACAAACGCACAAGCGCTTAGGCAAGCATAACAACGCAGCTGCCTGCCTCATCGTATTCACATTATGTGCATACTACATGCAACGCACGAGTCAAGAGACTTTTGTGCGATAAATGCGACCAGAGAAAAGCAAAACAAAGACATGAAAGTAAATCAGAAAAAACAGAAAATATGCGAATGGCGATGCTCATTAAATCTACTCATTAAATAGAAACAATTGAGTACACGCGCAATCGACAATATAAAAAATAAAAATAAAAACAATGAATGTATGGTGTATATTTAACTTATCTTGCTTGATCTCAAATCTTAATAAATCGCCCCTTTATTTTTATTTTTTAAATTAAATTTCAAATTATTGAAACAAAGAAGAAAATCATCGATTTTATTTTAGAGCCAAACTTCGCACATCTTTACTCAATAACTTTGATGAGATTTCAAAAATTGAGCTAGATAGATTGCTTTCATACCTCAACCTCACGGGGTAGATCGATTCTTAAGAGTTACTTGTATATCCGTACGAACTGTAAAAACAAGTAATAGGGTGTTTCAAGAAGAAATAAAACGCATATAATTTAATGTTATGGTTATGTGGACGACCTTTGGATCCAACAAGACGGCGCTACATGCCATACAGCCAGCGAAACAATCAATTTATTGAAGGAAACTTTTGGTGAGCGCATTATCTCGCGTCGTTTAGCTTTATTATAAAATTAAGTATTTGCCATTATGTTTTAAAAACGATTTCGGGCAAGTGGCCGCGGCTGGTTCGAATAAATTCCAGCCGAGAGGCCCAATTTTCGACCACTTTTTGCAGCAATTGGGGCCGTATGTCAGTAATAACGCACCGAATATTCTCTTACAAGGCGTCAATCGTCTCGGGTTTATCTGTGTAGACAAGCGACTTCACATAACCCCACAAAAAATAGTCCAGCGATGTTAAATCGCACGATCTTGGAGGCCACGCCACAGGCCCACGACGCAAGATAATGCGCTCACCAAAAGTTTCCTTCAATAAATTGATTGTTTGTCCGTCTTGTTGGAACCAAAAGTCGTCCACATCAACATCCTCCAATTCAGGCACAAAAAAGTCATTAATTCATTAATCATGGTTCTATAGCGTTCCCCATTGACTATAACATTATGACCGGCTTCAACTTTGAAGAAATATGGACCAATGATTCCCTCTGCCCATAGAACACACCAAACAGTGACATTTTGAGGATGTAACGGCGTCTCAATAATGGTTTGTGGATTATGATCAATCCAAAAGCGACAATTTTACTTATTAACGTACCCATTCAACCAAAAGTGAGCTTCATCGCTGAGTTGGACATAATTTTCTGTGAAAATCGGGATCGTTTTAGCCCATTCACCGAACGTGCGACGCGCTTGATGGTCGTTCGGCTTCAAATCTTGCACGAGTTCGATTTTGTAAAATCGCAAACCAAGATCCTTCCGCAAAATCTTCCATAAAGTGGATGATGGGCACAGCTCCAATTGATGCGCGCGATGGCGGATGGACTCATTCGGGTCTTCTTCGATACTCTGCTCTACCGCAGCAACAGAGTCTTCGGTGCGCACTGTACGGCGTCTCTGCTGTTGCGTATTATCCACTAGAGTAAACGTGGTGCGAAACCAATCCATGGTTGCTCGAATCACCGACTCTGCTGGGCGATTATGTCGACCGAATATTGGACGCAGCGCGCGATCCGTAGCGCGAACCGAACCATTATTTTGGTAATAAATTTGCATGATTTGCAAACGTTGTTCAGGAGTAAGTTTATTCAATAGGAAATGGCAAACCAATCAAGTGACAGCTGTCAAAAAGACCAACTCCGAAGAAAGTATTGCCAGATTGAAATCCTTACTTCTAAAAAAAACACCCTTTACTTAAAAATATGATATTTTTTAAATTTTTGCGCATGCTTGCTTATGGAATGTAGAAACTCGAAAATTTCTTTCTTATTCGATTTGATTCGAAAAATTATTATTATCGTTATTATGATAACGAAAGCAAGAGAAAACGAAAAGTATTATTGAACAACAAACACTCGGACGAAACTGACCTGCTTTCATAAATATCCATAAGATATACCAACAACAAAAAACCAAAACAATCATTACCAATTTCACCATTTCATCTTATTAAAATGTTGTTATTAGAAATGCGCCACTTACTTATTTGGATTGCTTTGAATTAATTCGAATTGGAAAGATTTCACTTGTTTTGTGATTTTATTTCTACGTATTTCTATTGTTGGAAACTAATGAAGGTGAGTAAATAAGAGAATGACCGTGATAAAAGAAAATAAAAAGTAAAGAGTAAAAAACATTGAACATATGCACAATGTTTCTCGCACATTAATTGAAAATGCCGAAACATTGGCTCAATTTTCTGTTCGAATTTCATAATTAAAAACATACATGTACATATCCGTAACCTTTTGGCAAAACAGCCTCTTTGTACATATAAGGTTTCGTCTTCTCCTTTAAATTTTACAAGATTTTGCTCTTCAATCTCTGCCTTTCTAAGTTCAAGAGCTACAGCTTAAACTAAACATTTTAGAAAATTGGAAATAAAAGCAGAAAAATCTCATGAAATTGAAAAGAAAAGATGAAACCTCATTTGTAGAAATTAAAGTATCAATAAGTAGTTAAACAAGCAATGTGGGTCTTGACCTAGCATTTTATACATATTTGTGTTGCATACATCATAAGAAATACTTACAAGTAAATATAGTACATGGATGAAAAGAATTAAAAATCTATTATATTTATGTAACTTTTTTTTATCTGTGTACCAGATAAATAAAAAAGGGAGCTAATAGCTAATAACGTGTCAGAATGAAACGTTTCACTTATGTATGTAATAATGTAACATTTAGTGGTTATCATTACATTAGAAATATTCCAAGTAACAATGTTGAAATGAAATATACAACATAAATTATTATATGGTATACATATGGTAAGCATTTAACTATAACTAGTTAGTTTAATATGATAATTTTGATGTCTAGTAGTTGGTAGGGAAGTTATGAAATGCAAGCCACTGTGTCTATTCTCAGTATTATTTACCTTTAAGCTCTATAGAAAACCATTTTTGATATGTTCTGCCAGCTAGCTAAAGTATATTTACGTTATTAATTTTGTTTCAATAAAATTTATTTATTGCAGATAATGCACTTGCATTGAAATGTTACAAATGCGCCGTCACTCCTGAGAAAAACGACGTAAAAAATGTAACAGTATACACGCACATCTGTTCTAAATTTGATGAATCCGATGACTATATTGTGGATTGTGAATACTCAACGATGTGCCTTAAAAAAGTGTCAACTTTACATTTACAAAACGGGCAGAAACAAGAGACAATAACTCGAGGATGTGCACCACAAAAAGACACTACTCAAGTAAGGAAAAATATTAAAAAAAAAAATACAAATCAAACAAACAAGATGAATATAAGAATATTTTCTATATAATTTGCAATTTGCAGGTTTTTCGTGATCGTCAATGGCATCAGGAACACTCAGTGCAAGAAGTTTACGAAGAAGGTTGCTCGGATTTTACGCAAAACAATTTAGCTGGTACAGTGGTCACATATTGTTATTGTCGTGGTAAATTGTGCAATTCAGCATCTCGAAATAATGATTCTGTAAAAGCAATAACTGTGATATTTCTGTTTAATGTATTGTGCTGGATAACACATAGAGTAGTTCGATAGTGTTTTCATATCAAAAAGTTAATCGATTCACGTTTTAAATCAAAATTAATTTACTCGTATTGTAAATCAAAATTTAATAACTATTCAGATGTTATTAATATGTTATTGTACGTAAACTTTTCGCCAAAAATTCCTTCAACTTTGATTTGCATTGCAAGTTGTACATGTATGCAGTTAGCATTTTACTTGTATGTACTCGTATATGTACCTGTTGTATAATTTATGTAATACCTACAAGACTTTGATTACCTTTTAGAATATTGTGATAATGAATAAAGAACGATAAAATGAATGAGAACGATAAATGAACAAAAGAACATGTATGTACATATGTATTTATCTACAAATATATTATTTAATCTTATGAAGAAATACCATTTTTCAGATTATGAACAAAGTACGACTCGCTTAAAACAAACCGAGATAAAAATGTTTCGTTAAAGGCCAAGTTAGTACATACATACTTATTTAATCTAAAACTCACAATTTAAATTGAATCTGTGAAATATCTTGAAATATCTGTGGTAAAAAGGTAAAACAACCTACATAAGTCGACTTAAATGGCAACTATTGTATTACATATTTTTGACTATAAATAACAAACTGGTTAGAATTTTCAAATAATTTTCAGAAGTAAGTAAGTATATATTATTTGAAGAATGGTCTTTGACCTGAATACTGAGTTTTCTATATTCTTACTATAATTTCTATGATATTTCCATTCAGAGCTATCAAACTCGTCGAAAATTGTAATAACCTTAAGGTGGTATTTCTTTTGCACCAGATATGATATGAACTTGAAGATGTATATTTGAACTAAAGTTGAAAATGTGTAATTTATGAATAGAGTGGATAGTTTAACAGCTGGTATATTTAGTATTCTGACAAAAAATATTTTATGCAGAAACCATCAAAATGGAATTGAAACCTCACACGTCAAAGCAGAAAACTATTGAAAAACAAGAAGGGTATTAAAAGTTTGGCAGCGCCTGATTTTTAGTTTTCCAGCTATTATTATTATTTAATTTTTTTTAAGAGACAGACTCTTTTTGTATATGTATTACATTTGAAATTTTTTAGATAGTCACTTCTTGGATCTTGAACAAAGAATATAATCTTAAGAGCCTCAGCGAGAAAATTGCGTGAAACTATTAAATACTGTTAAAGATTTATGTTTTTGTTGCCACAGAAGAGTTAGAAAAAATCATCTAGTATATTTCCTTTTGATTTTCCAAACTTCAAACCACCAATTTCTTAGGATAAACTAGGATTTAAAGTTGCAATTTAATACTTCATGGGACTTACCAAGAGATTTATATGCTTATATGGACAAAATACAAGCACGAAAGCTCAACTAAACCATAGCTTTTTCATACTTTTGGTTGTTACTTTACAGTTTCAGAGTTTAGCAATTTGCAAAACAAAAAATCCTATCAAATAAAACCAGTGAAAATTCAATAGTAATGCTGCCCATTTACCATCTCCTACTCAACTTCTATATTACATCTTTCAAGACTTTAACGAACCAACAGGTGAAAGAGGTATGAAATTAAATGTAATTAAGTAATATAAACTTACCGCTCCATCATTTTCAACCAAACATAAAAACACAACATCTTCACGTAAAAGCCGAACTGCTGCATGCAATGGATATTTGGTCTTACTTTTTAACATTTTATAGAGTAGTGGTCCCGACATATGTTCAAAGTCTTGCGGCGTCAGATCATCCCAGTGTGTTGAAATCAGTCCCGAACAATAGTCCAGTAGACTTGCAGCGCTAACTTCTTCAGCAACACAATAGAAGCGAACACATGAACGCACTCCCACCGAAGCTACCAATGCACGTTCACATAATCCCAAAAGACCATAAAGGCGGAAACGATGAGCTGCCCGCAACAGCCCTAAAGCGACCACATCATGTTGCAATTCTACAATATCAGTGTAGATCCAACGTAACAATGCCGTTCCAATGTCTTCGTCAAGATCGCTCCAGTCAAGTTCTTTAGCACTTACTAACACTTCTTCACGCCACTCTTCCGACCGTGAGTGCAATACAAATTTGTGCGCCGGCATTAATCTGCTACCAATGCGGATATTCAAGTCTGAATAAACATTACGACCGTATAGTGACGACACTGTCATCGCTAATCGCGACACGAAACTGCTAAACTCTGCGCTATTGTCACCGTCAGCAGTAGAAGCTACCACTTTGCTGTATTTACGCTCTAAATCTGCGTAGCCGCGTTGCAGTTTCGTGTACTCCTCCTTGAGTAGACCGAGATGCTTTTCAAGCTTTAGCATTGTAGCCGCTTCATTGGAACCTGTAAACGAACCATTATCAAATTAATTTGTCAAATTTTGGATGCAACGCCCACTTCCCCTTACGGAAATCATCACGCCGAAACTATTTATCACAATGTTCAAAACTTACTCATACTAATTGTAATTCTTCTCCGATATGATTTACTTAAGAAAACGCAATTTTCAGCTCAGTGTAGTTATTTTTATTTGTAATCGGCTCCAATTTCGTGCCGTTCGAAACCCATCTGTCAATAAATTGTCAATTGCTTATACCACAGAGTTGCTCCAACAACAAATTTTGATAAGAAGTCACAAAGGGTTGCCATATCTGTAATAAACTATTTAATACAAGAACGACAAAAATTTAGCCGAATGTATGTTTATTTTAAAATGATAGATTTCGTGATTTGAATTATTATAGTCACACTCGATCTAAGAAGCATTTATATGATGAATCAAAAGTAAATTTATTGTATCACAGAAAAACAGCGAGGCTTGAGAAATCCTGATTAAATATAAATTGTTGTTTAAAAAAAAAATATTTTATTGACCGGGCCAAGTAACGCCTTTCTATTCCATTCCTTTAATAGTCTCGGTAGTTTTTTATTTTGTAGGTATTCAATGACAAAAAAGATGATACACTCATAGGTATATTTTTCATATTCTTTTATTACCAAAACACCCAATGTTGGACCTAGGCCGAGCTTCTCGCATCCATTCATGTTGTGCACGGCGACCACGGAAAAGTAAAACGGTGTTCTAAAATATGAAAAATTCTATACTGGTTACGCATGCAATAAGATAAATACATAATCCCGCTAGCCAGTCACTTTTTTTCGACAAATTGAAATCAATGCACATACAACGCACAATGCATAATTTGTTTTACAGAGACTTAACTTGATAGGTATGAGGTTTTTAATAACGCGACTTGGAACACCAATGCACAGTTCAGTTAATAGATATAGAGAGTCTGTCCATTATTAATTTGAACACAAAACATACATTCAGCATAACTCTCCAGCTTACAAGTGAGGGCAAATTGAGTAATTTTAAACGATCTTTATAAGGAGGAACCTTCGTTCCAGTTCAAATTTCGTAAAATAAATGAAACTTTTTTTGAACAGACTCCACGTTATTAATGTAACAACTGTATCGCGGACACCAAACATTCGAAGCATATTCTAAAATCGGTCGGATAAGTGAAATACAACATTTTAGTAATATAAGGATCGTTAAATTCCTTTGACCATCTCTTAATAAAACCTAAGACACCTTTGGCTTTATTTATACATGTGTTTATATGTAAATTGAAGCGAAGTTTAGGGTCCATAGTCACCCCAAGATCAACTCAATTGAAGGCTCTAGCCAGAGGCTTAGTGCCAATATCATAATTTACCACCAATGGCACCCTCCGTGAAAGAATCATAAATTTACATTTATCCAGGTTCAAACTCATTAAATTTAAAGAAAACCTGTCTGAAAGTGAAGTTAAATCGCTCTGTAATAGATCTTGAGTTGCGGGTGAATAATGTGGTAAAAAAAAGCTTTACATCATCTGCAAACATCAAAACTCTAGAGTATCGAATAATTGATGGAAGATCATTTATAAAGAGCGAAAAAAGAATTGGTCCAAAATGACTGCCTTGGGGGACCTCAGAGGTAACATCAATATTACGAGAGACAGTGTCCTTGAAAATAACTCTTTGTTTCCGGTTACATAAATAGGACTTAATCCAGTCAATAAGCGCTTGAGGAAAGCCAATTCGGTCAAGTTTTATTAGTAAAAGATTATGATTTACTTTGTTAAAGGGTTTACTAAAGTCAGTGTAAATTACGTCCGTTTGAAACCCGTTAGATAACCCCTTTATAATAGAACTCGAAAATTCTAAGAGGTTTGTTACAGTGGATCTAAAACCCACTTGTTCGTTAGGACAGGAGCGGTCAGTCAGGCTCCAAGTGTGCACATCCAAGTTTGCACACGATAAATTCAGTAAATCTTAAGCAATCTCAACCAATCTCAACCAAACTTGGCAAAGACATTTCTTAGGAAGAGGTTAAGTACTGAAATGGTCAAAATTAGTCAAGCGTGTATGGTACCTCGCATGCAATTGAAATTTTCAAAGAGTTATATTGAAGAAAATTCTAAAAAAAATTAAACTACCTATTTAAATTAGATAAAAGTGCTACAGTAAAATACCACCATACTCGTATGTACATATTATATACGTATAGTCAGCAAGTGGTCGCTGTGTCGTAGCGGTAGTGTGTTGGACTGTTACGTAGAGTGTACGGAGTTTGGATCTCGACACATGCAAAAAGTAGGAAAATCAATTTTTTTACATAGCACCAACTCTTAGCAGGAAATGGCAAACTTACAACATTAAAAATTAAAAAAAAACACGCACAACATGAATGGATGCGAAATGCTCGGCCTGGATCCTCCATGGGCTGCTGTGCTATTAGTAGAAGAATTATCAACCATATTTTATAAAATATTTCTCATCTTTAGTCGACTTAAACTGTTTATCATTTTCCCCACAGAAATATTAATAAACTAGCCTCTAGAGAATCTTAGCCTCTATGCTGCAAAACGTGCTTTTAATAACAAACGCTGCGTTTTGCGGTCCCTTTATTTTCTGAAAAATTGTGGACAACTTATTTTTTTATTTGAAAAATTACATTTTAACATGAAATAAATGCGGACTAAATCCAGACTCAAAATGAAATAAAACACTTTACAGCATTCACTTTATTGTGTACTTAATAGGGACATAAATACTGTTACACACATTTGATGTTATAAAATTAAAAATAATTAATTTCTATGGACCAATTTTTTAAAATATATTTATTGATATATATTGTACACAAAAAGCAACTATTTATTCGAAATGCCCGCCTTTGGCCTTCACGCACGCCTTAAGTCGCACTGGCCAATCATCAATAGCTGCACGAACCTCGTGCATTGGAAAAGTGCTGACAGCACGAATCAAAGCAGTCTTTAGAGAATCAATGTTGGGGTATCTTTTGTGGCAAACCATGTCCTCTAAACCTGTCCTTACTTTACTTTACTTTTGATGGCACAACAGCCCTTGGAGGGCCTAGGCCGAGCTTTTCGCATCCACTCATGTTGTGCGTGTTATATTTGTACATGAATGGAAGGGACCTACAGTTTAAAGCCGAATCCGAACGGCGAAGGAAAAGCTTTTCATAGCAATTTTTACTCTTGTAGGTTTGCCATTGCCTGACAAGAGGTGGTGCCGTGTAGAAAAATTATTTTTTTTACTTTTTTTTTTTTTTTGATTTTGCCTGTGCCGAGATTCGAACCCCGGACACTCTGCGTAGCAGTCCAACGCACTACCACTACGCCACAGCGACCACTGTCCATAATTTGTAATACAGTGGCTTCAGATCAGGGCTGCCAGACCGCCATTCTTCAGAGCAAATGAAAGCTGGCAAATTGTTTTAAAGCTTGGTCTGTGTCGTCTTAGCCTTATTGCCTGGCGCAGAATCCTGCTGGAAAGTCCACGGCTGGTTTTGGAACAGCGAATGGTTAAGTGGCTTCACAACAGCTTCCGAAACGGTATCTGGGTAAATTTTGGCCGAAGTTTTGACCCCTTGTTCGCAGAAATGCAAGTTAGTGACCCCCCACCAAACCATGACTGAAGCTGGGTGATGACCCTTTTCGAGCCATGGGATCAGTTCAGATACTTAGATGACCGTGCATACACCCTATCATTTAGCTTGTTAAATTTTTCCTGCACGGAGCTTTTTCAAAATATCGCCTTTTTTTCATTTCACACTTAAAAAGAGCGATACGGTTCTCATTATCTGACCGCTCTATGGTAAAAGCTGACACAATTTTGAATTCCCTTTACAGACTAACGCTAAAGCTTTCGTAAACCATGTGTTAATAACAGGCTATGGTCAATTATACTATCAATGTTGTAACAGTATTTATGTCCCTACTAAGTACTTACTTACTTTACTTTTAATGGCACAACAGCTCATGGAGGGCCTAGGCCGAACTTTTCGCATCCACTCATGTTGTGCGTGTTATATTTGTACATGAATGGAAGGGACCTACAGTTTAATGCCGAATCCGAACGGCGAAGTGAAAAGCTTTTCATAGCAATTTTTACTCTTGTAGGTTTGCCATTGCCTGCCAAGAGGTGGTGCCGTATAGAAAAATTATTTTTTCTACTTTTTGATTTTGCCTGTGCCGAGATTCGAACCCCGGACACTCGGCGTAGCAGTCCAACGCACTACCACTACACCACAGCGACCGCTAAGTACATAGATAGTTAAATATAGGAATACTTACTTTCTAAACAAAAGTTTTTATTTCTTAGGCTAATATTAAAAAGTATTTATGTTTGGAAAAAATATTTATTATCGTTATACTTAAGTGGAAAGTTTTAAAACATTTTTGGTTTTCTTAATTGCGTGTAATATTTATTGTACATATTATCATAGCTTCTTTATTACGAGTATATCGAATGGAATAAGTTTCTTTGTTTTGTTTTAAAGTATCATTCATTATTGCTTCAAATTCTATTAACGCAATTTTAGGATTATTTTTTAATATTCAAGTATGTAAGTATATAGCATTATTAAGTGTTCAAAAGTGATTTTCAAGTATGGAGTAACTTCGTTGTTTACATGAACATTTTTTAACTTCATTCCTTACATATGTATGTAGTATAATTGTATGTACATACTTACTACATACTTATATGTATGTATGCATAATTGCAGGAAAATAAAACATTATTAATATTGTTAATAAATATGGTTATATGGTCCCAAAAATTAATCCCTTAAGAAAAAACATCACTCTCCCAATTTATACTAACAAGAAATAAAATTATTTTTTTTACTAACATAAGCAGTTACATATTTACAAATATACCATAAATCTTTAACCATACATGTACCTACATGTATTCCTGTAAATAAAAAATTAAGCATATTTTATTTATGTATTCTATCTCATTCTCATGCATTTTCTTTATAAATACATAAGCGTATATAAGTATATTAAGTATAATTAACAAATTCGGGAATGGATTTTTCTTAAATTTTATTAAAGCACTATCGATATTAATACACATACATATATATTCATGCAATATATATATATATATATATATATATGTATGTATGCGTGTAAAAGTTGATTTAGTAAATTTAATTTAGTCTTTCCGAACCTCAGAATTCAGTTCTTAATGTTTCTGTGCAAATTGTAGTTTTTGTGTTATATTATATATTTTTCTAAATATTTTATTTGCTATGTATAAGTTTTGATAAAATGTTATTATTATTTTGGTTCTTTTTATAATTAAGTATTAATTGTCGAAATTGATGCGATTGCGGTTTATATAGATTTTATTATTAAATTTAGTTGGTACATCTTTCCTTGGTTCATTGGTAGCGTGTGTGCTGTAGACAGAATTTGTGCTTACATATGAAATATGAAAATATTATAAATATCTGAATCGTTTTCATTCTATAACAAAATGCATGAATATGATAATGAATGTGTGATATATGTAATCAATATATTCAAACAATCCGCTTAATCATCCCCTAACTATAACATATGTATGTATTTCATACTAAAAACAATTCAAGTATTTTTTTTCAAAACTTAAGATACTATTGCTGGTTATAAATAAATAATTTTAATATATAATTAAAATTATTTTACACTTCCATTTTTAAAAATAATATATATAGACCAACAAGAACCCTTAGGCGGTCACATGCTACTTAGTAAAAAACATGCTGTAGATGTGTCTTATCAATTTACAAATTCGTGAAAAGTATTGATATCGCTTATAAGGATGGGCGCATGTCCCCCTGAATTCGAATAACCAAATTCAAATGAAGTAAAAAATTGTGCATAAAATACATATAGTATGTATGTATTATTTTAGAGGCACTTTTTGATCTTCATTGGTATCACATTAAACCAAATGATCCTAAATGTTTTTATGTGAATAAACAGCGATCCCAGCCCAACATCTTTAGATGATTCAAATATAGGCTTTTGAGGAGACTAAAACTGTTTTTAACGTTTAATGAAAAACCAATGATGACAACCAATTAACAGATTTTTCTACATCTTTGCACTTAAAATAGAAAATAGTATATATTTTTTAAAATCGATTCAACTCTTTCTAGGCTTCAAAAACATATAGTATGCAGGTACTTTAGTCATTCTTATTCCATGCCCCAGTATTTATTTTTAATAAAAAAATAAAACAAATAAACATAGATTAATATAAAAAAAAAACAAAAAAAATTCTCATTATTACAAAATATATTCATTATTATTAACACTTAAATAAATTGTGCACATAATTGTGAACTGCTACAAAATAAGAAAATCATATAAGTATGTATTTACCCCTGGTACTCTTATTTCGGCCTCTTGCATATGAAAGACGTCAGTCAATTAAGATGATCGATCGCTACAAACTATTAATATTAGATTTGTGTGTGTGTATGTATGTATGCACGTGATTATGAGTATTTCTGTTAAACAGTATATTCACTTTTGACTTTATGTTAAGGAAAGGTTTGGCAACTAAACAAAATATTAATATGAAGTTAGTAAAGATATTACATCACAAAGCCTTTATAAAGTCAAATTTGTAGTATCGCATTAATTTTGTTTAACAAGCAATTTGTTAAAAAAATAAATTTAATAATCTTTTTTATATGATATAAATATTAATTTCATTTAAATAGTTAATTGTGCAATGGTTTCGATTAGGTTTCTTCACTATTAGACCGGGAAACGCTGTCTGATAGTGAAGGAAATTGTTATATATTTTCATAAGAGT
Organism: Palloptera scutellata; assembly: GCA_958295655.1. Taxonomy (NCBI): domain Eukaryota; kingdom Metazoa; phylum Arthropoda; class Insecta; order Diptera; family Pallopteridae; genus Palloptera; species Palloptera scutellata. The sequence continues at coordinate 88,487,189 of OY282450.1, forward strand.
GTTGCCTGAAATGAAAATAACGATAATCAATTAAGAATAATTATACACGCTAAGCGTGCGCAATATTTATGTATACCTGTCAATTGCCATATTATATTCTCCAGTTTCGGACTTTGCACGGCCAGCACGTAATAAACGTTCAAGACGAGAGCCGCCACTTCGTGATGTTTCTCCACTTGGACCTTTCGCAAATGGATTCCCGAACGAATGCTTCTTTAACATTGTTTTTATTAAAATTAATGTATCCAATTTGGGAATGCTCCTAACAACTGACTTGATGTCATCGTCACTAACTTGTACCAACCGACAGTTATCCTCTTCTGTTGGCAGTGGATGTCTGCCATCTGTAGTGACCCATGTATGTTCCTAATAAATACAATAAATAATTCAGAGAGCAATATATAAAAAAAATTACAAATTATGTATGTATACCTTTAATTGGGGCAATTTTATACGTTCCACTGGATCTTTTGTCAAAATACATTGAATGCAGTCTCTGAATTCATCGCTTGTTTTTGGTTGATCGGGAAATATGAATGGATCATTTTTTATTTTCTCATAAAGAATAGGAATTGAAGTAGAGAAAAATGGCACATTGCCAAAAACTAAAGCGTAAAGTGTTACTCCTAATGCCCAAATATCAGCAGCTTTTCCGCAGTATATGTTCTAGAAAAGAAACGTATTTTGATTTAAATAAATATGTAATAAGATTATTGGCAACATTAATGTGCTTCAGAATAGCATGAACTAGTTGAAGTTCGGTGTTTAACTGGGCAGGTGCATCTTCTTCGAAGCCGTAAAAAACATTTTCGCTTTCTTATTAGCTTTTGTTGATTTATTCTAAATATTTGTTTCTCGTTAAACTCTGATTTGTTGTAATTTTTTTATTAAACCGACCTACTCACTAGAAAATAATTAAGTTGTTGAATTGTGTAGTACTAAAATAATTCAAAAAACGAACGTGATATTTTACTAAAATTAAATTGATTACAAATTTCGATACAAAACAACTAAGTACAAAATATGTTTAGTAACCAAACAAAAAAGAAGGAGAAAAACTGAATTTTCAAATTCTGTTGAATCCAGTCAAAACATGGATTATATAAGATTCTCCAACATATTAAAGAATATTACTCACAGAAATAAAATCGGAAAGAGTAAAAGGTATATAGTACATAGGTAGGTAAGGTAGAATGCATTTGAAATTCATTTACGAGTATAATCGAACAAAAACCGAAAAAGGTCTGAGTTGGAACAGACATACTCGTACATACAAACATTCATACATATATAGGGGAATACACTTTTTAACACAATTGTCTTTAAAAAGTTTATTTCAAAATATTGTCATACTTGTAGATATTTTGAATTGTAAGAACAAAGTTATTCCACGAAGGTCACGTTCATGCTTTTATCTTTCGGTAGTTAATATTTTTTATTTTTTTTGCATAAAATCTTAATTCAAGTACATGTTTTTGATTTGAATTGAATGTGAAGGCAAATTAATAAAAAACCATGTTCACATTAGCCTCAGTGAGCCGACTCATTTCGACGTCTACTTGCAAAGGGGGAAGTGGAGAGAAGAAAAGTTACGTGAGGAGGCATTTTTTATAAAAAATTTCTTAAAAAATTTGTTGAAATGACAACTGCGCCGAAATATTTTAACCATACAAAATTTTCTCTAGAATGATAAAAAAATAAACGAGACTGGTAAAACTTAAAGTAATTGGAACTTTTTCAATATCACTCATTGCTTAATTTACTCCTGCAGAAAATATTTGTGCAGCGTCAAAAATGAGGCGACGGTGTTCAAAGCACATTTTAATACGAACATGAGAAACACTTGGACTCTTGTCAAAATGAGTTGACCAAAAAGAACATTAAAAAAGTAAAAATTTCATAGCAGTTCCTCAATTAAAAATTCACCTGTCCCAAATTCAAAGATTCTGGTGGTCTGAATGCCGGAGTTCCCGCTGTCGATCCATCGCTTATAGTAGCGTCCTCACCAACGAATTCATTGCAAACTCCCAGATCGGCTATTTTTACATGTCCAGATTCAGTGAGCAGTAAATTGCCTGGTTTCAAGTCACCGTGAATAATACGCTGGTAATGCACTGAAAATATGTATATAGGATTTTAATCACAGGAAACTTAATTTCACAAATCTTTTTTGAATCTCGCTTCTAAGATATTTTTAAATTATTGTACCATAAGTAGTAACTTGCAATTAAAATGTTTTTAATTAGTTTGGCCTTAACTTGTATCAAAGATAAATATTTCCTAGTCTTTCAACAGCCCATGGATGGAGTAGGCCGAGCTTTTCCCAGCGACTCATGCTGGGCAAATTATATAATATTTATAATGCTGCAAAGAGTCGAACAGTTTTATGCCGAAGAATATTATATAAATTTTAAAGGAAATTTATAATTTAATGTGTCTTATATTTTTCATCTTTCTTTATTTCCGTATGATATATTTCAGTTTATAAATATACATATACCTCGTGATTATATGTACTATATGTACATAAAAAAAATATTTTTTCTATTTATACCAGCTTTGTATTTTTTTCTGGTGCTCCTCCATACAAGCATAAACGAAATTTATCCACACTTCATTACATAATTTAATAAATAGGCACATACTCGTATATTAATACATAGTTAGAGGATATGTTGCAATTCCTCTTATGTTCTACTTATATCCTTTCTGTTTTTTATGCATGACTAACTTTGTAAAAATCACAAACGATTACAAACTTTCCACTTCCACTTACAATATTCCAATCCAAGCAAAGTCTCACGAAAAACACTACATGCCCTCTCCTCGTTCAAGGGTGTCTCTGTTGGTATGTTAAGCACTTCTCCCTGTTTCACCAACTCAAAGACCATATACAATGAATCTTCCTTTGGGTCATCCAATACTTCAACCAATTTAACAACATTAGGATGATCCAATTTTTTTAGCACTGCTATTTCTCGATACACACGATCCAGAGGTGTAGTTGGCTTCTTAGGGCCACGTTTCATTAATCCAGCTTGACGTAAAAGTCGACGTTTTGAAAGAATTTTCATAGCATAATGGTTGGAATCTTCCTCAGAGTATGCAAGTTTTACAAGGCCATAGGAGCCCTATTAAAAGATATACACACCAAACATACATATGTGCATAAATATATGTAGGTGATAAGAAAAATGTTCAATCCTGTACATACCTGTCCAATTTGATCCAGTAGTTTATATTGATTGAGTTGCAAAAAACTTCCGGATTGTTCAATGGAAATATTCCGTGATTCGCGTATCGGAGGACGACGTCGATTTGATGATGGACTACAGTATGGGCTGGCATAAGGACGAGATTCGAATGATTTTACTCTTGATGCAACACTGGGTCTTTGCGATGATGTCGACGGCACATCTGCTGTTCTTTTAGTTGAGTCATCTACAGATCTGTTATCAGTCGATACACTAGCGCTAACTAAACTTTTAAAGCTTTGGTTTCCACTTGCAGTAGCAATATCACATTTTTTGGAAGAGGTTTCCTCTAAATCAATATGATCGGACATTACGGTACCTCCTTGAGAGATTGTAGGTTGCTGAAGCTGCTTAACTAAAATTAATTAATTGGAACTACTGTTATTATGTATTTACCTTAATTCAAAATAAAATTCCTGATACTAATCAAGTGAAGCCAAGAAGGATCATTGATATATATGGTACCAAAATCTGTATAATGCAACTAAATATATCGATATTTTTCCAAATGTCAGATGAGCAGTTCAGCAATACAGGTACCATATATATTTTCCAATATAATATTTGTGTTAGTATAAGAGTTACAGTCACGTTAATTTGTTGTTAGCGGTAATATACGAGTACGCCGTTATCGATGTCATTTCCTTACCGTTATCCCTGGAAAGAACAACTCACCTTCAGCGTTACGTGTGGACGAAGATAGAGATGAACTCGCAGTTTCATCTTTGCTTGGTACTGTATCACTGCAAGCAGCATCGACCTCCGATTTCTGCCCACTGTCTTCATATTTGTACAATTTACGCTCATTGTCTTCTGTACTATCACTGGTGATTGTATTCGTATGGGTTGTGTTATGTTGATTTGTTTCGCTTTTTTGATTGTTATCGAAGATATTTTGATTAATAATATTGGTGCTACTACTACTAGTTGGATCTGTGCTATAACTTTGTGCTTGTTCAGTACTCCCCGCTGCAATTGTCGAGTTCAAATGAATATTTTGAACTTTGTTTTGCAAACTTAGAGTAACATTTTCACGAACTCTTCTGTTTTCACAACCTTTCTCAATGGCCACTAAAATGACATCACTATCGTCATCATCAGCATCATTATCATTATCATCAATATTTTGGTCCTGTAAAGCGATAGTGTTATCATCATTGACGTTTCTAGTTCGTGTGGCTACGTTACTCTCATCGCTTTCCAATTTTTGGAGTTTATCCTTGCCAGACACAATGTGGTCTGCATGTATGTTGCTGGAGCTAGTGCATTTTGGAGGAATAGTGCATTTTTTCTTTCCAACTTTCTCTTCTTTTCCATTTAAATTATCCATATTTTTTTAGGTAAATCTGCACTCCCATTTTTGATTAATGCTGTCAAAAATAAAAAAAACAATTGAGATTATTTTTGGTAGCCTTACAATGAAAATTAATATTACAGTTATATACACATGGGCGATTCCACGACAATGTTGAATCGCGTTCAATCGAAATTTTTTAAGCGTAAGTGTAGAAATATTTTTTAAATCAGCTGACAATTTGTTAAGATGTCTTAACTGTTAAATTTAGTGTTAATTTCGTTTTAGGGTAATTTTTCTGAAGTTTGCTGGAGTAATCAAAAAAATGACACCAAACGTGGGTTGTATTTAAAAAAATATTGAAAACAGGCCTTGAGGAGATTCCCCCTGACACACAATTTTTATAGGGACTGTTAGAGAAATAATAGACCACTAAGAGCGGATTTGTTAAAAAAAACTTCTAAACTTTTGATGTAACACACACTGACGAGTTGAAAGAAAAGCAGGAATCTGAATTTTGCAAAATTATATTATGGGAAACTTAGGCGGTTTATATCTGACATTTCCGATGTCTTCATTATTTTGTTGTGTACGAATTTTTTACGAAAATTAACTAATATTAATATTTTATGCAATGAATTTTCTTTAAAATCTATAAACAATTTGAAAGACTAAGCTTTATGAGTAGAGGAATACTTCGAACACTCTTAGAAGCCTTTAGCGCTACTTGCGGTCATAGTCGATACTGATAAATTTAAGTCCATTGTGGTAAAGACATAACACTTGTCACAATGGTTGTTTATCTCTTTATCAGTGTCCTGTGTGATTGCATTCCCTCTCTCATTCTTCCCCTTTCTTCCTCCCACCTATCAATCTTCCTTCCATTCAACACAATGCTCTGCATTCATAGGGGTTCACCCTGTGTGTTCAATGTATCAATAAAAAAAGAAAGTGGTGATAGCTGGTTACGCTCTCCCCCCTGAGTCCGAATTTTTTTTCTTCACGGTCCTGATTAAAAATCAAGTTTTTGTAAATTTTTATGAAACAAAATAGTGTGCGTCACAGGGACGCTCTACAAAAGTTAAGTTGTTCAGAAAGCTTAGGTTTAAATTTCTAAAGATTTTTATTTAAAATTCAAATTTCCCGAAAAACTTAAGGGCATCGCCCTCTATCAATTGAGTATGAAAAAAATTAGGATGCATATGTGTATGCACATAACTTTTCATACGCTACTTTTGATAGAGGCCTCTGTCTATCATTCATGTGTATACACATATGCATCTTAATTTTTCATACTAGATTGATAGAGGGCGCTACCCATCATTTCCGGGATAATTTTCGCTGCTACGATCATCTTTTACCCCCGGCGTATATATAAAAAGAGTAAAGTAAACTTCAAAAAGGGATAACTAAGAACAAAATGTAAACAAACTTTAGCTGTAGCGTTAAAGTAAATAATTGTTGTGAAGTTCATTTACTTAAAAACAATTTTTTTTTATATTTTAGCATATAAATTGAACATTTTGTCAATATCTCTAATCTCTTTTGATCATATAATAGGATAGGATAGGAAATGAGTTTCGGTGAATTTTTTCGCTAGCCTGCCAAGCAGAGTCAGAGTCCGGGGTTTAAATCTCGATACAGGGAAAATCCCAAAGTAGAAGAAACAATGTTTCTTATCAACTTGCCAGGCAATGATAAACATACGAAAGTAAAAATTATCTAAGAAGAGCTTTTCACTTCACCGTTGTTCGGATTCGGCATAAAACTGTATGTCCCTTTCATTCATGTACCAATAGGCATCACACCCACAACATGAGTGGATGCGAAAAGCTCGGCCTGGGGCCTCCATGGACTGTTGTGCCGTTTGAAGAAGCATAAAGCTAAAGATCTTTTTTCATTCCCTTACTGCGGGAATGTGTAAATCTCGCAAATATCTGGCGAAGAGTTCTCTTTAATTTCTTCTTTAAATCATAGGTTTCCAAAAACATTGCGGCAACAATAGAAGGAACTGAATGTTATCTTATCTGAATGGTTCTTAATACTTATGTACATATTTTATTTTTACACATACATATTTGGTTAATTTTTTGACAAATTCTATATCCCTACGTATATTTTATTGAGGAAATTAAGTTAATGTATATTTCTTTTAATTCATGCGTTTAAAGGAAAACTCCTCTCTCGCTGATGCCACTACAGTTGTATTTATTTCTTAGATTGTTTAGTTAATTTTAACAAAACAAAAAGTATTTTCAACGTATCATACGTGTAGATAATACTACATATATGTTCATATATATTTACATTAGGGCGCCTCATATAAGAAACAGATTGTTGCGCCTCCTAAAAATTAACATTTTTATGTGATTCTCACAAGGTGTCGTATTCAGTGTCGAACATTTAACATTTTTCATACAAAATATTACAACCTAATTGTTTTATTTTATGTAAGTTCCCAATATTCGGTTATAACGATAAGCTGCAGGGAACTAGATTATTCTAAAAAAAAAACCAAACTATAAACTTTGAGCTTTCGTTCGACATAACAAAAAAATTGTCCTAACAGAAAATGATTTTTAGCGTTGTTTCTCACAACTATTCAGCTCACGACAGCTTATCTCTAAAGCCGAAATATTTTGAAACTACATATTTATACATAAAACAAACCAAGATTCATTTTTTTAAGAAGAGTGATAACAACTTTTGCTTTTTAGTATTGTGCTGGAGGCGCCTTAATAATGTGAACATGTGGTTTGAAAATAGGTATACTAAATATAGAAAGCAACAATTCTTCGATTCAGACTCTCGAATACATGAATTATATGCATATATTGACAGTCTTCTCCCAGCTAAAGCTGACTCGGTTTGATTTATTTTCGTTTGAAAAAAATGCACCACCATTCTCTCGGAGTAATCTAATTTATTTTGTTAACATTTATAAGAATACACGTTTCTTACATTAAGATGACGATGATATTGAAAAACTTTGAACTTTCGTCCAAAACAAATAAATGCTTTGTTGGTTTTATACTTGTGCTGATTTACGGTTTGTGCTGCGTTCGCCCGCAACATGTCTATACTGCAAATTTGCTGCGCCCGCCTACGTATCTTGGTGCTCCCACTCATCAAATTAGCGGCGAGCATATTTCACTGAATTTCTATGCCGCTGTTGAAAAAGCCGATAATGCTAAAAATAATCTACAAAGAAGACTGCAAAACTTCTTAGAAATTCTACAAAGAAATTTAACAACTTCGGGTGTTTTAAATGCAGTAGTGAATAAATATACTGTGGCAGGAACTCAGCGAAAGCTTCGAAAACTTCAAAAGCTAATTGATCTTTCTGTATTTTTTCAAATTGCATCCGAGAACGCTGATAAATTTGCCCTCGAAACAGAGTACTTCTTTGAAGTTGCCAAAAACGAGAGCAATTCGCTGCTATTGAAATTGCGACAAGTGCCCTCGGGGCAACGTTTTCTACCAATGCCAGTGAAGTTGCGCCTTACAAATTACTTTGACGAGATGGAGTTCCTTCATGTAATGTTTTCGGAAGTTGTCGATGAAGCTCTGGAGTACATTGTCGATACGCTGCGGTCGACACAAAGAACCTTCATTAGCTATGCAGAAATTCAGAGGGATATCCTAAACAACTGGGAAAACGAAACGGTTGAAACATGCTACAATCGCTATATGGACTTTTTACAACAATGGTCTGCCGAAATTTACAAATGTGCTGCCGGTAATGAATTGAGTATTGCATATGATGTTTATGCTGTGACCGAGATAAACATAAAACACATTTTGAGGCAACTGGAATTCCGCATTCAGAGATTGTTCAATTGTTTTCTCTTTGGTAATTATGAAATAAGATGTCGTTTTTTGCGTCATGCCGAAAAGGATTTCGAAAAGCTATTCGCCAAATTAGACGAACTGCAGACATACTACGACATCAAGACAAAGGGAGGGCGAGTGTCTATTTATCGGCACCGTCGTCGCAGAGGGGATGTATTTGTTGGTAGGAATCCCGAGGAAGTGCCGCCTTGGGATCAGGAACTAGATGAAGACGAAACGCAGGACAAATGTATTCCTTACGGTTTTCCGGAGACGAAAATGTTGAACACTTTGAAAGTGTGCTTCAAAGCTTTTATTGTTTGATTCACAACTTTGCACATATTCGTCACTTGAGAGTTATAGTATTAGTCCAAACATTAAAAGACATTTTTGAGCATTTTAAACTGAGTATAAGGTAATGTATTTTGGGATACAATCTTTTCAAATTTTTTATCCGTCTTAGAGATATGGAGTATGAGTTTATATAAAAATAAATAATAAATAAATAATAAATAAATAATAAATAAATAATAAATAAATAATAAATAAATAATAAATAAATAATAAATAAATAATAAATAAATAATAAATAAATAATAAATAAATAATAAATAAATAATAAATAAATAATAAATAAATAATAAATAAATAATAAATAAATAATAAATAAATAATAAATAAATAATAAATAAATAATAAATAAATAATAAATAAATAATAAATAAATAATAAATAAATAATAAATAAATAATAAATAAATAATAAATAAATAATAAATAATAAATAAATAATAAATAAATAATAAATAAATAATAAATAAATAATAAATAAATAATAAATAAATAATAAATAAATAATAAATAAATAATAAATAAATAATAAATAAATAATAAATAAATAATAAATAAATAATAAATAAATAATAAATAAATAATAAATAAATAATAAATAATAAATAAATAATAAATAATAAATAAATAATAAATAAATAATAAATAAATAATAAATAAATAATAAATAAATAATAAATAAATAAATAATAAATAAATAATAAATAAATAATAAATAAATAATAAATAAATAATAAATAAATAATAAATAAATAATAAATAAATAATAAATAAATAATAAATAAATAATAAATAAATAATAAATAAATAATAAATAAATAATAAATAAATAATAAATAAATAATAAATAAATAATAAATAAATAATAAATAAATAATAAATAATAAATAATAAATAATAAATAATAAATAAATAATAAATAAATAATAAATAAATAATAAATAAATAATAAATAAATAATAATTAAATAATAATCAAAAAATTTTATATTTTATATAGCTGGTTTTCTGGTATTTTATCACAAAGTTTTAAATTCTGTTTAATCGAATCTAGCCAAATGGCGCTTGGACTAAAATATAATTCTCAAGTGGCGAGGTACCTTCAAGGTACTATATATGTACATGTTTATTATACATTCTTACATACATATACACATATATTTTTACAATGGTAATTATTTAGGTTTACAAATGTTCCAATAAGTTATTTATATCGTATTAGTTTGTTTCAATACAGTTGAAATTTTTAAACATTCGTAGGCAATGCAAATTCGGTTTCGATAGTAAAACAAAATCCTTTTAAATTAAGCAGAAGCAAGAGCAGCTTTAAATAAATGAATGAATGCGCTTATTGAGTGGAATTTACTTTTACTCGCAAGGCATTTGAGATTTCAAATGGGGTTTTTCATAGAAGCCCAAGCAAGTAATTGAATGCCAACTTCATTTTCTGTACAAAAAGTAGTACACATTATATATAATCGTTCTTAAACAAAGTTTTTATTGTCGCTGAAACATTTCAAATACTTATTAACTACCAATTAAAATAATAACATACATTAAAGTAATTAAAAAGTTTCTGATTTGAAAAAAAGTAAAAAAGTAATTTGTTTCATAAATATTGAACAAGTTTTCAAATTAATATTTACTTAATTAGAAAAATCCAGAGGCTAACGTTTTATATTTGGATTTGTGTATAAGTATTATTTTGTGATATTAAAAACAGCCAAAGTCGTTGGTTGCATTTTCTTGACAGGCTCTATTTGCACATTTTCATATACCTAATGTAGTTATACTATATGTCTTCATATGTACGAGTATGGCCATATTGTAAGACCATGGGTATATACAAGAATTTATTCATGATTTGTTTTTAAGTAGATCGTTCTCAAACATATTTTGTCGCTGCTCCACTTCGACGAGAACAATTGCAATGCAACACCTAGAGTACAATATTTTCATCGGCAACATTGTGTTGAATTTTTTTTGCAACTGTGCAGCTTTTCCAATCAGTTCGCTAAGGTCATCATAGGCCGTATTGATGCAGGGTATCATGTACTCCAAATACGAGTTCTTATCTTCCAAGCACACTTGTATACGATCCATTACTTCGGCCAAAACGCGAAACGCTTCGGAAAGCACCGATCGTACACTGCGGCATAACGATCGCATCGGCTTGATTGTTATGCTGCAGCATTTCTGTAATTGTTCCGTACTGCGTTCAATGAACTCATCAATCACTTGACAACCTTCATTATAGAGGCGTGTATCGTTTACAGAACGCAATTCATGTTTAATATTAGCCGCCCACGAATCAATTTGTTCCGTGTGGTTCATCAGAGATTCATTGAGATGCGTAATCACCCAATCAAATTTACCTCCAACATTTTGTGCCAAATGTTGAAACTCATCCTTCACATGAACGAATTTTGAATGAATATTATTAAATATTTCTGCAATTAACACATCACCGACATCGACGACCTCATTACTGACCATTTCCAATGCGTTTACAAAGCGATCCGTTAACTTGGATAGCAGTTTTTCAGTGTTTTGAGATATTTCATGCGTCGAATTTGAATTTAAATTTTGTAGAAGTTTCTGGAGTAACTCTTCAATATCTAAAAATGTGTCTCGCAACATTCCAGCCAATGTTGATATCAGTCCAAAAGTTTCACTTTTTGAATTTTTAGACAAAATTGTAATTGTTTCGACTTTAAAGTCGGAATCCTGCCCCTCAGACTTTGTCTCATTATGCCTAAAAAGCAACACTAGAAATACTACCACTGTCACGATCTTTAGTGTAAAGTGCATAACGCTTAGAGAACTGGTTGCCACCATTAATTTCCAGAAACTAAATATGAAATGCCCAACCAATCGCTTGTCTCGAAAGATCGATCGCTTTCAATTCATAGTTGTTATCATTGTACGAGTATGTCGAGTATGTAGGTGTTTTACATAATATATTTACAAACCTATTTCAGGATAGCCTGATAAGCGCTTTGTATTCAATTTGCCACTGAATTGAAAACTAAGTATTATATGGAATTGCGGTGCAATACACTTTCAATATTCGATCCAACACGAACAGCGGCATCGTAATAAAATCAAAAACGTTGCTTATACTATATGCACAGGCGAAGATAATCTAGTTGGCTAAGTTCACAGAGATGAATTTAATATAAATACATAAATATTTATATTAATAACCCGATTAAAATGACGGAGATAGTAAGCAAAAAGCAATCAAATTTATAGATGTATATCTTTTACATTCCAGATTTCAATGAGCAGAAATAAAATACATACACATACAAGGCTCTAACAGCCTTTTCTAACCCAGCTTTCAACTCCTTTTGTGTATTATAAGTATATATTTATGTAGTAGACGTTGTGTATGTAGGTATGTAAGGAAGCTATAATTTTAAGACGGAATAAACGCGGCAGAATTTATATTTATTTTTGAGAAAATTTAATTTTGATGCTGGGGTTTTAACTTTTTTGAGTTTCTATTGCATCTGATCACAACTGTTAGATTATGTTTTTATGAAGAAGCTTATTAAAGCTTGACAAAACAATCGGACATCAATTGAAGGATGAAAAGTTAAAATGATCAAAGATGCCATACATTCTTTTCCGCAAAAAAAAAAAAAAAAAATTATTTTCCAACATAGTTTCCTTTTAGGTCAATACTCATTTCGCCCACGGTAACTAAAAACACGTTTGGATCGTCCAATACCACAACATGGATTTTATCGACCATTTCTGGTGTGGTGACTATAATTGGACGACGAAAATATTCGGTGTCACTTGTGCTGAGTAAACCAATGTAGGATTGTTCCAATCGATGGTGAAGAGTCCTCCCATAATACTTTTCAAGCTTTTGTTTGGTTTGCGTGAAGGTTTTGTCGTGCAATCGTGTTTACTAAGCACACATCTGTTTTAAATGGCCGCCTCAATAAAACTATTTTGGGTACGTTAGTTTGAAAGACGCTTCTTGACAAGCAAAATATTGGATTTGTTTTAATTTTCAGAGAGTTATTGACCCGCTCTCGTATATATAGGGTATCCCAATAAGACTGCGCGATTTAAATTTTTTGCGACTTTTTTTTCTGCCGAAGTGGCAGCTCTGAAATTAAACAGCTGTCGTCTAAGACTGTGTTGTTTATTAAAAATGGAGCGCTACACAAAGGAACAACGCGTTATTATTGTGAAAATGAGGCCGGAAATGTAGTGACTGTGAATGGTATTCGTTACAGGAACACGATACCTGAGTTCTCGTCGCCTCAACTAGATGACATGTGGTTTCAGCAGGACAGTGCCACCTGTCACACCGCGCATGAAACCATCGATTTATTTGAGCAGCAATTTCCAGACCGAATCATCTCTCGAAATTCCGATATCAACTGGCCACCAAGATCGTGCGATTTAATGCTGTGCTATTTCTTTCTTTGGGGTTTTGTAAAATCCCAGGTTTATGCCAATAAACCAGAAAATAATTCTGAGCTCAAGGCCGAGATCCAACGCGTCATCGGTGAAATAGAACCACATCTTTTTCAAAATGTCATCGAAAATGTCATTCAAAGAGCAAAGGTATGCGATCAGAGCTGCGAGTCGCATTTTTTGGATATTTTATTCCATACTTAATTGGAAGATGTCTACTTTACATTGCAATAAAAATATGTAACACCACCACTCGCTCAAAAAATATACGTTCAAAAAATATACGTTTCATTTTTCAATTAGATCGAGCACTCAAACTGGAACACCCTTTATTTGCCTCTATTTCAGCTTGAAAAACACTACAACACTGTCTCGAAAATCTTTTTGTTATTAGTATTAGCCGCAAAGGATGCTGAACCTATGCTTCAGTTTTAGAGGGATCAGTTTAGTCATCAACTGTTAACTATTTTAAACCAAAATATAGGATCCATGAGTTCTCAATATACTTAATTAAATATTTGAATTATCTATTTGTTTTTTTTTTTTTTTTGCTGACCCGCTGTCCAGCTGTCTCTGCTCATCCCAGCTACAACCACTATATTGCATAATTGTAGAAGTAAATACAGCAAATATAAATTCAGCTGATTCAACAGATTGAATTAAACAATTGTCACGCTATTCGCTCGCTCCCTTCCATATATTTGAGAATATTTGAAATTTTAATATGAAGTCATCTTTCGGTAATTTGCAATGCAAATTTCAGCCAAATATATTAGAGTTTTCAAAAACAAATAACTAAATCTATATAATGTAATCAAAGGGGTCACACATACATAAAAACATAAAGTACTCATGTATGGTACATGCAAATGTATGCGAATTAGGCATTGTAGATACTCGTACTTACATACATACATAGGTACAAAAATATGTACTATACATATGGTATTTTGTATATTGTAAGTATTTGATATGTTTTCATGTTCTTGTTTATGTACTATACATATAATACATGCATTTTTGAATTTTCTTTTATATGCATCTATTACATTTACAGTGTGTACCTTGCAATTACATGAACATCCTTCGTGACATGTTTTCTTAACTTAGCAAATAAATTTAAGTACTTTGGCTTCAAACACTGATAAGAAAGTCAAAAATGTCAATGCTATAAATAGATTAAATATACATATGTACGAGTATGTACATAAATATAAATATTCTAATCTTTATTGATACATTCTACACACAGGGTGTACCCCTATGAATGCAGAGCATTGTATTGATTGGAAGGAAGATCGATAGGTGGGAGGAAGAAGGAGGGGGAATGAGAGAGGGAACACCGATAAAGAGATAATCTGTTTTAACTTATACACACATGCATATTCATTGATACAAATTTTTACAATATTTATGCACAGAATTTCAGGTGCCGTAAATTGCACAGCAGTAGTCATTATTATTAAATTAAATATTCTTGGAATGGTAGAAATAATGTTAGCGATATTCTAAAAATTTTATTATATTCAAACCATTACTTTCATCCTTAAAAACCATATTACACGGATCTAATGATGCTACACGAATCATTCAGAATTTGGAAGATATTAAAAATTAAATAAAAATTTTAATAAGCTTCTAAAGAAGATACATAAATATTTTGTTTAACGTTTTGCATTAAAATTCATATGCATAATTTTACCCTTAATAAGGAAATAATTTAATTTACCCTTAATAAGGTCGCTGTGACGTAGTGGTAGTGCGTTGGACTGCTACGCAGAGTGTCCGGGGTTCGAATCTCGGCACAGGCAAAATCAAAAAAAGTAGAAAAAATAATTTTTCTACATGGCACCACCTCTTGGTAGGCAATGGCAAACCTACAAGAGTAAAAATTGCTATGAAAAGCTTTTCCTTCGCCGTTCGGATTCGGCTTTAAACTGTAGGTCCCTTCCATTCATGTACAAATATAACACGCACAACATGAGTGGATGCGAAAAGCTCGGCCTAGGCCCTCCATGGGCTGTTGTGCCATCAAAAGTAAAGTAAAGTAAGTAAGTATAAGGAAATAAGAGACAAAAAAGTTATAAAAATATGTCAAAAATAACCAACAATGATTGAAAAATTTTAAATATGACAAAAAGTAACCTTCTGATGAAAAATGTAAAAAATATTGATCTATTCTCTTTCTACTTTTTTCAATATTTATTTCAATTCTACTTTTTTTTTGAATCGTATTTGGTCTTCACGAACAATACTTATTGTCAAAGTGCTAAAAGCATCGAAATTCGAACCCTAGTTATATAAGTAATATTAATAAAGAAGAAGATTTGTTAAGAGTTAAGTTGTTAATGTAAAAAGAGCACAGAAACAATACAAACGTGTATATTTAATTGAGTCGATAAATCAATTCTTGCCATTTACTTTTTAAAGATGATTTCATGTAAATGTTGGCCATGACTACGTCGTAAGTGATCCATGCGAGAAGGTCAATTTAGAACCACATTTTTGAGCATACTATAGTCTAGCGGCTGGTATATCGCTTATAATGCGTGTAATGTTCTTTTCCAAGATAATAGACGCCGGTTTATCGGCATAGACGAATGACTTCACGCAACGCCACAAAAAATTGGCCTAGAGGCGTCAAAACGCACGACCTAGATGGTCCATTATTTCACGCGCTGTTTAGCATGTAGCGTTGTCTTATTAAAATCACATGTCGACTAGATTCGAGCTGAATACATACTAGCAACAAAATCTCGAGATCATCGAACGATAGCGTCCGACATTAACGATATCGTTATGGCCATCGTCATCTTTAAATATATACAAGCCGATAATTCCGCGATTCCGCCGATCCATAAACTCCAACCAAAGATGAAATACTTCTATATTGGCAGAAACCTATCTCCACAATTCCGCAATCAGAGAGAGAGAGAGAAAATTATTTGTTTGTGTTCGTATATGGTATGTGTTTGTGCCAATGTGAACTACTTCAGAAAAACTACTGTCAAATCGTTTCCTGGAAGTTGAAATGGAAAAGAGAGTCCGCCCTGCAAATAAAAACATTCCTCTCGATTTCGTTTGTAGTTAAGCCGCAAATTTCTGCACTTCTTATCGCATTTGAATATTCTTATGGCAAATACTTAAAAACAAATTTCACATTTTCAAAAACAAACAAGTGGCAAGTGTCGAAGAACTACTTACTACTGTGGGCAAAAGTTAGTAAGACTTTTAAATTTAAATTTCGCGCGGAAACCCATTCATCAAAATATTATTTTTTTAAGGTTGGTATGACTGTCGGTGATATCTGTGCCAAATGTCACGTCAAAATAATAATAATAATCATTAGTGTTTAGTATACGCTTGTCTTTCTGAAGTACAAAAAGTGCATTCGGCGATTTTCACAATGAGTGAAATTATTCAACAAAGAAGTTCCATTAAATTTTGTGTGCGGAATCAAATTTCTGGTGCCGAAACGTTCAGAAGGTTGCAAAAGGCCTTCGGTGATAATTGTATGTCGCGAGCAAGTGTTTTTGATTGGTACAAATTGTTCAAAGATGGTCGAGAACGCGTTGACGACGAACCACGTCCAGGACGGCCATCAACATCAACTGATGATCAACACGTCATTAAAATCAAGCAATTGGTGCTCGAGAATCGACGATTAACAGTCAGAGACCTTACTGGCATCGTTGGAATATCGGAAGGATCAGCGAAAACCATTTTAAAACATCATTTGGGTCTAAGAAGAGTGAATGCACGATTGGTTCCAAAATCACTGGATTGGTTTTACGAGACCATTTTGCCAAAAATTCGACTGATATCGTTCCGCAACCATCCTATTCGCCTGACTTAGCACCGTGTGACTTTTGGCTATTTTCTAAACTCAAAAAATCGCTTCGTGGGCACCGTTTAGAGTCAATTGAAGACATTAAACATGAATCGCAAAGCGCATTGAAGGCTATTCCGGAAATTGACTTTAACAACTGTTTCGAGAATTGGAAAAAACGTTGGCACAAGTGTATTTCGTCCCCTTTGAAGGAGATTTGGAAGAATGAATAAAAAAATTTGAAATTAAGAACAAAGTCTTACTACTTTTTGCCCACAGTAGTACATACATATATGACCGCACCAAACAGTGTATATTTCCTTTGATTGCTCATCAGACCAAATGGTGCGAATTATCTTTGTTGTTACTGCGGCTTGGATTGCTTGCTCAGTAGGTCGATTATGTCGACCATAAAATGGGTCTAAAGTGTGCGAAAAACATTTCTCACAGACCATAAATTTTGAATATAAAATTCAATAATATGTAAACGTTGTACGAGTAAGTCTTTCCATGATGAAATGCCAATACTAACTGACCATATTTGGCTTTGAAACATCTCAAGAATCACAAGGGAACCGTAAAAAATCCTACACTGAAAAACTCAACATCAATAAAATCACCCTTTATAACTTGGATAAATAATTTCTAGATAAAATATATGAGCTCCATTATGAAATTATGAATTTAATAACCCGATTGCTCTTCTTTCCAGTTTTCGATAATTTATCACCATAAAAAATGATAATGATGAAATAATAATAATAATGAAATTAGCATTCTTCTCAAATTGGAATTAATCCACAAGTTTTTGAAACTAGTACTTAGTTAATTTCAGTAATTTGATCTATAGCCTTACCTACTGATAAACATTTCTACATAGTACATACGTACAATTCATGTACCATATTGTTCAATACATAAATGCGTAGTAAAAAATAATAATAAACGGATATGTAAAATATTGCAATATGGCCCGCTGACTTTGCAAATTGTTGCACATATTTTCATTTTATTTAAATAGTTGCACTATAATGACACCTAATTCACAAATCGTTTGTGACCGTGACATGACGAGTAAATCTTTAGAAATCAAAGTGCACTCACGTACCTACAATGATTTTTACATTTATGTATTGTGTAATTATATGTAATTATATTGTAAATGTATTTTACAAATCAAATGAAATTATCGCTTAAGTTTTAGTTGCTTATTCAAGAATGTAGTAGATGCAAACTAAAGCAATCGGCATATGAATGTACTTTTTTTTTAATTTTGCTTAGAAAGACAATTTTTTTTCATATGTAAGTATATAGTATGTTTTTTATGGAATTATATTGTTTCTCAAAAAGGTATTCCTATTACATTTATTTTATTTATTTTATGTTCTAGTATTCTGCAATACAATAATCCATTGTAGAGAAAGGATAGGAATTTGCAGAACACACGAAAAAAATGTATCCCCCGGCAAATGGAATGTTTTTCTTGCAAAACAGCAATATTTTTCCAAAAAAAAACAGCAATCTTTTTTCCAAAACATTTTTTTTTTTTCCTTAATTGTTCTAAAAAAAAACTTTTTATTTTCTAAATTTCTGAAAATATTTCAAACTTTACCACTAACTCCTTTCATCATCTCTTGCACAGTTGAAGGAAGCACTGACTTTCTTGGCTGATTCGTTCCATTTTTTTGTAAACTTCTTTTCGTTTTCAGCCATGCCATATGTTTTTTTGAGGTCTCGTTTCACCATGGCCCAATAACGCTTAATACTTAGGACGTAAGTCTGGGGAATTTTAGTGGATTGCATTCCTTTGAGATAGCAGTTACTCTATTTTGATCGTACCATTTCATAACTTTCTTGGATAGATCAGGCCAAAATAATTTTGGGACATTATGGCTTCTTAAAAATGGTAAAGGCACTCGTCTATGTATACTTCTTGATTTATGGACTCTGTGATAACAAAAGTTTCCCTTCTTTTTGCATTGAAGTGCATATTGGCTGCCAATACAAAAATTTGTTGGGAAATTTGGACTGTTTTTGACTTTTGATTTTCTGGCTTGCCCTTTAGCTTGGGCTGTGTAAAATTGCTGACCAGGCAATTGATGAAAGTCAAGTTGCAGCATTTAAGTTTTGTAAGGAAATTTTCGCTGTGGCGTAGTGGTAATGCGTTGGACTGCTACGCAAAGTGTTCGGGGTTCGAATCTCGACACAGGCAAAATCAAAAAGTAGAAAAAATAATTTTTCTACACGGCAATTTTTTCTTGGCAGGCAATGGCAAACCTACAATAGTGAAAATTGCCTAAGAAAAGCTTTCCACTTCCCCGTTCGGATTCAGCATTAAACTGTAGGTCCCTTCCATTCATGTACAAATAGGTATTATAACACGCACAACATGAGTGGATGCGAAAAGCTCGACCTAGGCCCTCCATGGGCTGTTGTGCCATTAAAAGTAAAGCAAAAGTAATGTGTTCCGAAAATGAATGGAAGTGATTTTGAATTGGTGCTCACATGTCAGACAGTTGGTATATTTAATTGGTATCAAGGTAATATTACGTTTAGAACGAGTAAAAAGTGCAGATAAGATGATTCTTTAGTATAGATTGTTATATGAAGTACGAGTAGACTTAATTTTCTGCATGTTTAAAAATTATTTAAAGGTCATGTTCATAATTTGTTTTGCAAAATGACATACATGGTCATATTTTCTAAGTCAAAATACATACATATAAATGTACATATCTGGAAATATTGTTAAACACAACATTCAGTTTGTTCATGTCAACAGTATCACAATGTACAAAAATTTCACAACCGTTTATTAATGTAGGATTTATGCACGATTTAGCAAGCAGAAGACGGACATTTATAAATAAATTTTTGCTACAACAATGTGACATATGTGATTATTCCACGTTATTGTGTAATAAATGTTATACCTAGATTTTTAGTACCTATGTACTTATACATAATCAAATTCTTCATAATTTATGTATTACTAGTTTTGGACTAGTGGACAGTGGACAGTGTTGACTGTAACATACATATGTACTCGTATATATATTCTGGATATATTCACCACTTGATTATTGTTTACAGCTCGTATAAAGCTGGTCATTTGGACATCTGAACATTTTATTAATCAGGGTTGGCAGATCATTGATATAGATAGAGAATAGAAGAGGCCCCATCATGTCATGTATTATCCTTTAAAATTCTATAATTTTCGGTATACAATCCTAAGATATTGTAGGTTAATTATAAAATCATATTCAAAAATGTATGGGTTTACTTAAATCTATTGCCAATTGGAACGAACATTTTAGTACTTACATATTGTACATAATTAAATTCACAGCCTGTCATATCTACTTGAAGCTTCCTAAATTCTCATTTAAGTATTATATATAAATTCTCTAGGTTGCAATGGTTTTTACATAGTCAACTGTGAATTGGACTATTAAATCGAACATTTTATTTTATTAATTGCAAACTCTTTGCATATTAGTTTAAAAGATTCAATAATAATAGTTACAAATTATTATAAATTATTAGCTCATAAATTTGCATAAATTGCTAGTTGTAATATTTAATTAAAAAAAATTCAAATTTGTTGTTCAATTTAACAAATATACAACACCACATTTTATTTTTATTTTTATTGATACATTCAACACACAGGGTGTACCCCTATGAATGCAGAGCATTGTGTTGAATGGAAGGAATATTGATAGGTGAGAGGAAGAAAAAGGGAGAATTGTAGAATTGCAGTAGAAATGTAATTTTTATTTTCCAAGTTTTTACAACTACTTTCGCTCCCTAGGTCATTTTGAGCGAATGAGCAAAAAGTTAAGTTAACAGGGAGGTGGAATGCACAGAAATGGATGACAAATTCGCCGTTGGACAAATTCATTTCAGAGATTTTACCAACTACGCCAGGCAGTGCATATAGAATATTTATTTGTAGCAAAGGCAAATTGCGAACCTTATTGAAAAAGACCAATACGAATGAAGCCCTCCATTCTTTTCTTCTTTTCTTGTAATGGCACAACAGTTCATGAATGACCTAGGTCGAACTTTTCGCATCCACTCATGTTGTGCGTGTCATATTTTTGTACATAAATGGAAGGGACCTATAGTTTTATGCCAAATCCGAACGCGATACCCCTCCATTACCTCTGCATTATAACCTTGCATTGGACATCTTGAACATAAATGCTTGAATTAACGTTTTAATGAAATACTCGAATAATTATTTATTTTTTTATAGCTACAAGTATTTATTGTCCTGCTATGAATAGTTTCCGCTTTTCCTCGGTATGCATACAAGCATACATATGTACATACATACATACATACATATAAATGTTATAGCATTTTCATTTTCAATTCAGCGACTTGTAATTTATTCAAATTCAAACGATTTAAATACGCTGTAATTTTCCGCATTCACTCCTTGCAAAATTATCAACCTTAACAGCCCAACTGGCTCATTCGCTCTGCTTGTTTGTCGGTTTGTGGGTTGCGTAGGTTCCAGAGAGAAACAAGCAAACCTAAAAATAAAACTAAGGGCAGAAAAACTTCGTTCGTAGGAAAACAATAAAAAAAAAAAAACAATAGGGTGGAAATGCCTACCACCTCCAGCAAGCTAGTTTAATGTGAGAAGGCTCCGCGCCACTTTCACTGATACTTGGGTTTTTCCCCTTTTCGAAAACATATTAAATAGAAAAATAAGTTGGAAGGAGATTGGGACGTCGAAGTTGAAACTTGACAAGGGATTTTGATTGGATTTATTTTAAATATGTATGTATTTGTTCATAGTATTTGCATATGCAAATACAGAAAGACAAATACACACAAGAGAGTGTGTCCGTGTGTTTATTTTGTCATTGGCGTTGTTTTTCATGTTGCGCTTTCATGTATACATTGTTTTCGCACTTATAAATCTAAAATTTTTCACATTTAACGCCATCACCGCTACCTGTGCCCCACTACCGTCGTCATCGATACCACCACCACCAACAACACTACAAGTGGTGATTACTGTCATCAACTTCAACATCAGCACTGACAAAATGGAGACACAAGCAGCGAAAGAGCAAACAATATTCGCGCTCATCTATTATAATACGCAACGTTAACTTCATAAATAAGTATGTACTATGTACATATGGTACATATGTACATATTATGATAGATATTTACTACGTACCGTACCGTATGGTATATATTTTTCTTCAATATTCCCATTAAAAGAATAACTTCAATGCTAGTAAAATAAAGATTATGACTTTAATAACAGGTATTATGGTGCTAATGAAACTTTATTTTCTTTTCGTTTCCGTATGCGCTATTCGTCCTCCTCCTTCACATCCTCCCCCAAATGTGCAATTGGGCCGTTGTCAATGTCACAGTTGAGCAGCGCAATGTCAACCCACCACATTTAACTCAAGTTTAATTTTGTTTCCCCTTCATCGTGTCCCCATTGTTTCTTTCTTAATATCACAATTAATATACAAATTCATACAGCATCCGACCTTTTCCAACAACAACAATATCGATTTCCTTCAAGCAATTTTATTAAATTTCACTGTTTTTTTTTTCTTACACATTTGCAATTAAAATTAACATGTACCATTAACTATTTGCCACCGCGCACCATAACAAGATGAAGTATCGTAAGAAAAAATTGAAGTAAGAGGAAGTATGTAAATAAATAAAATGTTCAATAGCCAATTCCATTCACTTTGTCCACGAAATAACAATAACAAATTTATTCAACTAGCTTATATATTCCCGCATCGTTGCTATCACTCGCTTTATTCGTACTCACCTTTCGAGGGAGCACCTCAGCGCAGACTAAAGGAATGAAGAGAAATGGTTCCGCTTTATACCAAACAGAAAACAAAACGATTCAAACATTTACAGCGAGTTTCAAACAACAACAAAAACAGCAACAACAATATCACCATTTCACTGGTAAAGCTTGTGTTGGAGCAACAACAGAGCAGCAATAGTAATAGAAATAATAGCACCATACCGAATAAAACTCGCGCGCCGGTCCGCCAGCTTAGTATAGAGACACGACGTCAATTGTATTCGCTCTTTCTCATTCTCTCGTTTCCTCATTGAATGGCTCCGCTCTCCATTGCTAAGCTTAGTGTTCATCACATTTCATCTGCTGGCTTGGACTGATTCTGCTCTTCGGAAGACGTCATTAAATAGCAATGATGTTTAGTTGGTAGGTCGTCTCCTTAATGGTCGGCCACTGGAGCGATTTCCTCGATTTTCTTTAACAAATTCGCATGACTTTAATGCACATACATATCTACAGACATGTAAATGTACACTGAAAATCCGAATGGAGTACATTACAATGAAAACTTTGCAGTAATATATCACACTAGTCGAAAAACGAGATAACAGATTAAAGCATGTTTAACTTACGAAAGTATTTTTTTCTTAAACTAAGCTTAAATAGAAGAGTAGATCGCTTTTCCAATACCTCAAAATATATTTTAGTAAAAAAGTTTATATTTTTTCTTAATTTTGCAGAAAGCAAAAAAATATATATGATGTTATATGTACATACATATATGTAAGTATATACATACATATGTATGAATATAAGCATTAAATCGAAAAAAATGCATGCTGTACAGGGTGGATCATTTATAATTTGGCATTTGGTTTTGGTATACTATAAATAAGAGACGAATAACTTTTTTCAATCTAGTTTTTACTATTCGAAAGTACAATGCTTCCAGTTAATTGTGAAACGCTATTTCATTCAAATTCCTGCCTTGGCTGGCCTTTTTCAGTACATTTTCGACAGTATGGAGTTGCATTTGACGAAGGCTGCACCACTTTCGTCCTTAAAAGCCTTAATCGTTGCTGGTTGGTCAGTGTAACACTTATCTTGAACGGCTTTACTTTACTTTACTTTTAATGGCACAACAGCCCATGGAAGGCCTAGGCCCAGTTTTTCGCACCCACTCATGTGTTATATTTGTAGATGAATGGAAGGGACCTACAGTTTAATGCCGAATCCGAACGGCGAAGTGAAAAGTTTTTCATAGCAATTTTTACTCTTGTAGGTTTGCCATTGCCTGCGAAGAGGTGGTGCCATGTAGAAAAATTATTTTACCTACTTTTTGATTTTGCCTGTTGTTACTTTTTGATTTCAATTGTGGCACGCCTTGTGCGATACGGCACACCATCCTGTTGGGACCAAATGTTGCCTGAGTCCATATCTTCTAAAATAGGACACAAATACTCAGTTAACATTGTACAGTAGCGCCACCATTCACTGAAACTCATCTTCCTTCCTCTGAACAACTGCAGAAATTTTTCCTGTTGTGTGCATTATAGCAGTGCGAGAACGTGTTGTTTTATCCAATAACGTTTCACAAATTGATACAAAAATTGCGTGGAAAGCACTTCTCTCTTGTGTATAGTACATTTTAATGTAAGTAAATTCATTCGGACTTTTGTAGTTAGGAAAAGCGGCATAACTCAAAATTTAAAAACTTTTTTTTATTGTTTCCTTATAATTTTTAAATAGTCAGGGTGCGATATTTACCTACATAAAAATAGAAATATGTATAACAATTGATAAAATTGAAGTTAATCGTTTTGATCTGAAAATCACCATAACTATGCCCAGGTCATGTATCCTGGGCATCAATACTAGGTTGCTTTACTTTTTCTGCCCAGTCAGTAAAGCAGTCTCAGACTAGTTTAGAAGCAATATCACACAAGCAGCATGGCAGCATGGCCGCTGTCCGACGAAATTGCAATCACGTCTCTTGCGTGCTTTCTCTCTAAATTACATAACCCACACACTACGTATCAATTCTATGCGAGAATAGTTTCACATGGGCTCAAAGTATTAGGTAATTTAATTATAAACATTCATTTTTACTTCCTAACTTTGCACCAAAATATTTCTCAAGAAATAAGTACTAAGATTTAGTTCCAATGACACTTCCAATATAGCATTCGAATATATACTCTTCGCTTCAGCCTTACAAAGACACTCTCACCTTTGAAAGTATCCTATTTTAGCTTTAGCCGTTTGCAGTTAACTACCGAGTCACCCTATAATTTATTTTTATATTATTACTATATACAAAATAAAAGATAACAAATAATATAAATTCAAAAATTATTATGTTTTCCATTAAAATTAATGTAATTCCATCATTTATGTTCGATTTTTGCCTCCGCGGCATCGATGGTAAAGTGTCGGCAATTAAATTAACTATGCTTTTATTGGCGACGTTTTGGGCCCATTACCTTAATTCTGATCGAAATCGCATAATTTTCATGAATAGAGTTTCAAAATGTTTTTGAAGTTCTATTATTTGTAGCTTTTTATTTTATCAAAACAATCCAGCATACGAATTAAAGCTTATTGCTGCATTCCAAACTTTTTTTTTTTTTTTTTTTTGTTGATACATTCGACACACAGGGTGTACCCCTATGAATGCAGAGCATTGTGTTGAATGGAAGGAAGGTTGATAGGTGAAAGGAAGAATGAGAGAGGGAATGCAGTCACACAGGACACCGATAAAGAGATAGGCAGCCGTTGTGGCAAGTGTTATGCCTTTACCACAATGAACTTCAGTTTTATCAGTGTCGACTATGACCGCATGTAGCGCCAAAGACCAATCTTTTCGCTTCCACTCATGTTGTGCATGTTACCTAGTCCTGCCATAAGTTCTGTTACAATTTGAATATAGTGTAAAAATTAAAGAAACGAGTTTTTTTAATGTGTTGTAATTTTTATTTTGTTATTAAATTATAGTGTTTCTGTGGTCGCTGTGGTGTAGTGGTAGTGCGTTGGACTGCTACGCAGAGTGTCCGGGGTTCGAATCTCGGCACAGCCAAAATTAAAAAGTAGAAAAAAAATTTTTCTACATGGCATCACCTCTTGGCAGGCAATGGCAAACCTACAAGAGTAAAAATTGCTATGAAAAGCTTTTCTCTTCGCCGTTCGGATTCGGCATTAAACTGTAGGTCCCTTCCATTCATGTACAAATATAACACGCACAAACTGAGTGGATGCGAAAAGCTCGGCCTAGGCCCTCCATGGGCTGTTGTGCCATTAAAAGTAAGTAAAGTTTTTGAAAATCAACATCTTATTCAAAATGGTCGCCTCGTGCTTTAATGCACGCCTTTGGGCTATAGCGGTACGTATGCTTTCGATGGGTATTGATGACGCTGCTGAAATAAGAGCTTTCTTAACTCTCCAAATTTCGGTGGCGAACTTTGCAGGCCACACCTTCTATCTCTGACCACAATTTGTAATCAAGGGGATTCAAATCTGGGCTTCCCGAGGGCCAATCTTCAGCACTAATAAAGGCTGGAATATTCAGATGTAGCCACTCTTGAGTTGTTTTGGCTTTTTGTGCCGGTGCAGAGTCTTATTAAAAGACCCATTGCTCTCCATTAAAGAGGGTTATTTTCAAGTCTTTCACCATGCCTTCCAAGACATCTTGTTGGTACACTTTTGCTCCAGTTTTAACGCCCTTTTCGCAAAAATGCAAGGAACTGACGCCTTTATGGGATACTCCCCGCCAGACCATAACGGATGTTGGATGATGACCTCTCTGAACCCTTGGCACAATAAATTTAGCTTCTTCAGATGTTCTCGTATAGATTTTGTCGTTTTGCTTATTAAAAACTTCCTCCACCGTATAAATTTTTTCATCCGTAAAAAGGATATTTTTATGACCGTTTCTTGCGTGCGACTGCAAAAGCTTCTTACATCTTTCCAATCGTATTTGTTTTAGCCGTGGTGTTAAAAGATGGCCTGTGCACCTGCGAAAAGCCTTCATGTGGAGGTCATCACGGATTAGTCGTGACATGGATCTGGAAGACATATCCATTTCTCTAGCCATGATATTTTGCTTTCTTAAGGGATTTCGGCGAATCCGCTACCGCACAGCTTTTATGGCTCCACTCGTACGAACAACGCGAGGTCGACCACTTCTCAGCCTGTCTTCCACTTGAGACGATTGAAAGAAACGATCGATGGTACGATAAACAAACATTTTCGATATTTTGAGTTTTTTTTTAGCAACGTGAATATTCGACTTGCGCTATTTCCGCATTTGGAAAAGCTTGTAACAGAACTTATGGCAAGACTAGGTATATTTGTACATGAACGAAATAGTTCTTCTGAATTTGTGTTTTTAAAATCAGCCATCTAATGGAAATGAAAAAAGCCATCAGATAATCTCGTTTTGTAGGTAATTGGTAATTTATTATTAAATGCTTTTTATATATTTTTTTATGGTTGCAGTAACATCATTTTAATATTCCAAAAATTCTTGTTCCTATAATTTTAAAGATATTCGAACATTGACGCCTGTGTAATGACTTAATGATGTGTGTTCGCATATTTCGTAAGGTTGGTTTTTTTTTCTTGTTTGTTTGTTTGTTTTGGAAAATGTTCAATCGTTTACAATTTTGAGGTTAAAATTATTAATGCGGCAATATTTAGCTCAATGAGAAAGGAAAATTAAATAATTGTTTTTTAATGTATCAAATTGTTAATATAAATATACAAATACGACGGCAATCTCTACGAGCATTCTTCCTGACTCTTTCTAACGCAGCGTGCTACTTTCCGTTTAAAGTCTGGGTACGATTCTCTCCATTCCTTGGCAGCATCGACATTAGCTGGCGATTCATCATTCGGATCGGCCAGCATTGATATCACAGATATCAAGATAGTCTCGACTGTATGTACTGGCAACCAGCGTTCAGATGCCTTCTCATAGCCCCACTTGTCATCTCCGGGCTCGTGTAAAATGGAAATGCACACATCGCCATTCTTCTCAATATTAGGATGCCAAATTTCTGTAACGAACTTCATTCGAGGTGGGCGTAGCGGATACTCTTTTGGGAAATATAGATGCGCTTTGAAGAACCCACCTTCACTGTAAACGTTATAATGTATTAACGGCATTAATATTAATTTTATCTACTGCATTGAAACAATAAAATTAATTACTTACTAAAGCGTATCTGGAGGACCAATTATAAGCACTTCCCATCGAAATATGTCATTTTCATCTATCAACCCTGCTGAAAATCCTTCAACGGGATTCTTGTTCAATTCTGTAAAGAACCACAAAAAATATATTTTATGTAAATATCAATTCTTATAGAATAAAAATTCATATTCTTATTCAAAATTCCATTGCATATGGCAGAGATGTAAGATTTTCTTTACTTTGCATTACTCAATATACATTTCAGTGTAGACCAAATGATAACACCTTTTTCATTTTCTTTCTCTAATACACACTTGTTTAGCCACTAATACTAATTTGATCATAAAATATGATGTACACTTTTTTAATTACACTATAATGGCATGGCATAACAGCCACTGAAGGTCCTAGACTGAGCTATTTACTTTTCTAAGTCCTTTTTATCCCTGGATGTTTATCACTTCCAAACAAGAGTTGGTGTCTTGTAGAATTTTATTTATTCTCTACTTTGGATTTTTGCTTGTGGCAAGTTCGTTGAAAACCTACGTAGCAATTTAAGTTATTCTTGTTGATTGATGGATTTCATTTTATTTTTTAACGTTGATGAGAAATGTCTGAGTATCCACTGGCCAAAAATTAGGAGAAACCACTTGATTTTCAATACTAAGGATAAATATGAAATTTCAGGAATCAGTGTCATCTGTTTTAATTTGCACAGATACCACAAAGATGACTGTCAAACTATATTCTTCATTGAAATTTTTAGTGCTTTACAGAAAAAAATGCTTAAATGGTACAACAGCCCATGGAGTGCCATTGCCGGGCTTTATACTTTTGCATAACTGGCTTGTGATTCAAGTATATTTTTCTGAAATTTAACGTCGTCATTTGAGATAACATCGTTCAAACACTTTTCAAGCACTTTTCGATTTAAATATTATTTCTGGTCGAACGGAAGTTGAATTCTGTTCTTTGGTCACTGTGAATTTTACTTTCAATCTTATTTATTTTATTAATAATAATCGATAAGCTACATATGGCCAAGTTAGAATTAATTAAAAGTAATAAGCTAAAATGTAAGTTGGTAAAGGAAAGATAGGAGGAAAGAAGGAAGAAAGAGTTAAGAAGGAAATTAGAAAATAAAGAAAGGATAAGAAATAAAAAAAACGAAGGAACTCTGAAAAGCAAGCTCTAAATACTACAGTACCAAGCACGATTTGTTGTGATATGATCACTTTCTTTTAATTATAAGGAAAGCGTCTTCTCCTACAGAAAATCTCCGGGAGCGGTATGACTTTCTAACGTGCCCGTTTCTTTAAAAGTAGCGCCATATGTACTTAGAATCAAACATATGCTCGTTTGGAATTACAATTCCGATCAAAGTCTTTGATTGTCTAAACTTGATCACATATTATTCCTTTTCACTATTTTAAACTCATCTGCGGCTTCAGTGTTGAAACCATTGAAGGTCTTAGCTGTTGTCTTTCGGCATTTATCGATTTATTTATCCTGTGTGTCCATGTATTAAGGAGTTCTCATACTATTTTGGAAGACACTTCATATCAATTATTAAAGTTTGGCTGTACTTTTGCTTAATGCTTTTAGGTATCAGAAATTCATATCCCTACATTAGGAGCAGCATAATCTCTCCAACATTTTTATTTGGAAACAAAACTAAATTATTTTTGTTATATAAGTAATACCACATTTTAAGCCCCCTTGACCAGGTTATACACCAAAAGAGCGAATATGGCCTTTGCAGCTTAAGCCCTGATGTCTATATTCTATATATTATCAAATAAAACGCAGAAATTCAAATGGATTGGCAACACGTTGCATAAGAATCATAGTGAAATTTCCCGCCATGCTCTAGACTGAAAACCGGAAGGCTTTAGGAAGCGGAGATACCCGAAGATCATGTCGAAAAAAAATTTAAAGGACAGTGAAACAACAGCGAAAAAATAGAGTGAAGACACTAGCTAACAATCGAATACGCTGGATATGCTTTATAGAGGACCTATGCACCACAGATTAAATTTATTGAATTTACTTTAAAATTTTGTGTTTTAAAAATATTGCTGCTAACCTCATTGACGCATTGACATCCATTTGCAATACATTAAAAACACTAGTAAATAAAATCAGAACGAAAATAATTCTGTGGGAGGGGAAGTTTTATCCAGCCCCTCTTACTTTTCTAGCTCAGAAAAAATGGCAGACAGGCGACGTTTCTTTACTTGACAAATTATCGCAGCATCATTTCAATTTTTTCACATGGTTTCGGACACAAGGTCGTTACCCCGCATTTTCGTTAGTCAAATACTCTCCAGTGAGTCACAAGAAAGGTGCATTTACAATCAAATTGAAATACAAAAAAGTTAAAAAGAAATTCGAAATTTATGCGCACGTAAAAGAAAACAAAGAAGCTAGACACATCACGCTACCCTTCGGACGACTCATTGAGACGGGTGCGGCAAGGACATGAGCATAAGGTCTGCACACATATCGCTGTTAAGCACTTATCTACAGCCGAGATCGTGACATCCATGTTTCTTTATGTTACTAGCATCGTATATTTAAATTTTGGGGTCTCACAACTCGGTGAGCTAAATTTTTCAATCAATTTGCCCGAAATGTGGTCGAACGGAGGTGTGTGTGTGCGTCGAGGGTTTCGGCTGCAGCGGCACTTACCTGCTAATTGTTTTTTCAACAGCAGCGATGACTGAAGCTCCGACATTTTCTGAAGTTAATTTCTAATAGATATTTATTTCTAAATTACGAAAAAATTTGCTGCAGTAGGTCGATTTTTCCTCTTCTTGGGATCGTATTGAGTCCCAAGCACAGATATTAATTTCAGACCGAATATAATTTCTCGAATGCCGCAGACGACGATAGATTTTTTCTTGACAGACTACGAAAAAACGGGCAAAGGCATAGAACCGAACGAATGAGCAGCACAAGAAATAAAATTTTCAATTTCATTCACAAAGTATTGCCAACTCAAATATGTGATTTTACCACATGTAAAAAATTAAATGGCGATTCGTACGAAAAATGATTGGAACACGAAAATGAATAAATGTAATAAGAATATTACATCAATAATGATTTTTCTATAAGCTAGTTTGTTCCTACAATTCCAATATGCTGGTTTAAAATAGAATATCAAATCTGCAAAATCTAACAAAATGTTGGCATCTCTTAGACCCCAAGTGACATTTCCCAAAAAAAAAAGATGGCAAACAAATAAAAGGGTGACACAGCGTCTAAATGGGCAATGTGCCAACCAATGAAAATATTGCCATCAACGAAAAATTTATACGATTTTGGTCGTGAACTGCCAGCAAGGAAATATACCGGCAATGTTGCTTTGGGCAGTTGGCGTAGGGGCAGTGTATTCTGCACTCTTGAACGTGTGCAAATTTGAAGCAAGTAAATAAAATTCCTCTCTCCATGTCTCTTTCGCTTCTTTAAAACCACAATTTTTTGCATGAATCTATAAAATATCCGTAAACAGTGTGGTCAATTCAAAAAAACTGAAAAAAACACTGCCACCCTTGCAAAATTTTTGCGTTTTGTTTTTCAAAATCCACCAGATCTGATGAAAAAATAAT
Source organism: Palloptera scutellata (assembly GCA_958295655.1). Taxonomy (NCBI): domain Eukaryota; kingdom Metazoa; phylum Arthropoda; class Insecta; order Diptera; family Pallopteridae; genus Palloptera; species Palloptera scutellata. Next base: position 88,518,800 of record OY282450.1, read on the forward strand.
TCGCCTTGGTGGTGTTAGGTGTACATTTCACCCAGCATACCGTGTTCGCTGTGAGAATGAGTCAAAGCTCTTTCTTTGTGTTCGGGCAACAGTAATTGTATGGTGTTCGCGAGCAAAATCTGAATTTCACCATGACCTTACTAGCCACATGCTCCTCTTCTTCTTTTGTGTTGAAAAGCTGATTTTGACATTCTAATTATACAGTCATTATGGCCGCAACAACAACTATGTGTTATGTTGTTTGTTATATGTTTTACTATTGCTTTTGTTAGCTGATTTTGACATTCTAATTATAACGCCATCAAGGTTGTTACAAAAAAACGTTGATGTTGTTGTCGTGGTGAATTTTGTTATACTGCTGCTACCACCTTACACAAATTCGCTTTCTCTTATTCCTTTCATTGGTGTTGACTCAGCGCTTGTTATGTTGGTTTGTTTGTCCAATTAATTGTTAATACTTATTGGCAAAAATTTACAAAAAGTTCCGTGATAACACTAAATAATGGCGTATCAGTCAGGGATGCCCGACCAGCAATTTTTATGGGATGTATTCCAAAGGTGAGTTGTTTTGGCATTCCTTTCTAACTCCTTTGCAATGATTTCATCACATGAACATAAACACACGCTTTATAGAGTCGACAAAGATCGCAGCGGCCACATATCAGCAGACGAGCTGCAGGTGGCACTCTCAAACGGAACATGGAGTCCCTTCAATCCAGAGACAGTACGCTTGATGATAGGAATGTTTGATAGTGAAAATCGAGGCACCGTATCCTTTCAAGATTTTGGAGCACTGTGGAAATATGTCACCGATTGGCAGAACTGCTTCCGCTCTTTTGATCGGGACAATTCTGGCAATATTGATAAGGCTGAGCTTAAAACGGCGCTCACCTCATTCGGTTATCGACTCTCAGATAATTTAATTGACGTTTTGTTACGCAAATTTGACCGATTCGGTAGGGGAACGATTCTATTCGACGATTTTATTCAATGTTGTATTGTGCTTTATGTAAGTTCATTGAGATTCGAGTAAATGTATGAAATTTTTGTAAAAATTTTTTTAGACACTCACTTCTGCCTTCAGACAACATGATACTGACATGGATGGCGTCATCACAATACATTATGAGCAGTTCCTAAGCATGGTGTTTTCTTTGAAGATCTGAACGTATTATCCATAATTTTGCCTTTTTTATAAACATTATTCTTTGCGACCAAGTTCTTTACACTAACAAACTTCTTCAATGGCACCATTACTTCAAGAAATCACCAGTATTTTCATTCCACTGACAATCTCAATTGCTGTACTCAGGATTTAGTCCACCACAATATTGTGCCAAAACTCAAGAAAAAGCGATTTCAAATCCTTTTCAGAACTATTCATAAATCAAAATTGTACTATACGCAATCTGTGAATCTATGAACTGTTGAAGGATAAAGATAATCAAATGCCGTTTACATTCATTATTAAATATTTCACTTATTTTTTCTTACTGTTTTCTAAAGTAATCAAATATTATTAGTTGTCAGAGCAAAAAAAAAAAATAATAATAATTAAGCGCAATTCATAAATGTTTGTAGTTTTGTAATTTAAATTATGTACATCCTACATATCGCTCCTTCAATGCAATGATGTTTTAACTCAAAATACTCCTTCCATACAACACGGGCTTCAACTCGAAATTTGTGATTTTCTAAGAAATTAATTTTTTATTTAAATGCTTTATAACGCATTGCATTGAAGAAGCATTTTTAGTTAATAACGCATTGAAGGAGCAATATGTATTCCAAGCCACAAGGAAAATAAAAAGATAAAGTTGTTTAAACTTCATACTTAGATTAACTAAAGGAATCTTAACCTATAAATGTATGTATGTATAATTATTATAATGAAGTTAAACTCTATTTTGTGGCTATGGTTATTGGTTTGACCCACGTCATCGCAATCAGTAGTACAATATAAATGTTTAATTTTGTAAAAAATAAAAGAACTGTTGTGAAATAAAAACATACAATAATCTATCCAATGTATTTGAAACTCGCTATAAAAAAACTAATGGGGAAATCTCCTGCTTTGACGTTACACAAGTATGCAAATAGGAATTCCCCATAACTATTATAATCACTTTATACATATGTACATACACGGACGTATATAAATTGATTATGAAAAATGCAATTTCACAAGAAGCTCTTCATTCCTTCTTCTTTTAATGGCTCAGCAGCCTATTGAGAGCCTAGCCCGAGCTTTTTTCATAAGAAGCTCGTTAAAGTTATATTCCACGTCAACTTAATTTACTCAACTACTATGAATACATTATTAAATCGTCGCTACTCAACTAAAGATCACCTGCGTGTTGTTCGATTCGTGCATGTAATTTAAGGTTTTAGTAAATGAATTTATACTTGATTTCACAAAGACAATTTAAACCCACAATATATTAAATTTTGTTTATAACTAGAATGGAAAAGATCGACAGGTTCCTGTATTTTTATCAATTAATTTGAAAAATTTCTATCTCGCTATAACATAAAGTACTCGTATTTTCCATTCAATTGCACATTAGACATTGTCTCCTTCTGTTAGTTATGCTCCATTTAAATCCATTTAATCTCTTTCTAGGCATTCAAAAAAAAAGTTGTAATAAATTCCACAAAAGCATGAGTATGCACATGTAAATTTGTGTAATGATTAATTAGTTATAAGAAAAACAAATTACATATCGTTTATTGTGTAATATAATAAAGAAAAAAACTGAACATTTTATTCAACAGAGACATTAGAAACAAAATAGAAAAACATTTTAATAATTTCTTATACCGGACACATAAACATAAAAATGCATTTCTTCAAAACTGTTAAATGCTTGATTCGGGAACGCAAAAGTTTACACGTAGGTTAAAATAGTATGTAGGTATTCATATTCATAAAGTAATCTTTAATATTTATATTTGAATTTCATGTGGAATAAGTACTGAATATTGACTTGAGCAATGTCGTATACGATGTATTCGTTATACAAAAGTGAAGATTGAAATTTATTGTCAGTATGTGGTTTACCGAGCGGTATTTCCACACCATCCTCACGTGTATGCGATTCCTTTTGATTTGGCATGGTGCGTCCACGACCAAAGCAACTATGCTTGTCCTTAGGAAGTTTTGTTACATAGTTGGCAGCTGTGCACTCCATCATATCGCCGAGTGCCACTTCTGATAATAGCATTAAACCTGTTGGGTTCTGCTTACTGGTGGCGCAATAATTGGCCGATTTGGAAACCATATCGGCAAAGTAAATACCTTTGCCGAACATATAACCAGTGGCAGGTGCCTCTGGTGGAGCAATTTTAAGACCATGTGACAATATACCAGCAAAATTAGTAAGACGCGAACCGTGCCAAAGTAGTTTGCGATTGTGTAACTTCTTGAACGGCTTAAAGCGTCTAGCCTCTCCTTGGCGTGACACTTTAAATATGTCGACAACTTCCAATTCGTACATTTTGTGAGTGTCTGCGTGTGTATTCTGGACATACAACTGCAATAGAGCAAACTCTTCACTGCTTTTATCTACATGTTCGAGTTTTGTCTTGAGTTGCTCATAATGTTTATCCAGTGGATTAACTTCGTCGGCGGTATCCTCCGTTTGCAACAAACTGTAAGCACACTCAATCTCCAACAATGAATCAAGCATCTGACGAAGCTTTTCTATTTGCTCAGTGGTATCAAGCAAAGGTGGACTTCGCACACCGAAATTGTGTGGTATAAGAGTGTAAAAGCGATTGGTGACATCAATGAAGGCCGAATTGCTCCCACCTTTCTGAATGAGCTCATACACTTCGGTGAGGACCTTATAAGCTGTCTGAATTTGTTTTTTGCTGAGCTTTCCCAATGGCATTTTCTCCATGTCTAGATCAAATTCCAGCATAGTACGTTTCATTGTATCAATATCAAAAATAAGCTTAATAATGCTCTGTACAGGTAGATCAAGTTTAGATTTAACGCTGTGCTCTTCGGAAAGGTTAGGCTTGGCATCCTCACTATAGTCGATGTCGATCGGATAGAAACGGCCGGGAACCTATACACCAGATCAAAGTAAATACATTTCTTTAGCTACTTGGTATGGTCAATGTCGATCACAAATATAGAGTACTTTACCTTTATGAAATTGTGACGGTCATGAAAATTATTACCAGATTTTTCTTCATAAACACGATTAAAACAATTCATAGCTTCATTCAAATAAGAAAAATTTTCCAATTTGTTACCGCCAATTGTAGTACCTATGCGTCCCCACGAACGAAAGACCCAATACCTGAAATTATTGATTATTTGAAAATGCGCATGCAACTCTAATGTGGCATTTCACTTTAGGTGATTCTAAGTTTTGTATTTATTTAATAATTATTTGTGAATTTAAACTTGCGGCTGTATTCCCTTACTTGTTCTTTATATCGGCCTCAAGCAGCTGCAATTTGTAGTAGGAATTTTTATTTCGCTGTATGTCAGTCAAGCCAAGAACTGCATTATATTTATGCTGCTTATCCACGTAGACGTGCGCAACATCTTCAAGTCCGCTGGCAGGGTCTACAGCAAGGCCGTCCTTTACCTTCAGAGTCATCGATTTTGGAGCCGATTTGGTATAAATACTTTTGGATTTGGAGCTTTTCGTTTCTTCTTGTGGTATACGAGCCGAAGGATCTGTACCCCAATTGCATAGTGTCATACTGTTTATATAGTTAATAGCTCCAGAAGGGTTACGTTCCACCGACTTAATGTACTGAACGGGTATAATATGAATGCCCAACTCTTTTGCCTTCTTCATACGGCTATTCATATTCTTTACTTCTTTAGTCGTAGAAAATATAGCTATAGTTTGCTCATTGATTTTCGTATCAAACTTTGCACCCAATTTTGTAACTAGCTTTTTAAGCTCATCTTCCATGTCTTTTAGGCCGATGTGAGCAAAGTTCAAATTATAGAGTGGGGGGCGCTCGCGTTTAACTCTAGGACTAAAAATATTATATTAAGTGAAAAATACTTTAGTGCAAAATATTTACCAAGACTTTTTAAAAGTTTGTTTTTAAGTTTAGATTTTTCTGTATTTAATTTTCACGAGCGATTCATAAATTATGCTATTACTCACCCGTCCAATTCATCATCACCCTTCTTAAGATCAACATTTTTAGCAATTGTGCTTGCACTTGGTGGTATATAACGAATCGCACGTACCTCGGGCTCCTTGCGTACACCACTAAGAAATGAATAAGTTTTTTTCATGGCACTTGGAACTTTGCAAGCTTTACGTTTCGGTTCTTTAATTAACTTGGCACATTTCGTCCATTCGGTCAATTGGCCGTTGCACAAATATCCAGATTTGTGAAACAACATCTGTTTTCCTTTACATTCCGGGCAAGGTTCGATGGCACCAAATGTTAATAGATCTGCAACTTGATCCAATAATTTTTCAGATTCACCCACTATAGGCTCTTGACCATTGCGAGTCAACAGTTCCAACATATCATCCTTTCCCATGTCTTCCTTTATGCGATCACGAAAATCAAATAGTCGCTTAGTCTGTTTTTTAAGCGTTTCTACGAGCGTTTTCTCCTCAAGCTCATCTTTTTCACTTTTAGGCTCTAACTTTGCCTTTTTTGGCAAGGGAGCATCTTCCAGCTTCATAACTCTAAATTGTAAAAAAATCGAAATAAAAAGAATCAATATTTTGGTATTGAAGTTGGCGGTGCATAGCTTACGGTAAAGCTTTTTTGACTTCCACTTTATCTTCTGTTTTAAGAGCGTCATAACCAGGGAGATGTTCCCCAGTTTCAAGCCATCCAAGCTCTGCGCGCAATTGAGCGAAGCATTCTATATGATGCCAAAGCGGCTGGCCACCATACTTCATGCCCACTTCCGTATCGTAAACGGTCTTGCGAATACGAACTTGATCTTTCAGTATTTTTTGTTCGCATCCACGGCATGCTGCTCTTCCAGACTTTGCATATTCAATTCCAAAATCTTTCAATGCAGAGTTTTCTGCTTTCAGACGCTTCTTACTTCCTTTACCTTTGCCGCCACTGGGCACAATATCGCCAGCTACTTCACCTACATATATGTTAATTAAAAAAAGACGAAGTTATTTTCGGTGACTTCAAGTAAAAAAAACATTATAGTGACTTTAATGTAGTAGGTATTTAATGACTTCATCGACGTCATACATGATATAGAAGGCAAGAAACATTTAGTAGATATGGTTTCAATATGGTAAACCATAGTAGACAACTCATACCTAAACATGATATAGTATGAATTTGAAATAATTGGCTGCTGTTAAAAATTCACTAGTATTCAATCAAATAATAATTATAACACCTAATATTTAATACATATCATTGGTACATACCGACTTTCTTTTGTAATCGCTCCTGATCCTGAAAACGTAGGTTTTCAAAATTCTCAATATCTCCCACAGAACTAGGCCGTTGTTTTTTGAAAAAGCAATCTTCGTGGAACCAATTTGGTTGCTTAGAATCATGAAAGGCCGACTACAAAACACGAAGCTCTGAATAGTGCACTTATTCAAATTATTTTATTAACCTACCTGAACCATTGCAGCAATTCTCAGTTCCCCTTTTTCGATAGAAGTTTTGCAAGACTTGCAGTTTGCACGTCCGCTCTTGGCGTATTCAGTTTTATATGGAAGTTCGATGTCCATAGCTATTTCACAACAAATTCGAAAGTGAGAACGGAACAAACTAACGCAGAATTATTTCCACTAATGGAACAGAAAATAAAAGATTTTTAATTTACGTAAGAAAAATGTTTAAATAACTTGATTATATTTCGAGACAAGAAAGGATAATAAATTCTTAGTAAAAAATAAAATGTACGCGGGAAAACTCAAGCTTCCTTCAATTATTCAATAGAGATTTTGCACACTTCTAGAGTTGCCAGGCGCTTATATGTTTTTTTTTTTTGTTTTGACATGAAGAATTTTATAGAGGGAAATTTGCTTAAACATAAAGCTAAATGTGGCTAAATGTGTGAAAAGCAATGCGAGAGAGACAGGTAGAAAAGTAGGGCAGTAAGAAAGAGAGCTCAATACTTACTACTTTACTTTTCTACATGTCTCTCTCGCAGACTCTTTCATTCTTGCGCTAGTGTAAACAGCAGTTGTGAGGTATGGGAAGAATATTTTCATCCTGTCTCCACGAGAAATAATTTGTTGTGTAAAAATATATTATCTGGAAAAAGTTGAGACTGCTTCTGGTAGATGGTTAACCATTCCATCTTGCCTCCTTTTGAGGAGGTTATACTTACCTTTTCAGTCAAATTAGGGAAAAATCTCCGAACCTCCTTTTTCACTCAAAAACCTTCTTTTCCTCTCATTGCGACTACAATGAAATGGTATGCTTCCGCTGGGACAGTTTCTGCTGTAATAAATAAAAAGTAAACGGCAGAAAAACACAAAAAAAAAACAAAAAGTAGACCACCCTCACCAGTAAAATTAATTTGGAGATGATTTGCCTAGGATTCTATTCTTTTATTAAATGGCAACTGGATATGCTTCGCAAATCTAATCGAAACCAAAATATGATAATGGGGGCGCCAACGAACGAACCGATGACGGAAATTACTTTGGGGTAATGGACGTATAATAAGTTTAATCCATTATTATTTACTTTAAACTTAATAAACTTGAGTTAACCATAATTTAAATAATAATGAGGCATGGTAGCTTTCAAGTTATGTGTTAAAGTTATTGTACTTATACATACGTAACTATTTTTTATTTGAAAATATTTTTCTTCACTAAAAACACATTTTAAGTAAAATAAAACTCCTTTCTGGAAAAATTTGGTGATAAAAACATCCCTTTTGATGAAAATGAGATGGGATGGTTACTTGTCTTTTTCACACGTTTTTCACATGGCAAGTTTTCTTGAAACCAAATTAAGTTTGTGGGCGAGAGCGGAAAGATGAGAGGTACGAGTACAGACTTGCTCATACCGGCAATTTTTCTTTTGAACTGTCATTTTGTAGTTTTTGTTTACTTTCAGTAAGACAAAGAAGAATATTTAGTGCAAGCGAGATAAACAAATTTGGATATATAAATAAAATATAATTTTTGTAAGATTTAACCTAAACTTTAAGTTTGTCGTTTTTGTTCTGCATCGAACAAATCTGATAATCCTTTATATTATGCATTCCAGCTACTGCGCAAGGCAAATCAAATAGCAAGCTATAAAAATTAATAATTACCCGAAATATTAATCGGATACTGTGGAAAATGCCAGATGGTGTGCAATGAATTATTTCCCGTGCCAAAGTGATGTAATGAATCAAATTTTTTTCTTGTTCCAAACAGCTGATATTGAACACCAGAGGGAATTTTTCATTGACAACAATGAGATAGGTGTCAAAGTGTTTATTTAGCGTGTCTCGTTATCTTTACCCTGGATTATAATGCCCGTGTGCCTCATAAACTTTCGTGCGGTCCAATGAAATTGTTCGACTACGTCCTAATTGAACTAAGATACTTTGAAGTGAAAAGGTCATATAATGAAACGATGTTCGTAGTTATTAACTTTTTTTAGACGAATTAATTGAATTAAAGGGATATTTGGAAGTGGAAGATTAACGTCTTTCTAATTTCAAAGTAAACTTGGGCAAATTAAAGAAAAGAAGAAAATTTATTGTTAACACATCTCCAAAAGATTTGTATTGTAGAATCCTTGGTTTTTTCTTAGCCTACCTAAATCGGAAACGCTTACTTAAATTGATAAGCCAACCCCTTGAGATTCAGTTTAACGAGGTTACACCTTAAATTGTTGCTAAATGCAACAAGGAATCAAAAAACATTAATGAAAATACTTTAAGTTCGGTATTCGACTTTATGCCATTAAGATTCATATATTTCTATCAATATGGCATTTCACACGATAATCAATAAATTATAACAACTGATAAACTCTCACAACATTTGCAATATTAATACATTATTACGATAAATTTAGTTCACAATTTTTTTGTATATAAATTACATATTTTAGAACACATAGATCCATATACCGTAATCCCCGTCTAATTGCCTCGATGAAAATGTTCAATTAATGAAATAATCCGAGAAATTTGAGTACATTGTGAATGAAAAACGTAATATTTCTGGCGAAATTAAATGTTTCAATTAAACGAGAAATGCTGTATATCATTATTTAGTGCAGATACACTATAATTAACACGACAAATAGTAGTGAATACATAAACTTAAATTATTAATTGAAAAATATATTTTTATTGACGACGACGAGTGGTGCGTTGCTTATCGAAACGTAATTCCATTTCTTCCAACACCTTTGGGGTATAGCGCACAACTAGCTTGACCGAACCAACCGCTTGTTTCAGTAATTCAACAGCTTTTTCGTGGTTTTCACCTTCTACAGACTGTGAATAAATATTCGAAAATTATCATTAAGTAGCATTCCGTGAGTGGGTGGCATCTGATTGTGTTACCATAGTACCACAATCTAATGTTTTAAAGCAATAGACTCAAATATATTCCATTCCGACTGTTGCTCGGTAACGTCCGAAAATACTTACCACTCCGTTTACGGACAACAACTGATCACCTCTCTTTAAACCGCCATGCCTGTCAGCAACTCCTCCAGGTATAATACGAGATATATAAATAGGGGAATTTTGTTCTTTGCCACCCATTACATTAAACCCCAACCCTTAAAAATCAATTACATTTTGAATTTCTCTTTTTTTTTAACTAAATTACTAATTAATAAATAAATAAGTGATGCATAGACATCACTAACTTACCTTCTTCAGTTTTTGGCAGCTCAACTACTCTTGGATGGGCGTGTCCTTCACTTGCAGCAAATGCAGCTACTGTAGCTTTTGCAGTGGCAGAAGCGCGTACATCTTGAGATCCCTGTATGTCAACAGTTTCATAAACATGCTCGTATACCTCACGAACAGCATTCAAGAATTCACTTTGTAGCACCTTCTGCAGTGCTGCAAGCTTCGTTGTTGGGAAATCGCCACTAGACTGCAACTTTTCCAAAAGTTCAATGGATCGCTTTACATCTGAGAATATACGTAGCATATAAATCACGTTGAAATCATACAGTCCACATCGAATCTCATTAATTACCTCTGGCTAAAGTTAAAGGTTCACAGACTTCAGACATTATTATTTTTTTTTTGTTAAATTACAGTCGAAAGAAAAACAATGTATCTGTGACGAATTATTGTGACCGAGTTTCGAAGGGTAAATTTTTGTAGGGATACGTTCAGTGAGCTAGTGATGGGCGATATACATTGATGCATCGAAAATATCGATATTTTGGTGTCGATACATTGGAAAATTTCTACGCAATGTACTCGTATAAATAAGCTGTCGTTGTAGTATTACATCAATGTTTTTCTTTCTTAATCTGCGTATCCAAAATATCTAATAATTAATTAAATTTTCCATACATTAAAAATGATAGTGTTTTTGTTCTCCATTTGGATAGCTGATTTCAAATTAATTAATCACTTGAATTGAGTTTTTTTTTAATTGAATCTTTGTTGGCCGCTTTGGGGGTAAACTAAGCTGGATGACAGACTCTTTGTAGCGGAAGCATTGAAACGTAAGTAGTACATACATCAAACTATGTGTTTGGCAACTGTTTTGTGCACCCCAGAAGTATTCTGGCTTTTTTGGCTACAGAACTCGTGGGTAAATGTGAGAGAAAGAGTTCACTTTATAGATATATGGATTATATGAAATGTAAGATCCGTGCATCTACGTGGTAGTACCTACAGCAGCATTATATGGGATTTACATTTACCATCAAAGGGTGTACTCTCACATATAATGTAATAATTGAACCGGCTGTAAAATACAACCAACTAAGCTTCACTTCTTTAGAGTGCTCTAACGAACTGCCGAGTGCACTACCCGAACAAATGAAGAGTCTTTAGCGAAGAAATTGTAGCTAATAAATTTGCAATTGATCAATCTTTTTACATAGGTGGAACACGTCCGACCAATGAAAAATGTTCATTTGTTCGGCCGGTCTAGATGCAGCCTTACACACTTTTCTTATTTATTTATTTACTTTATTTTTATTGTGTAACTCATCTGGCCACTTTGCAAATAAGTGCAACACTTCTATTTTCTGGTAACGTTAACAATGCAACTAATCTATGTTTAAATTCTTCGTTGAACGTACTCTGAAGAAACCAAATCCTTAACTATTTTTTATTGCAAATCTTAGAAACAAAAAAAAACGTAGTCCGCAGTGTGACAAAGCAACATATAAAGTGGAAAAATATATTTAACGTAGTAACGACTCTGCAGAAAATAAGACAAAATGGGAAGTATTGACAAGGCGTGTATTTCCGGATTTTTGTGTCGTCTCTGCTCTGAGATGCACAGAACTGTCATACACATCTACGGAGATCAAGGAAAGCGTTTGTGTTTAGTGGAAAAAATAAATGGATACTTGCCCATTACGGTAACATTGTATATATTTTCGCAATAAACATTTTTATCATTTATTTTGCAGATCTCACCCACAGATCCTTTGCCTAAAACAATTTGCGAGACGTGTCTACGTCGAGTGGAGCAACACTATAATCTGTTAATGCGATTAACGCGAATAAAAGAGGAGCGGTTTCGAGCGCATGAGGTACGTTTTAATAATTCGTATTCCTTTACGTATTATTACATAGTACATGTGAAATCCTGCCCTTTAAAAGTAGCTTATGTATGAATTCCTCGAATTTAATGTAAACACAGAAACATCGCCTTCAATTCGAAATATCTACGGGAAGTATTAAGTTTTTTGGTTTGGATTCTACATAGTATAGCGAAATTATTGACGAACCAGCAAACATTAATTCAATATTAAAAACAAAAATATTAAAAACTTTTTCTCTTAAAAAACTTATTGTTTCGACGTGTCATGCTAAATATGTTTTTCGTTCTAATCTAAACAGAACTCTACAGGAGTTTCGCTTTCGTTTCGCTTCACACGGCTCATTTCAGAATTCGATTTGCTAGATTCTAATAAAATCTTGGTTCTCTTATGATTCAATACATGAGTAAAACTAACCAAACCAACCAAAAGCTCTCCAACAATTATTGTTTCTATATTTCTATGAACAATAAATCGATACCGATCTATGTTGCAAAGAAATGTGATTTCAATAGAAACCGTATTATTGCTTGTGGTATTACATGTAATTTATTCTATTTATATTTAATTTGATTGAATTTTAATTACAACCACTCTATTTAATTTCCAGGCAGAACGAAAAGATATAGAATATTCTTCAAGCTGTTCAGATGAAGAAGACCTTCCCCCCAGTGCTAATCAGCTTCGAAGAAATGGTCTCATTGTAATTCCATCGACCTCCTCCGCCGCCGCCGCTGCCGCAGCAGCTGCCAGTAATAGCACATCACATACTTCTACAACTATAGAGGAAACATCAACACCTCTGCCCACTCAAACGGATTTACCTGCGAACTCCGACAGTGGTATGGAACTCATTGACTGATGATTTTATTTTAATAACTAACACCATTATTATTATTATTATTATAATTTTAAATAACTCTTATTATTTAAATAAATGATGATTATTCTGCGAAGAAGCTGCTTACAATTTATCAATTTGAAACTTGCATGACCTAAATGCCAGGTTATTAAATAAAAATCCAAATGTGACAAGTACATATGCATAGAAACGTTTTATCTTTCATAGATACCCTCCGCAGTCATAGTTAATAAAGTAAAGCCGTTAAAGGATAATAAAAAATAGTTAGAATCTATGTAAGCAAAGAATGTATGGCAAATTAAATTCTGCATTTGCCAAACTTCAGCTAAAGCTCTTCTGTCATTAACATCGTTCCGAGAAATCGCTTGTTAAATTCTAAAGTTAAATCGATTCAGCTCTATGGCTACGAAACGTGGATGGTTACTAAATGGAGCAGTAATAAATTTCAAGTGACGAAAGTTGAAACAACGAACTCAATCGAAAGTGCCTTCAGTTTCCTGTCGTAATTGGGCGCATTCGAAAACCACTGTCGTCAGAAACCTGCCATCAGGCCTTAGAATGTAACTCCCAAAGTAATAGGTGAAAAACAACATAGAAGCACAGTTGAAGCAGTAAGGAAGGTGGTATACTTTTTCTATGATTTCCTAGAGTGAAGATTTTACCAATTAATTTTTCCAAAATTTACCCGTTACATATTATATTATTGAATAAAACAAATGTATTTACATATTACGTATGTAGTAGTTTTAATAATATTGAGAATGCTGCACACAGAGTTTTTATATAAAATTTTTGTGTGACAAATCGGTAGGTTCAGAGTGTACTTAATACAATTTGGGTATTTTTAGGACAATAAAATACAAACATGGATTAACAGTTATTTTTAAAATACGTATTCTATAAAACTTGTAAAAGCTCTGCCAAAATTTGGAATTATTCAACAGTTTACATATAGCCTGTGACAGTGCGTCGTCATACTTCCATGAAAAGTCACCTTGTTGAAATGGCACCAACTGCGATCTCGCAAAAACATAAAATGTTACGTATCGTAACTATATTCGTTTATAAAGATTTGCTTAGCAATTTGAAGAGATTCCTTCGACATTTTCCCACAATTTGATTCAATCACTGATGTTTCTTCCAGTGCCTCCTGCAACGGCATAAGAAAATTGCTGTAGGCATGGGAGTCCGGTTGATAGCTTTCTACAGCTTCGTAAATAGCCCGGAAAAGTGGTTGCTTATTAGAGTGGAAATATCCCCGATTGCCATGCATCACTTTAATACCTTCAGCTGAAGCATTGCAGACACTCATGTACATACAATGATCTGGACGGTAATTGTACTCGCATGGCATTACATACAGTTTTTCTAAGAAAATAGTGCACACACAAATTAGCAATGTTACAACAGCTGAATTATAAATTCACACACACAAACACACCTGAATGGTAATAAAAAAGTATGTTGATGATGTCTTGATCGCCCCAGGTGATGCGTAGCTTATATTCCTTATATATAGGCAAAACACGAGATTCCCATTCAAATAGACGCATACGCGTTAAGTTCATCAGCATTACGCCCGAGTTGACACCCAAATTACCATAATAGGGATGACGGGCAAATCGATTGTACCATCCGGTGTTTTCGTCCTCATGTTCTGGGGTTAATGCTGCCATTTGTGTTGCGTTGAAGCGATTAAAAAACCGCCAGATATCGGAAACAGGCGATAAGAATAATATGTCGGTGTCAACGTATAGGAGTGCATCCACAGTATTCAACAATGACTAAAATATGTATTTTATCTCGTCATTATCTATTTTAAGGAAATCCAAATCAGCATTTCTACTCACCGGTAAAAAGAGCCGTTGAGCAGCGCATGGCTTAAATAAGCCACGCCATTCTGCTTCGCTTTGCGGCGGAAAACGTAGTGGTAGCAACTCAAAATCAAACTCCAAGGGGAAAAGTGTGCGCCAGTCACTCAGTTTCTCATGAAAACCACTAACCAGATTGTCTTCGGCAAAAATAAGAAAACGTAGTAGCTCCTTCGAGTGGTTGAATAGCAGTGCCGACTTGATCATGACCAGTGTATCGTGTAGCCTTTGACCACATGCAACCACAGCAATGTGTAATGCTTTTCGTGGAGACCTTTCGAAAACCAAAAATCAGTCGAAACAACAATACAAATATAATCAGAGTACATTAACTTACTCGCTCTGGGTACCGGGAGTGACATTTGGAATCGTCAGTTGCTGGCGATGACGTTGTAGAACATAGAGGAAAATCGTTATTATTGCAGCGAATATTGTTAAAATAAGAAGCCCCCGACGAAATCGCATCTCATTGTGCAGAGGGAAACACCAAACTACGAATTTAAATGATAATCCCGGAACGTTCCTTCTCCAAGCCGGTACTAGTGGTGTCCTAGGCCGATTATTGACAACTAGCGTTGGCTTAGATTCACATTAAAATGCGGTGCCGCAGATAAACAGATTGAAGCGGCATTTAAATTTTGTCGACGAAAACAGCTGATACAGCGATAGTTATGAAATTAGGTTACAGTGGCTGTCCAAAGTACGATTATTTTATTGATAATCAGAATTAACATAAAATGCCACTTTACGTTTCCAAAATTTTTAGTTAGATATCCTATGACAATTACGTTCAAACTCATTAAATAAAATTGGTTGTTTTCATTTATTTTAAAATTTTTTTCTCATACTAATACTTTTCACATAACAATAACAATAAATTAATAAATAATAATTGTAATAAATAAAATAAAACTACTTATTATCATTTTCACGTGTATTTCTCCTGATAAGTATTTATGGCATTTGACACCAAATCATATAGTTCATCGATACGTTTTTCAAGGATATCTGAAATTATATTTCAAATAAAACGTTATTCCTTTAATAAATATGTACATATGTAATATATTATTATTACTTATATAACATTGAATTCTACATAAATATGAATAAAAAACTGAAATATTATTTTAAAGAAAATCTTTAAATAGGTCGAAACTTATTCATTAAAAATTATTTTCTTTACGAATTCTAAACATTTTTGTGTTTACTTTCATTACACAACACAACAAAATAGAATTTATTGCCTATTTATGGTGAGTTCAAGGTTAGGTGAATTGAAATCTATGTATGAAGGAAGTTCTACATAAAAGTTGTCTGAGAAAAATTTCTTCGTTACAAAAATATAATTTTTTGTTATTTTTAGAACAACCCCTCTCACCCTTCTTTGAACCGTGAAGAGGAAATGTCTTGTATTTATATCTATCGTAGGGTCTTCAGCAAAAACTTTATTCATGAAAAATTAAAGAAGATGCTCGAATTTCAATTTGGCAAATTTTCGAGATTTGTACCAAAAACTTTCCCACGAAATTTAACTTAGCTTAACAATTTCCCAAATCAGACGAAATGCCTCTTGCGTCTTTGGGAAGCTTAGTTTTTGGCGGCATTCAACATAGCTAGAGAGAATATTATGCTACCATACATACTATATATTTCTGTGGTGCAAATGAAAGACAGCTTAAGTCGACCGAAGTGTAAAATATTTTATCACATATTTTTGACTATAATTTAATTTTTAAATAATTTTTGGATTTAATTTTTATGGTATTTCAAGAAAGATACTTGATATTCCGAAATATTGCTATAGTTTCTATATTATATCCATTCAAAGCTATCAAACTCGCCCAACTTACTACTAATACACTTAAGCTGTATTTAATTTTCACCACAAATTTATTTAATTACCTTTATCTGTTTCAACGTGTTTGCTTTCCATTCCATCTTCATCTAACGACATATCATCCTCTTTAAACAAATCCTTCAATTTTGGCAAAAATAATAGTAAAAAGATTACGCCAATGAATTTTACAATTTTTTTGAATATGAGTAATTTTAGTATTATTTTTCCAATTGCAAAGAGATTGATTTTTGTTTTCAATTTCTCCAATAGCCAATGGCCATGGTGATGATGATGGTGGTAAGGAATCGGCTGATAAAAATTTGGAGGTGGTCCATATACGGGAGCTGGAGGACCATATATTGGCGTGGAAGGCGGTAGATAGTTATTATTTGCTGGTGGAGAATAGTCATATCCACCGCCATTGTTTTCTGGAGGGGAATAATTATATCCTCCGGAATTGTTATCTAGAATGTATAAAATATTTCATCACTTTTAGTATAGTTTAATAGTTAATTTAGTTTAATTTGATGGAAAACTTTGTCTGAGAATGTAATTGAATAGTGAAAATGTTGATAGTATGTAGGATGCAAATTTTACAGGTTGTAATTTCAATTGGGTTAGTATATGTGGACGAAATATTCGAAAGTTTATAATCAGTATACAAGTTTATGTGTCAATTTAAAAAAATATCAATGTATAATTCTATGAAGATATTTTGATTTCTATGAAATTTTTAAGCTTGATTCATATTCATATTTCGGGAGAAGTTGCTATGCCAATATTTCACAGATATTGTAAGCATTACGAGTATATCACTATTTTCAATATCTTCCATTGAAATATTTTTTAATATTAAATACTATTTTTATTTAAATACAAGTAAGTATGTATTCGATTCAAGTCACTTTAGTTCGGATTCAGAATATTCATACACTAAAACATTGTATTTATTGTAAAATCACTACACAAAATAACTATGGTATGTATCCTAATCCTTTTATTCCACGCACCAATATCGGTCTGATGTGAATTTTGTAGAGCATTAATGTAGGTATCCTGCGGAAATGCAGCTTCGCCATTACTGATACCGAAGTACACCACGCATAGTGTCGTAGAGAGAAGAAGAAATTGACCCGATATCGACATCATGACGCGTAGGCGGTGTGCGATTATTTGTACTCTTCAAAACTTGAAATCGAAATAAACCTTCACATTTAAAACGCTTGTATATAAAAGTTCGCATTTTCAAATTTAGCTGCTGAAAACGTTTATTTCATACTAATTTATTTACAAAAAAAGAAAATATCGAGTGCCCTGTCAGAAATATTTACTGTGATGTTAACGAGGTATCATTTCTATGGCAACGTGATATAGTCGATATAAGTGAAAAGTTACAGCTCTTTAAGCTTTTCGCTTTTTAAAAGGAGAAATATTATTTATATACCACTTACATAATTTCACTTGATTTTACAACATTTTCCAACGCATCCGAGACGGCAAGTAACATCTGCTGTTAAACTATGAAGAGAGAAAGAGAGAGCGCTTGCCAAATAGTTTTTTTTTTGTATAATAGTTGGAAGTGTAAATTAAATATATTGGTAATGAGAAAATGCAGAAGCTTCAAGAAGTAGATAAAATCTAAATAAGAAACATCGTAATGGAGGACACATCGAGCACAATTGCGGGCACGAGAAGCGTGTGTGTTGTACCAACTGTGACTGCTGCGTGCCAAAAGACTAGGCACTTAACTTATTACTTATTTGCTATCCGCAACAACGTGTGGAAGCTACAGCCGCCAGAGATATTTCTGAATTTCAATCTGAAAACTTAACTAATTGCCTAAATTGTAAGCAAAATTGCGCTACCGCAGCTCCTGCGCTATTCACTCGAAGGTAGTTAGGAATAGGTCCTGTGAAGCTCGCCACATACTTACACCACCAATAATAGCGTTGCCTAAGGATATGGCTCGCAATAATAACCAAAACAAAAATAAGTAAACTTTCAGACAGCAGAAAAATTTGTGGGAATTGTGTGCATTTGTAAAGTGTTTGTACTACATTAACGATAGTATGTAGGAGCTGGCTTTAAAAATGCATCCTTAATAAATTGAAATCTTATACATATAAAGTTTTTTTCAATTATTTGTTTACATTTAATTGTCATAAACAGCTGATAAACAGCTGTGGTGTAGTGGTAGTGCGTTGGACTGCTACGCAGAGTGTCCAAGGTTCGAATCTCGGCACAGGCAAAATCAAAGAGTAGAAAAAATTATTTTTCTACACGGCACCACCTCTTGGCAGGCAATGGCAAACCTACAAGAGTAAAATTGCTATGAAAAGCTTTTCGCTTCGCCGTTCGGATTCGGCATTAAACTGTAGGTCCCTTCCATTCATTTACAAATATAACACGGACAACATGAGTGGATGCAAAGAGCTCGGCCTAGGCCCTCCATGGGCTGTTGTGCCATTAAAAGTAAAGTAAAAGTAAAGTAAACAGCCGATTTTTGATTTGATAGCAGACTGTACAGTATAGAAATGAGTATGCCAGCTGCGGCTACATAGTTATTCTGCCATGGTATATGAGTAAATATAAATATAAGAAAAGCCCATCCGATCATAACAATATAAATTTGTCTGGTCGAAAGTCGAAAATTGAGCAGGCATAAAAATTAGTTTTAAATTTTGGGAACCTACTCTTATATGATATAGCAAAACTTTATAACAATTTTATTTTGGAGTAGTTCAATTAGAGCTAGGTCATGAAAAACATTATGGGCAAAAGCATTGGATGGAGGAACCGAAAACTATAAATGTCAAAAGCTTTATTACATATACATGAATTTTCAATAGGTTTGGCATGGTTCAGATCGGATAACTCTGAGCGCTAAAAATGGTTTAAATCAGCTTTTTTTTTCAATCATATGAAAATTATATAATATTTAAGCTTTAAGGGCTTTTCGTGTCCTAATTTATTGCACAGTTTCATCCAAACGACGCCAAAAATTAGAAGAAAAAATAGCTCCCTCAATGTAAGCAGAAATGCAGGGGCACTTCATTAAATGTACAAGGAATAGAAAATTCTGCAGGATTTTAAAAGAGTTACGATATTTGAATAATATTAACATGCTGTTATCTGTTTTAATCCGGTTTAGACTACACCATCCCGGTTTTAACCGTATTTTTCCACCTGGCATGGGCAAAACTTAAAACAATACGGCTTTTTGCCAATCCTGATTTTAAACTAAATGTGTTGTATGCATATATAAGCCAAATAGGCCAATAATTTTTTATGTGACAATGACCGGATGTGACTTGATCTCTCCATCGATTTTCCTAAAGGGTACTAACTTCACTTAACAAAAAGTTTTACTTTTCAACTGTTACATTGCCGGTACGTGTAATAATGCTTCTGGTCTTTGATGGGGGCTCTTCATTATTTGCGTATTTTCTTTATTTCTTCTCCTTTCTTGAAAGCATTCAAGTAAACATCAATAAAATTGTCACGTTTCAACTTTCAGTAACACAATTTCCAATTATCGTACGTCAGAGAAATGAGCTGCATACATTTCATAATGCGTGTGTGTACGAGTAAATTAATTTCTCAAGTATAAATCATTTAGAATTTCGGTTATATGATTTACATTAATAAATATTAGGTATAAACACACATACATAACACACATTATATATTATGATTATTTATTAAAAAATAATGTAAGTGGGTTACAGCAATATATTTTTATTACTTAGTTATTTTAAGTTGAAATAATCCATACAATTTCAATAAGAAACAACAAAAAAGCATTATATATTTATATATTTATTATTTTTAAAGAATTTGACGTTAGTAATTGATTTAATGTCATTAGAATAAATGTGAATGTATTGCTTATATGGTACGTGCAAGTCTTTAATTGCCAGCTTCCTGGGCCAGCTTCAAGTTATGTATTTCAACTAAACTACGAGTAAGAAAAAGAACTAAAATCTGAAGTTAACTAAATTACATCCTTCCATTACCCACAAAGCTAATTCTTTGTCTGATTTTAAAAATGGAAAATTACAAATAAGTCTGTATAAATCTTCCGTATCTCGTGTAAAGCGGTTGCATCGGTCACCGATCCTACCCTCGCCCCTCGGTCGTATTGGGCGGAAGGAGATTCCGTTGGGATTCGTTCGTTCGTTGTAATGTCAGTTGAAACTAATTGTTGCTATTTAATTACATATGGTATTTCGAAATAAAATTAATATCTAGCAATTCGTGATAGAAAAAGTGATAGAAAAAGAGAGCTTCAGCTGGTTACGAAAATGATTATGGTTAATGGTTAATTGGTTATGTAAACCGCGAAGATTAATGTGATGTGATACCTACTATAAAAAAAAAATAGCTGGATGCATTGTCTGCATACGTTTAGGTTAATGCACAAGACTGTGTTGAAGGTATGGACGCGACATGAATTTAATTAACTATTTTTGACATACTTTTCTATTTTCAAATTCTTCACATCCAATCATAACAAATTTAATCGGAAACCATTTGTTAATTGCTGTTTTTGGATTTTTGTAACGTTTAACAATTGCCGCAAGTTGTGTTTTTTGTTTTTTCCATCAAAACAAATAAATTGTACGCATGTGGAATGTGTGAAAAACTCTACTCAACAGTAACGAAAACACTCTATTTTTTTGTCTTTTTTTTTTTTTTTTTTTGAGTTTAGTTAGTACTAATTTATGTATTTTCAATAAATTAAATATATTTTGGTATAAAAAATAAGTATTTATCTTATTAGTTAAAAAGATTTATTTTTCAACTTCTTGAGAAAGTCCTTGGCTTGTTTATCTCCCTGCCGATACTCCAGAGCTCGTATCGTATCGGAATCTGTATTTTTTAAATTATTAATATTATTAAAAGATTTATGCTTGTAAATGTATTGTTTTAGTATTCATTTACCAGTATATTCCGGCCTTGTTAACTCCATATGAATTTGCTCATTTTCATATGCCAGCAGATCAGCAAAAGTTATATAACATTCAGCAATATATTGGCTTGTCATACCGAATAAATCTTTGTCCTTGATGCTAAATAAAATTAAACTATTTTGTTTTGATCGTTGCTCGTCTGTCAAGTTTCTGGAAAATAAAAATATATAAAAACATAAAGGGTGATTTTTATAAGAGTTCAATTTTTGAAAATGAAAAAAAAATCACAGAAATTTTACAAAAGTGAATGAAATTTTAATTTGGATCGATAAATCCATTCCTGCCATTGCCATTTACTTTTTAAATATAATTTCACTTAAATGTTGCCTGCGGCTACGCTTCAAGTGGTCCATTCTGAAGGCCCAATTTAGGCACATTTTTTACACATTTCGGCCGGAATCTCACAAATGACGCGTTCAATGTTGGCTTCTAAAGCATCGTGTTTGGATTGTCCCTGTAGACAAGAGACTTAACATAGCTCCACCAAAAATAGTCTAACGGGGTCAAATTATACGATCTTGGTGACGAATTGACTGCAGCAAAACGTGAGATTAACTGATTACCAAATTCACTTCTCAATTGATGCATGGTTCGCGTGTGGCATGTGGCACCGTCTTGTTGGAACCACATGTCGGCCGAGTCCAATCCTAGCATTTTCAGCAAAAAAAAGTCTTATATCATCGAACGGTACCGGTACCTTTCTCCATTGACCGTAACGTTGCGGCCTTCATCGTCTTTGAAGAAGTACGGCCCAAAGATGCCGCTTTGTCATAAACCGCACCAAACAGTGCATTTTTCGGGATGCATTGGTAGCTGTTGAATGGCTCTGGCTGGTCTTCACTCCAAATACGGCTATTCTGCTTATTCACGAATCTATTGAGCCAAAAATAAACATCGTCGCTGAACACAATTTTGCGATAACACACATTTTTCACAGAGCACGAATTTTGATGATAAATTTCAATAATTTACAAACATTGTTCAGGCGTAAGTCTATTCATTATGAAATGGCAAACCAAACTGAGCATAAATCAAGTGACAGCTGTCAAAAAGACCAACTCCGAAAAAAGTATTGCCAGATTGAAAACCACACTTCTAGAAAAAACACCCTTTATATTGTATATAACTTAACTATTGATTTTTCAACACAAAAATCATACACTTCTGTTCATAATTATTATTTTGAATTATTTCTAATACTAACATTGTAAAATCTTCATCGTATAAGGGAAATCGAGTCTTATGTTGAGTGGAAGTTTTCACGGCTGCAACTCCGGAAAATCTATTTGTAGGTAAGAAATGCGCTTTCACAAATGAGTCGCATGATCCATTAGTGTCCATTGGCACTAAATTTCTGCCATTTAAGATATGCAACTGAAAAGAGAAATAATAATATTAATTATACCATAAAAACAATATCGCACGATTGCTGTTAGTGAGTAAGAAAGTAAATGACGCACTTCTTTCACTTTATCATTATTAGTTTTTAATTTATTTTTCAATACATTTTTTTAATATTTATGTGAAGCGGACCGCATTTGAAAACAATAATATTTTCTCCTCAATATAACCTTCAATACAAATTCATTGTAATGTTTTAAGCTTGATTGATTTTAATGATTATTTACCACTAAACCAGCATCCGTAAAACGCACTTGTATGGTGAGCTGTCCATATTCAGACTTTGATGAGTTTTTTTGATGTCCCAGTCGCTCTATATAATACTGATGAATTAAGTCTGCCGTCTCAAATGCATGCAAGTCCAATATTCTTTCAACTTCCTTCAAAACTTCAACGTCAGATGTTACGATATTTCCCATTTTAAAGCAAGATATCATTACGCGAAGTGTTTGCCTTAAATTTTGAAAGAATGCAGGTGGACGACGTTTCTGTAATGATATATTGAATAAATTGAAATTCGATTGCACTTTATATGTATTTATGTACGAGTATATGTATACTCTAAGAAACTTACATCTAAATTGGATTGTATGAGGTCATACATAATGACAGATAGTTCAGTCCAGATCGCATCTAATATTCGGCCAAAATTCACTTCGTTTAAAGTTTCAAACAATGTACCCAAGGAGCTTTCCAAATACATCATTAGCTTTTCCATTGAATTAGAATCCTCATGCAGTACCTCAGCACCTTCAGCCAAAAAACGTCGAATTGGAGGAACCATTTTTTTTGCAACTATTTCGATGAGTTCGATAATTTGATTTCTTTCCGTATCTAAAGCGTTATCTATGACATTTTTAATTGTAATTGCACAACGGTCAGCTTCTAAGTTAGTGCGATATTCTCCAAGTTTTCTGATAACATCATCTGTTCCCAATTCCTATATATACATATATAAAATGACAGTTAATTTCACTTTAAAAGCGAGTTACAATTAAGAAACCTTTATGAATGATGGCAAACTCTGGCGAATGTAATCAATATTATTAATAGCCAAACACCATTCGGTTGAGACATTGAAGAGATCATTGTTTTCTTTGCTAACGTTCTCTACACGGCGTGACATTCGTTGAGCGTAAAAAACACAGCACCGGCAAATATCCTAAAATATGTAATATTGTCAATATAAATAAGTATTTACAATTATGGCAATGTTTGCATTATAACCTGTATACCTATATTCTAGAATATGGTATGTGGCAAAAAGTTTTGAAATCGTAGCTCTTTTAAATCTCAATTTATAGATATGTTTGTAACTTTGTATGTTTTTATATTTTTAATTTGGGTAATTGTTTACTGAATTTTTATCCAGTTCATCTGTTCGAGTATATCTATGCCTGCATTTAAACACCTAAACAACGTTAGGTTCGCTATAGATTGTAACTTGTACAACGGATTCTGTATTTGAAAACTAGTTCAATTATTCCTCTCAATATGTTTTAACTTTATCGAATAGAAACCATCTTTCTAGAGAAACATTTAGTGATAATTTTCGGGAAGTTTTCAACAGAAATGTTTCTCCAAAGCTGATACGCTATAATAACTTATCGATAAACATAGTAACCCTCCAAATTCTATTTGTGGATACTTATACCATATATAGTAAAGAAAATAGAACTCAAGGGTTAAATTACCCAATGAATAGAAAAGTTAAAGTTAAATTACATTTTTAATACACTTAAATATTTCATTTTGTTGCCAGTTTAAGCTTTAAATTTAGATGGAAATTTTCGCATAGTTGAGAAAAGAAAACCGGCATAGAAATCAAAAATGACAAGTGTATATTGTCAAAATCATATTTTCCGTTTTGACATTATATTTGTTACATATTATACAGGGTTAGGCGATTGAAGTGTTACCAACTTCAACTATGTCAAATTCATATCAATGACAGCTGTTTATGTTGTTTACAAGCTACCACGTCGTCGTGGTAATCAAATGGCAAAAGAACCTAAAATATCCCAGCGAAGCATCCGGCGCATTTTCCAAAATGAGCTCAAGGTAAAGCCTTACACAAGTAAGCCTTACAAAGCCTTATGCAAGTTCGAGAAGCACATGACCTTACAGCAAAGCAAAAAAAGTTAGACTTGAAAGAGCAAAGGAGTTGTTACTCTTGTACGAACGCGGCGAATTTCCAAACATTGTGTTCTCTGATGAAAAAAATTACCCTATTGAGCAGTTCATAAACTCTCAAAATGATCGTGTTTACTTAACTGACTTAAGAAAATTTGAGCGTACGAAGGGCCACCCGAAGTAATGGTATGGGCAACTGCGACCGCAGATGGACGCTATCCAATCATTTTCATCGAGTCTGGTATCAAAGTGAATGCGACTTATTATCGGGAAAATGTTTTGGAAGCTGCTTTAAAGCCGTGGGTACGTAAATATTTCGGTCGTATACCATGGACATTCCGACAAGACTCGGCACCGTCTCATAAAGCTCGTGTCAACCAACAATGGTTAAAAAAGCATGACCCACACTTCATTTCGTCCACACAATGGTTTTCGAATTCGCCAGATGCAAATCCTATGGAGCATTCCATCTGGGCCATTTTGTAGAGCAAGGTGAGGACTAAAACATATGCCATTATGGATGCGCTGAAGAAAGCCATTGTACGGGAATGGGCCAAAATACCGCAAGATTATATTCGTGCAGCATGCAATTCATTTTTTAACCGCTTGAAGGCCATAGTCAAGGCAAAAGGTGGCCACATCGAGCTAAAGCGAATTGATTCTAAAATTTGTTTTATTGCCATTTTTGTAATTTTAATCAATAAAAAATAATTTCACACAAAAAAAATATGGTCGTTTGAATAGGTAACAGTTCAATTGCCTAACCCTGTATAATGGATGATTGATTTTAAAGCCACATTTAGGCCGGAGTGGCCCTATTTGATACCACATAATTGGACCCATAGGTTATCACCGGTTCCAAGCAACAGGCTATATCTACTTACGTCAACAATTTTTGCCACAAATGTATATGAACCCTCCACGTCAGGCCAATCGAGCTGTTGCCAAAATATTTTTATTTGATAGAATATGGCTAATGTATCGACAGCAGATGAACTATATTTGACAGTGTCGTCAACGGCCTTCAATTGATCAAGTTCTATAGCCTTTTCAATTCGATTTAAAGCTTTAATAATTGAGATATCCAACCAGTGGGTGACGCCTGGCATGAACCATTGATGAAATTCTTCGATTGCTAGTTCATCAGTTGGGCATAATGATTTGCCTAAAAAAATGAAGAAAATAATATTATTATATAATATTTTACTATTAACTAATAAATGATCGATATGCGATATGAGTCATTACCCAGTGTAAGGAATCGTTTCAATACCAAATACAGTTCAAAAAGTGTTGTGCCCATATTGACATTATCGATATTCGGTAGGTACTCAAATTGGTCATCGGGTACATGAAGTCTTTTTATGTGGGCACATACGTCCACCACAATGGACTTGGAGATCTCTGTCAATTTTGCATCGTATGATTGAAATAGTTTGGCAGAGAAACTCAAACGAATTTTACTGTAATCAATTGAAGTTTATATTGCATTGCATAGGTACAAACAGTTAGTTGTTGTCTTGAACTTACTGATAGAAATGCTTATCGAAGTACTCCATTGCTCTCTGTAAATCAGAGCGAACCATTTGTATAACTTTTATTAAGTATTGCAGATTGTCCTCATCAGTTTGTTCGTCCTTCGTTGGTTTGCTCCCATCAATTATATGCTCCAGCCATTCTTTGGTACCAGAGTGTATAGCATCAGCCATGACATCATCGATATCGTATTTGACCTTATCGTCTTCCCTTGATATCCACCCGTACACATGCTTGGAGAACAAGTCAATATCTTCGGGTACTTCTAACGTTTTCAACTTCGATACAATATCTAATACTTCGCACAGTGTCTTTACAATATGCTTATCGCTAACGTTCTTCGCGCGAAGTTTTCGAATTACAGAGAAACAAGATGGTAGCAATCGTTTTGCACCATCCCAAAATGCTTTCATATCATCCGAATCACTAGGTAAACATTTTAGCACCGGAGTCACTACATCTAAAATGTTATTGAAAAGTGTAAAACTGAGTGGATGATCCTCATGTATGGTGGCATAAACCGACCACTGGCTCAGGGCACATTCGAAGCTCGAAAGCCCACTCTGGACGGCATGTTGTGATCGGATTGCTTCTGCTTTAGCGCTAAATTTCCCACTCCACCAATACTGTGCAACTTGAGATGATTCCAGTTCGTGCATAAGCAACAGCTTTAGCAAATGTCGGTGTTCTTGCACAGCAACGTGTTTATTTTTCTCAGCACTCAGAGCCAAATTAACAAGAATTGAGCCGCGACTCTTTGTCTTAGAACCTTTTTCCAAATTATACCAAACGGTTGTGCCCGAGACTGGAATCGACTACGAGATACATTACAGAGAAGTACATTGAAGGTTCATTTAATTTATGTATGTACCTATAATAAAATAAATAGTATGTGAGTAAGCAATTGGGCTCACCTTTAGCGTGATAGCTGTTCTACCGATTAATTCATTATCATGCTTTCCGGTTGAAGCAGTTACGGCTATCTCTTTCATTAATTTGGTCAAACCCTTCACACCTTTTATATCGAACAATTTGTTAACCTTTTCTTTGACCGTTTCGGCTGCATCAAAATCCCTAAATACATAATCGTTTTAATTTTTTTTTTATTACTTGTACTCGTTATTTAGTGAGTTAATATTTTACTTACCATACTTCAATTATTAATACTTCGTTTCTAGGACTCTCCACAATTGGCCTATTCGGTAAAGGAAATACTCGTATGTACATATAGTATGTAATATTTTGCATTGATTAAATTGTTTTTTAACTTACAGTGAGAAATGCTCCTCCCATATGGGAGATAATGTTGCTGGTTTTACCGACGAGTTATATCGATGCGATCCATTCGATTCCAAGTAGAGGGTCACAAATGGATCTGACAAACCATTTGAATCCTTTGGTAACAGATTTTCAGCCTTAATAATCTCCACGTTCAGCCTAATCTTGGGTGGTTCTTTCCTCTGTGCGATATCCAGTATTTCCTCATGCTTGATATTGGTAATTTTAAATGCTTCTTGCGCGAATTCAACGAGCGTTTCAGCGCACACATCATCTGATTCACAGCCAATATTATTGGATATTTCAAAGAGTATTTCTTCGTATAGATCTTCTATCTATAATATGTACATATTATATTAAAGCATGTGTGCACGTAAGGGTTAATGAATGGTATTACTTTATTATACTTATTTTGTTTATTTTACAGTTTGTAAAACTTTGGTTTACAATTTATTCGTAAACATTTAGTAGCTAAATTAAGGCATATGTTTTATCTTCATGTGTTTCATTTATTTATTAAAATTTTCATAGCGTAATGCGGAAAATAAGTGCGAAAAGAAAATACTCGCACCTTGAAGCTGTTACTAAATTACTAAAAAAAAACAACGAAATCTATAAACAACTTTTTAGTTTTCCAAACATTTTTACGCACGTTTTACGTAAACTGAAATGTTATGAAAATTAATTTATATAAATATTTTATTTTTAAATTTTTTAACTACATATTGAGTTGAGACCATTCGTTCGCCTTTTTATTATTGTTACTAAGTGCTTAAAGTGTTAGACCTAAGTACTACATATTTGTAGCAAATCTAGAGTAATTTCTTTATTTAGTTAGGTAGAGTAATATTAAAATTTGTATACAGGATGCGCCATCTTTTATGACGGTATGTCATCATTGAATTATTTTAACATTTATCAACCGATTGAATTGAGTAAGCACAAGCATGTCAATTCAGTATAATTTTAACTACGTTGCTTGGAATTCGACCAAACAGTCGCTCGAATTGTTGAAGTCCCTTCGGACTTCTTTTTGTGGGGTTATTTGAAACGTAAAGTGTACGCCAGCAAGCCTCACCCCATTGACGAGCTCACGGCAAACATTCGTGCCGAAATCATCGCAAAACCGCCCGAGATGTTGGAAACAGTGATGCAAAACGCAGCTAAAACGGCTCATTTTGCTTTGGCCAATAACGACGGCCACTTGATTGATGTATTCAAAAACTATTCCAAATAAATACCAAAGAACCAAATTAAATACAAATACCTCATACTTATATGGAAATCGGTTATTTTTTATTTTAAGTTATTCAATATTCACATGCCGGCATAAAAGATGGCTCACCCTGTACATACAGACTATATACTATACACATGTAGATGGATAACATTAGATCCCAAGTGCATATGTATTTATGGGCATACTAATCAACTACATACATCGTCTTATAATCAACTACAGACATCGTCTGTAATTGATTAATTTAAATATTATAAATTTTATGCAGAAAGTTTCGGAAAATCTAATTGGAGAATATATTAAATTATTCAATGAATTTTTTACTCTCGTTTTAAATTACGAATAATTAGTCAAAAATAAATATTATTAATAATTTTACTGAATTTGTAGTTCAATTAATTTTAAGGGTACCGATTGGTTTTAGGTATCATGTGAGTTAGGTACAAGATGAGGAGATCACAATTGTTCTCCGAGTGGAAATGATCAGTAATCTGATCATCATCACTCTTCTTAAACCTAATCTAGCCTAACCTATACACATAATTGATTTGTATAATTAAATAAAAGCTATTCCGCTAATCACAATGAATGTTATCACTCGTTCAATGTGATCATAAATAATCTCCCATAACTTTAACGTACAATAAATAGTTTTTCAGGATCGTTCAATAAATTGATTTATGTTATCTACATAAGTAATTACAGAGATATTTAGTTACATCTGATAATGAGATATCAATGCTTTATATAGCATATACATATAGGTACATACATACATACTTATGTATGGTATATTAATTTGGTGTCTAATTGACCACATGCACTATATAATCATATAGATTTTATAAAGGTTATAAAGTAACTATATAAAATTGCAATTATCCTAAGGAACAGACCGATATGACTGACATTCAAAAGCATACTCTCTGAAATGAGGGCTCCTTAATATTTTTTTAAATGAAAGGTATAAAGGTATTTTTGGAATGAAAGATATAAAGAGCATACTTCAAAGCCTTTTCTAAGAATTTATAAGTAGTTGATCAATATATATCAATATTTAAGAACTGTGCTTATATTTTTGCTTTTATTGAATCAATACATAATTTATAAAGAACAGAAGAGCAGATAAGAACTTGTCCATTTCCGATACGGTGAGGTGGTGATTTTTTGAAAGAGAACACTGCCCAAATCAGTTCCTCAGAAGATACATAAAAGTCTGCTACGTCACAATTTATTTTATAGCCGATTCAGTCAGCTTTAAAGCCTAAAGCGAGATTGTTCTAATGGAAAGTTTAACTAATGGTTTTTACTTTTACACCAACCCTTTACTTCATCCCTGGACCCTTATTTATGATAGTTTTTGCAAAGCATTTTCTTAAAATGCTCATAGAGTGTAAATATCTTGGAATAATGGCATACATTCTCCTGCAGAAATGTTTCTCATAATTAGGGAAAAGAGGCGTCTATACATTGTGGTCGCCTATACATTAAAATTACTTTACTGAAAATGTTTACAGACATTTTTGTTCCAAAAATCCCTGAAAAGAAGGGTGAAGGGTAGAGAGAAAGGAGGTGAAGGGTTGGTCTAAAACTGAAAATTTTTACAAAAAAATTTGTACCAAAAATCTTCAAAAAGAAGGGTGAAGGGTAGGGAGAGAGGAGGTGGAGGGTTGGTCTAAAACCAAATAGGCTCAGTTTTTTCACACACATCAAAGATGTAAGACTTCAAAATACAACACCGTTCTCACAGACTCACATTAGCATACTATGGTGATTACAAACACCTCGTAAAAATATATTGACGTAGCAGACCATATTTGGCTTGGGATATATTGATCAGAGCAGGGTATTCTATCAAAAAATCTTCTATTCATCGTCGCGTAAATAGTTTGAGTTTGTTGTTTGAAATAATGAATCTATCACAATAATCAGTGATGATGAACCATGGCGTGTTCCGAAACGATCGGATGATCTGGCTGTTATTCTTTGGCATCAATGTTCATTATAGCCGATCAATTATAATTAAACGTTGGAAGACTTTAGAGGCAGTGCGAGTATTGTGGTATTGGCGAGTAAAATTTAGTTATATGGCATATACTAAAAGTTAAAAGAAACAAATAAATTATGTCGTGGCCGGAAGTAATTGTGAGATATTTTGAATTTTTCCTAAAATATTTAAAAAAATCAAATAAATTATATAGTGATCGGAAGTGATCGTGAATGCATAACATTGTGCTGATTGGAAGGAAAATTGATAGGTGGGAGGAAGAAGAAGGGAGAAGTTGATATGAGCGTTCGTCCTAAATTTGCAAGGGTCATAATAATCGGGAAAAATATTTGTAGGGAACTTATTCCATTATTATTATTTATCTGTCATATCTACCAAATGTGTAGGTATGACAGATAAAATAACTTTGTACATGAATGGAAACGACCTACAGTTTTATGCCGAATCCTACTCTTGTAGGTTTGCCATCGCCTGCCAAGAGGTGGTGCCGTGTAGAAAATACTTAGTTTTTTGTACTTTTTGATTTTGTCTGTGCCGGGATTTGAACCCTGGCTTGACACTGTGCGTAGCATGCCAACGCATTAGCAACTACGCCATGGCAACTTCTAACGGTGCTAATAATTCTTATTTGTCGTTCTGATCATTTATTAAAGATAGTTTAAATTTTTCACCGTAAAATTCTACATTATTCTTAATAATATAAGAACAATTAAAAAATGATTCAAAAACATCTTAAAAGAAAATAAAATTATGTTAACTACTTACAAAGACTTCAGCATTGGTGGAGATGCCAATTTTATTACAATGAAACGAAAAGTTTTTTGTTTTTTTTTTTAATTTAACTTTTTGTTATATGATTCAAGGAAATATTTCTACAGATATTTCCACATTTAATGATCACGAAATTAAGTATAATGCCAAATGCTTAAATTATCTTAAAGAGATGTCAAATCATTTAGTATATAATATAATACACATTTATTTTTATTTTTTTATTATTTACTTACAGTCATTGAATGACAAACAGATTTTGCATGTTTTTCAATATAAGTCTTGTGAACTCCACGAAAATGACTACTCGATATACTTCCATTTCTATTTAAGATTCTTCTTGGCGGTTCATTTAACGATAATGCAGACGTCGATTTATTCAATGGTCGTGCATTTTTCCGAGTTCTCGTATTTAAACTTAGATATTTGACATTTTGTTCTGAACTGTTTTTCGCATTTTGACTGGGGAGGAAGCGGGGAAGCGACAGGTAGCTCATTTTATTTCAAACACATATGTAACATACGCGAAATGAGCACTATGCAGCAAATTAGATTTTGCCAATCGCGTGACGCAACTACAGACAAGTAGTAAATATTTATCGGACAAAACACATTTTACTTTTACTTTTCACTTATTTATTATATGGTATTTATCTAATAATCGATGGATACGTACATGTACGCCACATAACAAATTTATTAGACTGAAGTGGATATTGCAAATATTTATTGTATATATCCTAATGCACTCTCTTGTTATTGCAACACCGTAACATGTGCAACCAGTTATCACAGATTCAATATTCAATGCAATATTGCAGTTTTCAACTACAATTATCAATTATGAATGAATTTATCTCGATGGACAGAAGAGTTTTCCTCTTCTGTAGGCAGTTGTTGGACGTAGGACGCAGGGCGCTGCTATATGTTGAACGCTGTGAACTATCCGACGAATTGTTGACGTTGACCGTGAGCTGATTTGTGATTTCGAATTGAATTTTGCTTTCGTGCGTACGCAAAGAGTTTTTCAAATCACTTTTGCTTGCTTGCTTACCGAATACATTTATTTTTAGAATATTTAAAGAAAAAGCTCAAATTGTTAATGAAAATTTTCTTTTCTAAAGTACATTATGGTAAGCTTTAAATACTGTGCTGCTTGTATATAAATTTGCATTATAAATTCACAAACCAATACACAATAATTTGTTTGTTGGCACACGATTTGCAAACAAGAGATAAGAAGTCTATAAAATTCAAATTAATATCATCTTTGGAAAAATTAAATTGAATACAGTAATTTTTATCTGATGGTATGGAATGAACAAAATGTTTCTAATATTTTTTTTATTTCTATATCAATTAAATTTCAACTTCATATTCTAAATGAAATGAACCATGTGCCAGTTGAACTTATGGCCATTATATCATCTGAGTTCATGCAGACGTAGCGACTGAATATTGGCCAAACACTCAAATGCCAACAATGAAATAGCGATGATGATTATGATCAACGGTTAGCTAACGAGTTACTACTATATAGTTACCCTTCTTCAGAGCTTGAAAATAAGTTCTACTACGCTTGCGCAAGTTCTACGAAAGTCAATGCTGTTTATAAAAACTGGCCGAGTTACTGTCGTCTGATGTCGGCAGTAATAATCGCAAAATCTGCATAAAACTAACCTATAGTTTTTAAAACGCTTGTTCTTGAAATAATTAAACTTAAAACTAGTATGTTCTATTCTAATTTAGATGGCCTTTCAGTCTTTATACCATACATACTATACTTACATTCATTCCCATGGCCTTCTCAATAAATTCTTCTTTTCTATCATTCATTTCATGGATATCCAAATCTCTCTCCAAATGGAATACCTCCGCAGCAACGCATTCGCCCTCTTCAACAGGTACAGCGCTGTCAATGTCGGACTCACATACTTTGACTTCATCTTCAGATTCTTCAGAAAATGGCGCAAGAGATGTTTTTAAAGTCTCTTCCTCCAAACGAGATTTTTGTCTTAGTAGTGAGCCGAATTTTTCGAAAAATCCGCCGTCAGAATCTTGGATTCTAGAAAAACAAATAATTAATGGAAAAACTGTTAAAAGGATTGCGTTTAGGATATGTGTATAAGAAATTTAGAAACATATGTAAGAAATTAAGAACTTTTGAAACTAGCTAATTTAAAGCTTATAGAGTCTTCTGTTTTGTAGTCGCCTTGGCGTAGTTGGGCTGCTACAAACAGTGTCAAATTTTTCCTAATGACGAATGACAAATCTCTAAGAGTAAAATTTTGCATAAGAGAAGCATTTCACTTCGTTGTTCGGCTTCAGCATAAAACTGTAGGTTCCTTCTATTCATGCACAAATAAGACACGCACAACGTGAATAGATGCGAAAAGCTCGGCCTAGGCCCTCAATGGGTTTGTTGTACCATTAAACAAAAAGAAGGCTAAGTATTAATTCTGATCATGCTTCCTGGTAAAATCTCTCGGGAATTATGGAATTTTGATCAATAACACTACATACTCGTATACTAAATAAACGTTTGAAGTTGATAAAATCAATTCTGAACGTTTGTATTTTCAAAATCAAAATTATTTTTAACCATGAATTTCAATTGATTTTAAAAAAAGTCAGTGTTTAAAGTCAATGTTGAACTTCGCTAAAACCTCGAATATACATTTGGTTAATTTTTACTCTTGCCTAAATGACTTTAATATTTCAGAAGATTTTTATCACGATTTGATCATTTTTGAGACTAAAATGTTTTAAGAGTGTGCCTCATTTAGAGTTCGCATTGGTAAAACAATAGTTATTACTTAGAGTTAAGGGCCTTTAGTAATAAAGAAAATAAAGTTGATTTTAAATTTAATATTTAACTTTTGACACATTTTAATATGAGAAAAAGGTTAAGAAAAAGCTACTATTAAATATAAAATCGACTTTATTCTAGGAGCCAAAGAGTTTAAAAATGCGGTAGAGAGGAAAACTTTTCAGAAATTTATTGAAAATAATAGTTCCTGGAAAATTAAACAGTGTATCTGTTTTCACCTATTATGACAAATTGATTTTAAAATTCTAAAAAATCTTCTGATCGATCCATTCTAATATACTTATAGGTGGCACCTGTACTGGTAAATGCGGGCAGTAGCTGTCAGTGTTTCATCCTTAGGTGTTTTGGCTAAATTACATAACTGCTCGGGGGTATACATTGTATACATTGTATTTATGTCTTTTTTAACTATTGTGTTAGGTGGAGTTGAAACGCCAAACGCTTCAGACATATACATAGTACATATATACATACATGAAGTCAAGTTTTACACTTGCAATACATACAAGGCATGTTTGTATACACTACGGTTCGCCAGTTTTCACTTCAGTATTTACTAGAGACTACATATAACTTTAATTAATACTGTAGTTCAAAAATGAAAATGCATATCTGATACCTTTTTCGTCGTCCACAAATGACCATATTCTGAGCGCAGACTTCTCGTATCTCTTTCAATCGTCTTCTCAATTTCATTAGTATATAAAATCATGGACATTTATGGGGGACAAATATACAAAAATTTTAACGCTTTGTTGATCTTTCATTCGAATTGATATTTTTATATGTATATTGTTTTTAATAAAATCAATAATGATTTAATTTCTTCCTTAATAAATATTAATATTATTATTTCATTGGTAAATTTCGTAAGCTTTTGAGATGTTATACAATTTAAAAATCGATTTCACTGAAAATAAAGACACAACACTAACGTGATTCAAAACACAACGTCATAGATACGGCCAAAATAACAAAAAACTATCTTCCGTTTCGTTTGCATCCACTTATTTAACTAACAAATAACGCAAGAACTATCTTCGCTCAAGCCGCCAACTTCACAGTTCGCTGACTTCGTACAGGCGCAGTGCATAAACCTAACCCCGTTGACTACTATTTCGTAGTAAGTATGAAGTATCTAACTACCATATGTATGTACATATGAACATTTTGGGGGGCATATCGAGCCACATACATTCCAACTGTCTAAGCTTAAGCAGCAAAGAACTCTACTCTGATAGGTGAACTTGATATCGAATGCAAGTACATATAAAAGAGATGGTTGCCTCATCGAATTTTTGCTTTGGGTTTTTGATTTATATACTGAAATATGTATGTCAATGTATGCGCGCTCTTCTGAAACAGGAGTCGTGACGAAATTTTACAACGACTGCGATGGGAGCGTGAGTTCATTGCATTGTACTCCAAATTGTGGCAAGTTAGTAAATTACAAAAACTTTATACCTACGTGCGAATTGAATGCAACTGCAATGGAGGTAACCAATCGCCAGTATTATGTTTGTAGTTACTTTAGATTCATCAAATTTCAATTTAGAATTGAATATTTTTGAACATTTTACTTTATAACTAAGAGTTGATTAATTTTGACCCATATATGTACATATTTTATTATCATTAGCCATGCTATAGCGCAATACGATCATAGTTGATCTTTTCAGCAGTTCTTGCATTGAACTCAATTCTGAATTGAGACTACTGACGAATCTAATGGTCGCTGTCTCATAGTGGTAGTGCATTGGACTGTTATGCAGAATGTACGAGGTTCGAATCTCAGCACAGGCAAAACCAAAAAAGTAGAAAAAACTATTTTTCTACACAGCACCACCTCTTGGCAGGCAATGGCAAACCATTGCTTTGAAAAGCTTTTCACTTCGCCGTTCGGATTCAGCGTAAAACCGTAGGTCCCTTCAACTCATGTACAAATATAACACGCACGACATGAGTGAATGCAAAAACTTGACATAGAGAGCCATGGGCTGTTGTGCCATTAAAAGAAAAAACAAGACGAATCTAAGAATGTCGCATATCTCGGAAGGTCTCGTAAGAGTCCCTTCCTCAGGTAAAGCAAACTAAGCCTTGCGGCAGGCGGACAATAGCATGTTACGTGTTCTGCGACATATATAGCATTGTGATATACCGTACTTCTTAAGGTGTTCACCTGATCCAGCTTTTTGTTTGACTGTAATAATTTGTAATATTGTCTTATAAAGAAGTTATGACAATTTCAAAACGTCATTTAAGGTTCAGATTTTTATTAGTATTAGTAGTTTACGAATGAGTAACGTTTGAATATTATTAAAAATTATTACCGAAATTCTGAGTCGGTGGTCACAACTTTAAGAGCGTTTACTCCAGTTTCCGGTGGATGTAATCGTCCCATCAGACAGACTGTGCGTGCTATAGTGGATAAATTCTAGTCACATATTCGCTATTAAATGTTCCTGTGCCAGTAAGATAGCGCACCGGTCGAAGAACCCAAAATATCGCACCCGTAAGAGCTTTAGCTCAAAATGAGTCAAATTAGTCGATTCCTCGCCCATCACAAGAATTGGGAAACTTTCAGTCCACAATGGGAACGAATTTTGCATTAAGATATTGGCCACGGCAAGACCTTTAACACAAGAAGTGAAGCTTCGTGATCATTTGAAGCATCGAAACTTCTACGATTGGGCTCTGAAAATGTTTGCAGAAACATTTTTTTTTGCTCATTTCATCGAAAAATCATCTGTTAAAAAATTTTTTTTTCGAGCTATGTGCATTTAAAGTTTGAATGGCAAGACATGGAAGACGTATTCACAATCTGGTGCAAATACTGTTGCATTATTGCACATGCAAAATATTTACGACAAAGTAATATTGAAATATATTTGCCGATCTCGTACATAGCTTCCTACAAATTTTCCGTAAGTTTTGGCTTGCTGTAAATTAAAATAAAAATTTTTAAATTTTGATCTTATTAAATTTTGTAATTTTGTGATAATGGCCCCTTTTCTATTGAAAATGACTCATATTTACAGTAAAAGTAAATTTATGAAGTATAAAATTACAGGTATTATACTTGTACTGTTTTAAATTAAAGATTTGAGAATCTTTACTTTTGTGAACTTAACCCTTAAACGGCCAATACGCTCGATTTCAATTACAAAAATACTTACGAGATATTTTTTGTTATTCCGAACAACTAGTTTTCTATGAGTTTTCAAATCACTTAATTCAAAATATCGAAATTTGAGTTTTCTTGGTTGGTTTTCAGTGAAGTAACCATAGGGCATTATATGGAGAATTAAATATAGTACTTATGAGTTTATTTATTCAAATTCAATAAAAATTTAAGTGCATCTAATAAAAAGGTCAACTTTGCTATCTATTGACAAATTATTGCCAGCATCTGCAATAACTGGCTCATAATAGATTACTCTTTGTACATCTACATATACAGTCTAGTTGAGCAAATGAACATCTAAGTTGTTCTGGAGTACTTGGAATCTACGGTTGAAATACTGCACTGTTCTTCTTCATAATCTTCTTCGTCATCATTATCTGGATCCACTAGCCCTACATTATCTCAGTTTTCCTTTATTTCATTGACCAGATGATTATGAAAATCGTAAACGTCAAGCGAGATGTCCGCGCCGTCATAGCGATTCATATTCAAACTTTCTTCCATTTCATGTATTCTATTTTTATCCATTTTGGATACAATAATAATATACCATAATGCGCAAATGGTCATTGTAATAACCAAACAGGGAAATTGAATTATATAAAATAATAATTTTTAAAAACAATTATTTTTTTATAACATACAATTGACCCAAGGCAGACGGGAAAATTTTTATTAAATACAAAATTTTGCAAAAATACATATTAGTTTTTCCTCCATCGAAATTTTTCAAAAACCTCCGAAATCTCCAAATAAAGGGGTGGCAGCACACGTAACCACTAAATTGGTAACCAGAGCGCACTTAGGGGTTAACAAGGAAGTACCTTAAGCATTGTTTTCTTGGAAATATGAATGATTGCATGTAGATACATATGTACGAATATTATTACTCAATAATTAAAAAAATGTATACAAATATTTATGTGCATATTATAGCAGTTAATAAATTCCTTAAGATTGGATGAATAGAAAAACTAAATTTAAATTAACTAACTGAAATAAAATTAACGAACAGTTCAAGTTCAACACTTCTTAATTTGCTGTAGCTTTTCTCCGAAAACGATCGCACTTTTTCATACAAGATTACTTAATTATCTCTGCACTAATAAATTCGCTCAGTTAGTGAACAATGCTCTCGCTATACTTATACACCGGGTATTTGTTTGTATATACTACGTCATATCTCATTCGCATTCGCATTCGCTTCTGTATAATAAATGCGAGAGTAGACAAAAACTTTTGCCGCTTAACCACCAACAGATGAGTCGTGTCTACCGATGACGTTTTATTGACAAACATAACAATAAAAAAGCCCAAAAAAAGTCCCAAAAAGAGAGCGAATAAGAGAAAACGATTTCTACAACCACAAACAAAACCGGATCTATGAGTGTTGATTTGTCTATTTCGATTGTAGGCTAGAGAGCAATAAGTAAGTGTGTTGCTATAATTTTAAATGAATGCCTCTACATTATATTCGCATTTATCGTGCAGGTATATAAGTTTAATTATATACAATAATTATGTGTGTGAGTAGTAAAAAAGAAAATGTTTGTTATGAATTTTCTATGCCAATGATTAAACATAGTATTTTTAACGTTACAAAATTTAATTTTCATTTAATCCGACTTACTCATATTTATGGATATGAAATGCTTATACTTAAGTAACTAGTCAATTCACCTGCTATCATGCTCAGTAGGTGGATTTATTTTCATTTCCTGCAGCTTATCAAAGAAGCCCTTCCACATTTGTTCCTCGTCCATTTTTTTGGTTGCCGCAGTTAAACTTAGATCAAGGACGTAAAGTTTTTAAATCAATACTTTTTTATATTATTCAATGCGTTTTATTTTTTGTTGTCTCTGCTATTTTGGTAAGAAATATTTTTTCCACTTTTGGCAATCGCCAAATCGCGTTTAAAATCAGATGAGGAGACGACAACAACGACAAACCGTAGCTACAGAAAGAAACGAACTAAAAGCCGAGCCAGTAAATTCAGAGTTTCTCCTCAGTTGTTTACTTTTATGTATGTACTTCTCAATGCAAAATATAATTAGTATAAATGTGATGATGAATTTCTGTTTGTGTTGTAGGTACACGAAAAATCCCAGAGAATATCATAAGCTTATATGAATCACAAGCGTTCTCGTTACTTATGTACATGATGCATATATGTAACGATATTTACCATAAGAAATGAGGCTGCGTAATCTGCTCTTATCTAAAGTAAACGATGGAATGGCAATAGAAACTAAAAAAAAAAATTATTACATATTTAGTTCTTTCAAATTGCTATTATAAGTTTCGAATTCACATTAAAACCATTTTAATTGTTGAAATAATTATGTACATACATTGGTTAAATGCATATTCCAATGACTAATTTACTTATGCCATCTCATTAAGAGAAATAGCTTTTGTGCTAATCATAGCCAGAACTCTGTAGTGGGAGTATAATATATATACATATATGTATATATTACTTACTTAACTGGCACTACAACCGATGATCGGTCTTGGCCGCTTCTACAAAGCTTCGCCATTCGCCTCTGCTATGCGCGCGCTGGCGCCAATTGATAAGGCCAAGTGCAGTCAGGTTGCCCTGCACCTGGTCTTT
The DNA here is from genome assembly GCA_958295655.1 of Palloptera scutellata. Taxonomy (NCBI): domain Eukaryota; kingdom Metazoa; phylum Arthropoda; class Insecta; order Diptera; family Pallopteridae; genus Palloptera; species Palloptera scutellata. The sequence continues at coordinate 88,559,032 of OY282450.1, forward strand.
CCCACGGAGATTAGGACGTCCCCTTCTACGTGTTCCTCCACCGTGGTTCGAATAAAAAACCCTTCTAGCCGGAGCGCTTTCTACCATTCGCTCAACATGACCCAGCCAGCGAAGCCGCTGGAGTTTTATACGCTTGACTATGTCAGTGTCGGCGTACAGCTCATACAGCTCATCGTTCCATCTTATTCGATACACGTCGTCCACGCATACTGGACCGTAGATCTTACGGAGTATCTTCCTCTCGAACGCTCCTAACAGCCTCTCATTGGCCATCATTGATGATCAATGTCCACGTCTCTGCGCCATACATTAGGACGGGAAGGATGAGGGACTTCTAGAGCGTTGTTTTCGTCGGTCGAGAGAGGGTTCCTCGTTTGCTCTACTTCTCAATTGCTTACTGAGCCCGTTGTAACACCTGTTGGCAAGAGTTAGTCTCCGCTTGATCTCAAGGCTGACATTATTGTTGGTGTTTATGCTGGATCCTAGATATAGGAAATCCTTGACGACTTCAAAAGTATAGTTGTCAACAGTGCCATTTTGTCCAAGACGCCGTGACTCTTTGTTTGTTGACACAAGGTATTTCGTTTTGTCCTCGTTCACCACTAGACCCACTCGACGAGACTCCCTTTCCAGGTTGGAGAATGCTGCACTGACTGCTCGAGCGTTTTTGCCAATGAGGTCAATATCATCAGCGTATGCTAGCAGCATGACACTCTTGTAGAAGAGATGTCGATCGATGACACTCTAATTATTTTCTCCAGCATAAGGTTAAAGAAGTCGCACGATAGGGAGTCACCTTGTCTGAAACTTCTTCTTCGCCTCTGCACCTGCAGCCTTATTGTTTTTCAGCCGAGCAATGGTTGTTAAGACCTCGATATGGAAAAAATAGCTAAAAATCTTCTTTAGCCACTAAGATTTAACATTTGGGTTTTTTAAAGCTTTAATATCTCAGACAATCTATAAACATTATTAATTTTTGTTTTTTTTTTTCAAAATTATCTTTTACCGCTTTTTAATGTACTAAGTAAAATAAAGATAAATAAAGGGAATTAAAAGAAATGCTCACATTCTCAACTCTCAGAAATCACATCCACCTTTTCACACATCGATTGACTTTTCAAAATAATACATTTTGAAAACTTTTCCTCTAAAAAAATGGATTTAAATACATTTGGGATAAAAAGAAGTATTTAATTACAATTGAAAAAGAAGATGCAAAGATCATTTGCCTAAAAGTATGCAAATATTTGTTAACTTTTTTTTCATACAAACTTGTTTCATGTATCCAGTTTACGAAAAGCTACCATATTTGTAAAGAAATCATTGTCATTTACAAACTAATATATATGTTAAATTTACAGAGTACTAACGGTTTTCATCTAAAATAAAAAAACTTAAGTCGTTTAAAATTCATAGAAATATTTAATAGGAATGCCTCCTCTTCTTATCGCTCTGATGTGATTTAGATTTACAATAAAGGCACACATTTCACAGAAAAACTGATGACATTTTTGAAATCAATGAAGTTTTATATCAAATCGGAGCACTCCTTCGATTTTTGTCCAGATGATCTATGGGATTGAAGCAATGGGCGGCATCACCTCATGCCTGGCAATTGCAAAACACAAAATAAAAAATTCCAAAATGCTTTTTCTTCGCTGTTCGGATATAGCATAAACTATAGATTGCCTCGACGTACTTATACCGACGAATTAAAAAGTTTGAATCTGATTAATATATAAAAATATTTATAACAAATTATTGCAAAATTTTTTCTTCCATTTATCCAAACCTAAAGTAAAAACAGCTTTATAAACTTTTTCTGAGGGCAAAATTAAAAAAAAAAAAAAAACACTATTGAATTAATTTCTCGAATCTTACCGTGATATCCGTAAAAAGTAGAAACAGGGTTGTGAGAACCTGGTTTTTTCTTAAATTCTTTTAGACATGATTTGAATCCCTTTTCCCCAGCTCATCTACTTTTTGTTCTACATCAATCAAATTATGTATGTATCCTGCGAAAAGCTCAGCCTATGCCCTCCATGGGCTGTTGTGCCATTAAAAGGAGAAGAAGAAGTATATACTTAATGGCATAAATACAAGAAATTATAAATATCGTTATAGCAACAAATAAACAAATACTTATGTTATCTAAATTGTCGAGCTGCATATTTCAATTTTGTTAATAAAAAATTCGAAATTTTTGTTTTTAATCTTAATATTTTTGTTATCATTGGCAATGGTAAATGTAAGTTTCTATAAATTTTCAAAATTAATACTAAAAGGATAAGTGTGAGAATAGAATACAAGTTTAATTCAAATTATTTTTCTTCCTATATTACAATATATTCTGAATATTCTGTATATGCCGGCACGAAATTAGAAATAACTTAGTGTGCAGGTTTAATATTATTTACTGAGTCTCCGATATGTAGTCCACCTCGTTAGCATTAATGAAGCCATCTATATTATCATAAAACATTGTAGTATTTGCATAGCATTCTTCTAATTACAGCGAATAACCTTTAAAAAAATTAACGGTCAACGAAATAATAAATGGTAATTACAATCGGTTAAGTATTGAAATCATCAAAATGTGGTTAAGTTATCAAAATCAATATTGGGTTTCCCGTAAAGTAATAAGTAACAATTATGTAAAATGGAAAAAAAATTTCAGATTTATTATATCGTACCTAATCAGCTCGCCAGCGAATTAATTAAAAAATATATATGTACTTGAATTAAAACAATTTCAAAAGATGCTCATAGAATACATCTGGGCGTGCCAGTGGAATACATCAATGAACGTTGTTGTTTGGATGCATCTTTCCAGCGTTTTACGAGAAGAGACAATACGTGTTTATGTATATACTTACATTTCTATCTAATTAAATCTACATACATTCTAGTACAGTACTGTAGAATTCGCTTATAGCTAAAAAACCAAGCAGTTAGCTTCGTTACAAATAAGTGAATTCTACATTGCATAGGTATATTAATATGTATATCGCCTTGAAGGAGTCCAATCCAATATGTGTTACAAATTATGTAGATTTTGAGATATTAGGTTTGGTATGGACTTTTAATGTATGTTTTAGCGTGTATGTGTTATTAGTTTAGTTTCTTAGTTGTAAGTCTTGCGTTTGAATTTACAATTTCGAAGCTAGTTGAAACAAAATGGACTTGAGGACGTGTCAAATCGGGCAATTAAATTTTCATAGGTTGTCGTTTGTGCTTTCCATTGATCGTGCGTTTGTAGAGTTAGAAAGAAGCAAAACAACTTGAATTTAGTATTGTATTAGGTATATAAGATGAAAATTTACTTCAAAATAATATACATAAGACGTGTACATGTACGATGCAAATAAGTTTTCTATTAATTACAGTGCAACTACAAGGAATGACTTTAGCAAACCCTTGATATCTCAATAATCAATCGTTCAATCGAATAGTATTGTAATAAATTACGTAAAAATATTTTATCGGTATCATTATCATAATTATTTTGTTAGGTTTCTCCCTAGACGCGTGTATTTTGTTTTTTTGTTTTTTTTTTTTGTTTTGTTTTTGTTTTGCTTTGTTTTACGATAATTAACATAAAAATTAACGACACAATCGAATTCTTAATAACTTCTTCTTTATCTGGATCATCATAATTATCATATGCGATTCTCTCCTATACTCATAATCATCATCCATCCACGCGTTCTCTTCTCTTTCTCAATAGTCAGTGCCCCGAACCCGGTCTACATTCGGATATTCGTTGTCCTGGAAAATTAAATGCACATATTCAATCAAAAGTCAGTACAAGAGGAAGGAGCAGTAAATTACTTTTTGCATTTCCCTTGGTCCTGAACGAAAACGGGACTCGCTTTTGCTGTGATCTTCGCTGAAGTCTCGCTCACGATTGATGTGCTTCGATTGATTGCGCTGATTATAATCGAATTTCTGCGCATGGCGGTTGCCATATTCACTATTTTCTCTGTCCGTATCTTCTCTGTCTCGGTTGTCCTTTTGCTGATAGTCTCCGGTCCGATGACTGTCAAAACGGCGGTGATCATTGTAATTATTGTGATATCCACCGCGGTGCGTATTATTGCGATCACCACGGAACATATTTCCGCCACCTCCGCCGCCAAACCCTCCGCCGCCAAACCCTCCACCACCACCACTACCACCAACATATTTTTGTGCTCCGCCACTGCGACCATCGCGACCGTCGCGACTATCTCGGTCGTCGTTTTGGCGATTATAGTGACGGCTAACAGGCGACTGAGTCTGTGAAATACTCATGTTATCATGCGGTAATGGTTTCTTCGACGAGACTTCCTCCTCTTGTTTTTTCTCATAGTGGTAAAAATCGTCGAAGATGGAAGTCGAGTGTTTGAACGCGTGCAGTATCTGGAGAACCTCGATTCCCTTGGAATTGGGCACTTCCTGTGTGTCTCGTGAATTTGTTACCGACTTATTCTCATTGTTTTCGAGGCGTATGTGACGGAGCTTGATGTTGGGTACGTCTTTCACATAAATCCACTTGACCTTGAATTTGCCTTTCCACTTGTCCTGCGACCAGACACTCGATGTGGAATTGTAATCGACAGCGGTCATCATTTGAGCCATGCCACAAAAGTGCCCCGATCCATTTACCGAGAAGAAAAGTAAAATATTTCCACCTTCCTTGTGACGTTCTTTAAAAGCATCGTCCAGTCGTTTATTGCCATGGTCAGTGGAGCACCAAATTTCGTACTTTATACTGCGATGAATATCATCTTCTGAATACGATTTAATTACGAAGAATCTACAAAACAAAATACACAAAAAATATATTAAAATAGGGTCATCCCATTCATACACATACAACATATGTATGTATATGCGCTTCACAAATACCTGGCAGAACCAGCCTTTTTCAAATCAAGGGCAGCTGGGTTGTAATTATTTTTGTCACGCAATTCGTCGAGAACTGCTTGTGGAGCCTCATTTGTAAGCTCATCAACAACATTCGACGATTGTTCCGTATTACGAGGGCTATTCTCATCGCGCAAGTCGTATGAAGTAGGATCTTGCTCGATACGTGACCCGCTATACTGGCCCCGACTACGGTCATTGTAACGGTTTTGACCGCTAGGTCCACTGTTGCTGCCAACGTTATTACCCACACTGGCACCACCTCCACCGCCGCCACCGCCGCCACCACCGCTACCACCGCCACCACCACCACCACTACCACCGCCACCGTTGCCACTGACACTGCTACCAACGTTACTTTCATTGCGCCGCATTGGTGTGCCCATGCCACTGGGCTGTCGGTTTTGATGTAATGGGTGTTGCGTTGACCAATTCTTACGTGAGTGACCATTTGGCGAGCTGCGCACGCGTCCAAAATTACTGTTATTATAATTGGATTTATTATCATCCTTGGAGAATTCCATACCCTTGTGTCCTTTCTCTGGCCGAGCACCCAAATCATGCTCAGACCCAATGATTGTGGAGAATTCTGGATTTGTTTCAGTATATGGTTGATCGATTGGCGGAGGAGGCGATGGTACTGGCGCTGGATTATTATTTGGCAAATCCCACGTGTTAACGTCCAAATTATGCTTTCCTGGCACCATTGGCGGTGGCGGCATGCCGGGCCCCTTCTTTTTATGGCTGGAAGTAGTTAATGTAGTCTGAAACGAAAGTAATTCTTTGAATATACAAAACAATTCCGATGAAATCAATTATGTAACTACACCATTTAATGCTTACTCTTGAAGTGAGTTTTGCCGGCTGTGATGCAATTGAAGCCCACGTTGTCTTTTTAGGAGCAGCCATAGCAGGTGGTGCACTCTTCTTCTCTTCAGTTGTCGCATTGACACTTGGTCTGTTGTCCAATTTCAAAGATGCATAATCGTCGTCCGATCTATTTGACTGCAAATGCACAAACAAAAAATGCATCTAACACATCTACATTTAAACATTTATGATGTGTCTTACTCGATTTACATTTCCAGAATTGTCGGAAGATGTTTTTCTTGAGTTATGCGTACCCCAGGCATTGGGTTGAAAATCGTCACGTTTGTTGTTACTGTAAAATGCAGGCTTTCCATGTTTTTTGTTTGCTTCTGTAAAATATTATTGTTTTGATACAATGTTAATTGATTACTTGATATAATAACATACGTACATATGTATATAGTTATTATTTAATATTTGATTGGAGTTTATATGTACGGAATCAAAAACAAGTCATATATTCTCGTTTTGCACGAGTACATAAACTGTTCATTCTTTGAGATGTAGGCTTCCGTTAAACCACACATTGAAACTATTCGCTTTGTTCGTCACAGTATAAATATAATGGAAGACGACAAAGCCGAAAATACTGTAAAAATCTTAATTGGCCAGATGTGTAGGCAAGTTTTGGCCTACAATAAACTGTTGGACCAATTAATTATATGCTATACATATACACATATTTACCACGTGTGAGATTTTGATAGGTCATAATTCGAATGCTAACGTACAGGGTTATCCATTCGTAATCCGTAGTTTTGGCATTCCTGTCACTGCAATTGTCATTTTATTAGTCTATTGTTCGACATTTACGAAAGTGGATCGTTTAAGCAACGAACACCGCGTTAAAATTGTTAAAACCTACTACAAAAGTGGTGAACTTTGCGTTGCCACTTTTCATGCTTCAAGGGGAGATTATGGCATTCATTATCGTACTACTGTGCATGCAAGCAATTGGAAATAAAGTGAGGAAATTTGAAGAAACTGGAATCGTCACGGATGTGCAAAGGGTTGTGCAACATCGTACTGTACGCTCTGTGGAAAATATCGCTACTGTAAGTAAAAGTGTGTTCGAACAAGGCCCCCGGGCCTGCCTGTCTTACTGCTGATAACACTTTTTTTGGCCTGCGATTGTAGATTTTGACTTGAACGATATGTGGTCCCAATAAGAAGACGCGACAAGACACACAACACAACTACACTTTAGAGCACTTAAAAGCCCACAATTGTCAAGTTATGGAATTTTACCCCAAACAAAAAATTTATTGTTGCAATAGATCTCTTAAATGATAAAGTGTTTCACATATAATGTCAAGGGCCAAGTCCAAACTTTATAATAAAAATAATTCAATAATTTTATGTAACGTAAATAAAGTTTTCTTTTGAAACCACAAAATGGTTAACCCTGTATATGTTTGGCAAAGCTTTACGAGATGAAGTATCTTAAAAAATCGCAGCTGCTATTAAAATAAAATATGACGTAAATCATAAACGTTTGAAGACTGAAATCTTAAATGAATGAAATTAAATTAATTTTTTCGACAGTTAAGGACTCATGTTGGTTTGAAATTTTCATCCTAGAATTGAGTGTAAAAAGAATAAACATTCATTTAAAAAAAAGAAGCTTTTTTAGATCTTTGAAATTAAGACTAACTTAAAAGGTAAAACAAATATTGTTTGGGATTTTACCACCACAAGATGGCCCGTTAGAAGCGACATTTTATTCTATTTATCTTTTAAAGAAGTGTAAATTACATTTAGTACATTAAAAAAACTTTTGTTGGGGTAGTGAGTTCGCTGATTAATTAACATCACAAAATAATTTGATTTTTTGGTCTCGTCGTCGCGGATTGGCGTTGGCCTGTTGTTGAGAGTCATAGTATATGTAATTCGATATAAAGTAATAAGATGCTATCATTTTCCGATCATAACATGCCAGTTACATGAATTTCCCAACAGGATAGCAATATGAATCACACAGAATATACTACAAAGTAGCAATTTGTCAATAAAATGATAGCTTTATTGGACCGATTTTTCTGTATTACTGACTATACAGAAGTGGTGAGTGAGAGCAGCTAAAAAGTACGATTAGGCTACATAAAGATCAAAATTTTCCAGAACGTACACGTTGAAGTAGCACAAGAAGTTAGTCCACTCTCAACTTTTCCTGTACGTTGAGAGTGTGTGAGAGAAGGTGACAGATGTCAGCTAATTAATTAACTTATAAAAATATCCGTTTGCAACATAATCATTGGGTCGTGTATGAAGGAGAGAGCCTTCATTTTACAGGAAGCATGGATATTTTACTGGGCATCTCAGAAGTGAAATGGTTAACTTATCTTTACGAATCATGAAATTTCCTTAAATTGCATATATAACAATAAATGCAAATGTTTGAATATTTTACAATAATTACAAGTTTCTCTTTTTTTTGCATATTTACAGAAAATTACTGGTTAGTATATGTATGCATATTTTATAAATTTTTTTAATGAATGAGATATGTTCTTTTATACATAGTCCTATAACATCTGTTGATGTAGAGCGATAATTTTCTTTGTACATTATAAGATACATCCGATGGTATGTATATGGTATTCAGTTTTCTCCAGCTCGTTACGTTTTGGCCATTTTTGATGTTTTTTTTTTTTTGTCAAATTTTCTTTGGCATACCAGCATTGACAGGTGTAGACACAGTAGAACGTGTGTCACTGTTGTTTTTTGTCCTTCAAGGCAAATAAAGAATACTTTGTGTACGGTAGAGCAAAGTATACAACTGACAGCTAAGAAGAAATATATGAAATCGCATGTAGTGTGGCCAATACGCAACGTATACGTTGAAGTAACGCAAGAAGTTAGAAGGTGACAGATATTAGATAATTAATTTACTTAAAAAATATCCGTTACCGTCATAATCATTGGGTCGCATATGAAGGAGAAAGCCTTATGGACTTCGAATACTTCACTCTCACGTACACAAAGTATTCAATGGGCCATTTTACAGTCGCACTTGTATAAGTGCCTTGCAATAAGTGAGAACGCGCACAATTGTTGTCATTTACAACTTTCACATGCCAGTGATTGCAGTGTGTCTTATCTTGACTTTCTGTCTGCGGTTCTTTAAATTTGTTTACTTTATGGACTCACGAAGGGAACCGTTGAGAGCAATTATCATATTTGAGGTTAAAGACTTGAATTGTGATGACATTGCAATAACTATGGACACAAAATGTTGCTTTCATTTAATACATATCGATGGTTAATCTCACAGATGTGTTAAGTGAAAATATAGAATTTTAGAGGAAAGCTAATCTGAAATCAATTAAAAGCGAATATGTAGGGCAATATTCGCTTTTAATTGATTTCAGCTTAGCTTTAGTCTTATTTTATTGGTTGATAACTTGTGAAAACTACGCGCTTGGTAGGAAACATGATGAAGGCCTGGAAAGCTAGTAACATACCGAATTCCACTTAACACATCGATATAAAACATATAGCATATAAAACATAAATAGCTCTGATCCACCCTAATTAAAATATTTCGACACATTTATTCGTACTAAAAATTATAGAAAATTGGAATAAGATTTAATACAAATACAATAGTTTCTTAAATGGCTTGGAATAATGATATACTTTTTTCGGTAGAAAATAACCACCTAATAAAAATCAAAAGGCCCTCACCCGAACATCACACATACCCATAAAACTGAACAATTTGTACCGAAAACCACCGAAATAGTAAGATATAGGAGTTGAGAAATGGGGTAACAAAAAAATCAGATTTAGACACCATTGCCCCTAAGCCTTCATTTCCTAAAATACTATAAAATATGTACATTTTTAATATCAACCTATTTTAAAAAGGTAAAAACCCTTAGGTAACCAATCGGAAACTATAGCAAACAAAAAATATTGATCGCGATATTAGATGAGTACGTTTATTTATAATGCCCTTGTTATGTAATTTTCCAGAAATTAATTATTTAGTTGTAAGTTTTAAAGTATAATTTTAATTAAAAGAAATTGTAAAGCAGTAACAATTAAACTCCTCCTCCCATCTTCCACATTATTCTTCTTACACACTAGTATCGGCCAATGAACTTAATACGAAAACCTGCTACTTGAACCCAAATAATATTCTAAACCAATATTCAACGTACAAGAATAATGCAGAAATAGCAAGATAAGAAATTTTGAAATACTTACCAAAATTATTAGTTGTTTTTCGGGATTTGTAGTTATTCCATGTGGAATTCGTAGTTTCTTTAGCATTGAACGGGGGATATTGAAATTGCATTGAGCTTTGATTACCAGCTGCAAGTCAGTGAAGAGAAATCGAAAGGAAAACAAAAGGATTCGTCAATGAATGAAAAAAAAAAACAAAAAATTAAAGCAAAAATAAAATTTGTAATAAATTATTTAAGTACCAGAATTATCATCGGTGGTTGGGGAAGCTAAGTTCTCGTACGATGCTTCATCGACTTGCTGGCTCCATGGTATATTTCGTTCCTCAACATTTTTCGCTATAATGCAGCAACAGCGAAGTACAGATAAAAGACATTCATTATTATTATTAAGAGAAATACATGCAAGTGTACAATATATATATATATATATATATATATCTATACGTATGTATATATATGTATATACATATACGTTTGTGGATGTGTGTATTATGGGTGCTGCAGTGTAAAAGAACAAAAGAGGCACACAAAATGAAGAAATACACAAACGACTCCCTAAAACTAATTACAAAAGCATCTTCAGGTGCAGGAAAAATTCAAGAAATGTCACTTAAATAGAAACTAATACGAAAACAAGAATTTTTCAGATAGAAGCATCCATTCGGTCGTTGCCGCTAATTGTAATATCGCGTAATTTTCTTCTTTTTTTTCTTTCCATTACGGAGCAGTAGAAGACTTGAAAGTTCTATTACCTGTATTTCCGGGTACTTTCATCTGGAATTAAGAAGAAAACAAAACGTTAACATCGGTATCAGTTTCGGATGCTACCATAGGCATTCAATTGGATTTTATAACACAACTGGCGGACTAACACCAACAGCCACCAGCGCTACCACTCAATACACAATTACCTGATCTGACACGCCTGATGACATTTGCTGTAAAATTTCAGCGAACTTTGCTGCAAATAGAACTTAATTTATCGGCGACCTGCCTCAGCGATTTTATTCTCGTTTATCTCTTAAAAATTATTATCTTAAAATACAAACGTAGGCACAACAAATAAAAATTTTTAAAAATATATCAATAATTGCTAGACTGGACTGTAGTGTATCTTCTATTCTTTAATATTATATTTCTCTATTATTGGAGGAGAAATTAGGAGGAAAAGAAGAGTGAAAAGAGCCACACACACACACACACTGATTCGACGCATTCAATTCGGGCTGCGCGGATCTGTTTAATTTTACCGATAACCATTTTAATTCACATATAGCTGTGTTTAATAGGGATCAACGGCCGCACTGGTGCAATGTTTAGTTTCATTTTATATTTTTGACAGAACCATGCTTACACTGAAAAAGAAAATTTTCCTCACGGTAGTACTGCTGTTTATAGTTGTGGTAGATGACATACTTTCTTAAATAGTTTTTTATTCAATCATTACTATTCAAATTAGGTTTAAATTGGTGGTAAGAGTTGATAATATTGCTTTTAATCTCGTTTTAGAAAAATATAAACTTCGGTTGTTATTTTGCTTTGAGTTGTCAATAATAACAGTGTGCTGCAAGTACATTTTATTTTATATTAATCGTCTTAGATTAATTAACGCAGAAAGTGAACACTCGGTACGGGGCGCTACAATGTAAAACCTCCCATACAATGGGAAACGCCTACCAGAAATCCAGATGGCAGTTGGGAACGTAGCGACTCTGAAAAAGAAAGACCATTTATATAAAGTTTTTACCCCAAACCAATCACAAATACCAGCTGACGAATTTTTTTCACAGTGAAAGATGTAAAAGATTTGCTCAAGAAAAATGCTTAAAATATTACATGAAACCGGCATTATCTTCCTCGCATACATATTTAATGTCATAAGTCGGATTGAATACTACTCTAACTAAAAACTACTCTACTCTAAAAAATAATATCACAGGAAATAAATATTCCTAAGCGCAGTAAAGACCAAACATCGGTTTCTTCTTACCCATTAGTTTGCTCCTCATTATGTCCAAATCGTAGGAAAACTTGCAGCTTCAAAATCTTCCACCATACCTAGGAACAAAACTACATGGCACAACTGAGCAAGTTCAAAGGCTAGTGAACATAGTGAAAAATTTCTGGAAAATAAAAAGTACTGCTCGGTTTTCTAGGATGTAGCACAATTTTTGAGAGAGTTAGGCTAGACGGTCTTATGTAGATCAAATATATTGGCATTCACCTTGACATGGAGAAAGCATTTAGAAATGATAAGAAACAAAAAAAATAATAAAACTGCACTGGCTACTAAACAAGAACTTGTCCGGAGTTTGGAAAATAAATTATTAATATACAAAGCCATAATAAAACCTCTATGGACGGTAGCTAACTCTGGGGGTCAACGTATTTCCAACATCGAACTAATGCAACGATCACAATCTAGAATCCTTCGCATCATTCCTGCCGCTCCCTGGTATATCTAAATCTTACATAAATATTGATTAAGATTTGAATACTAACAATAATTCCACAAAAAAGATTCAATGATACAAATTAAAAAACAAAAACAAAAAATGTGGATACGACGCTTATAGTTAGATTTTATAAAGTTTCACAAAAACAATACCCTATACCCAATACGTTTACATCTGACAATACTGGCCAATTGCCAATTCCGAATACGTGTTTGCTGTCAAAACACTGAAATAGTTTGCATTTAAGTGATTATCTGAAAACATACTTATTTGGGAAAAAATTATATCCTATGGGTTCCTCTTATTGAGTTGCATAATAATCATTCGAAGTGAAGAGTAATATAGTAGTGCAACATTCGGTCGATATAGAACTCGTAAGCTGGTCAGAACCACTTCTAAACTAATGTCAAGAATAGAATTACGCTATGCATCGTTCTTCCTGAACAGGAATACTTATAAGAAATCTCAATTATACAGAATGTGAATTACGATTCAAGTTAACTAATTTTTGTACTGGAAACTAATCCTATATGTGCTTATATTGCGGCGATATATATCTCTGCGAAGAATTATAACCGGGATAAAAAAGTGTAGCCAAGTCTTATTCATTAATTTTGGCAGTTAGCGGTGTATTTATGTGTACTCATTGGTACTATTTATTGTGAGTGTGGAAGAAGACTGATAGGAAAAAGGGAGATTTTTCTAATTCAAATATTTTATTTTATCAAAAATATTTACTATTTTTAATACAGGAAAACAGAAACGTGTCTCAGAAAGAAAAGAAAGTTACCCTTTTGAATTTTGGGAATTATTTTAAAAAAACTCTTAATTTTTTATTTTACAACTTATTATCCGAAATCTTATTTTACGAATATTAGTACTTGTAAAATTATTATTCGTCATCTACGTTTTTACTTATTTTTGTCAGTATATACTAATACTCGTATTTGTGAAAACACTCATATTTGATGTTTGCCTATATCCCGATTAATTGAACCACGCTTAAATCCGTTTGACGATTTATTTAGCCAGAAATAACAAACTCTTGGTTTAAAATTTACTCACATTACTCTACTAATTGCATTCCCCTGTTAATTAAAGCATAAATTGTAATTACGTGAATTGATGTAGTTTCGTAAACAATTTTCAAACATAAACTAATAAAAAGACAAAATTATCATGAATTTTGAGGAATTCGAACATTTTTCAGACTCAAATTTATTTTTATTTCGCGTAGGAATTGTAGTTAATAAATTTTTATTCGCGTAACCATTTACTCTGGCTGAACATAAATAAGCTCCAAACACTTATGGTTCTGATTCTGATTCATAAACCATCTTGTTCGCTCGCCTGGTGAAGATTACAAATTATAATTTTCCCAAACATTACTTTAATTTTTATTAGCAAAATGCACAGTAATTAAGCATATGTTTTCAATATTGAATTGAACTATTCGTCAACTACGTTTTTACTTATTTTTCAGGTGTTTTCCCCTTTTTTTTACTTAATTTTCGCCAAAAAAGATCGAACTCAGTCGGATCATCCCAATCGAAAGTTTTTTCATTCGTAAATGCAACCATTTACACCGCCTGAACATATTGAACTGATAAAGATTTTTTCGTTCGTTCTGGCATCTAAAGGCAGCGTTAGATTTAATACTCAATATCTTAAAAATTTAACTGTATTTACTATTATCGCAAACGCAAGTGCTCTAGTTATACCCTTCTGTATAAAATTGATGCTGCCCATGATGTTATTTGTTAATTTTTCATTTAATTTTCACTATTACTATCGCGGTTGTCAAAAATTTGTTGCAAGCCTACGCAAAATGTAGCAGTAACAGCTCAATATCACTTAAAGTAGAGCTCCATTAACTGCGGTGACGTGTGGTTGCGGCAACTTTGGTAATTCCGATATATGCGCTTTATAAAAAAACAACTCCAATACAGATTACTGTCAAACTTTATCCAGCCGGATTATCGGCATTAAAAAGGTGAAAGTTGACCAACTTTTTGCGTTTTAATGCAGTACACGCTTAAGGTAATAAAGTTCACTACATACAAAAGCTTCTAGGTCAACTTAGATGTCAAGCGTAATCAAACGCAGCCGCACAACAAACTTTTTTTTAAGTCAAAATTTGACAGCCACTACGATATTTGTCTTTAGGCCTTGTCGGTTTATTTAGCATATTCTTTCATGCTTTTGCAAGTGTAATGAGGATGAAATGAAGCGCTAATTAAGGGAAATCGATCAGTGTATGTGTCTTTGTTAATAAATGCGATGAAACAAAGGAATTATAATCTATATAAAAACTATTCTTTCTTTTAATGGCACAGCAATCATGTTGTTCATGTTATATTTGAAAATGATTTGAAGGTACCTATAGTTTTATGCCGAATCCGAACGGCAAAATTAAAAGCTTCTTATAAGCAATTTATACATTTGCAGGTTTGGCAGACAAATTTTTTTCGCCTACTTCACAATTTCTAAAACTTTCAATAAATTGTACTCTTTACAAAAAATAAAAAGTGTTTCTGATATGTAAGTTTATTTGAAGAATAAAAAAATTGTTGATACTGTGATTTGGGCCAGCGAAACAAGTTTCACGAAATATTTTGCTGTGACATCTTTTGCAATGTGGCCAAGTTTTGTTCAATTTTGTTTGGCACTTACAAATTTTCTACTTCCTTCTCATGATTAGGCACTACTGCTTCTTCAGTATCTTCGGAATTTTTTCCAATTTCCAACTAATTTCATCACTTTCGAGAGAATGCATAACTTGACTTCAGCATCAGAAGCTTTCCCATAATTTCCATTCAATATTTGCATATGTAAAATACTGGAATTGTAATTCTACAGCTTGTAAATTCTAAGGGAATATAAAATTGACTAGTCAATATTGTCTAGATGTAATTGAGCATTTTCTAGCTAAAATTCTAAGCATGCTAAATAAATGGTCGCGCCAACATTTATACAATGTATATAGCAATTGTCAAAGGATAATTGCTTTTGACTACAAAATAATTGACTGCTTTTCATTTATAACCATAGAACATTGTGAGGTAAGCAGATTCATTGCCCTTAGTAATAGAGAAAATGCAGTCGGTTTTTAAATGAATAGTTGAATTTTCGACGTTTTCCATATACAACTGTGTCAAAAGTTAACTATTACATTTAAAATCAAATTTATTTTCTCTATTACTTAGAACCATGTGTTTTAAAAAAATTTTTTTCTGTCGTTTAAATTCTAATTTATTAGTCATGGAGCATTTTAAGTATATGCTTGCGCTAGAATTGAAATTGCGCACTTTTTACACTGTTTGTTAATGTTCACATACCACGAAATTGTTGCTATATTATAAGATTAAAAAGGGGCAAATTTAAAGGGTTAGGTTAGGTAGCGAAAGCGCGTGCAAATGAGTAAATATCCGTCCTTCCAGTTGGAGAACCTATTCCCATTGTTGTTGCCATCCGGCAAAAAAGAGTCCTATTTCCCTATCTGTGTTTCCATTTAATGTCTATGTGCTATCCATATTAATCCACTTGGTTTTCCAGATGAAAGCAAGGAGATCCGTTAGTTTCACTTCCCTATATCTATAGGATTGTGAGGAAATGTGAACCCACGCAATAGAATTCATCTGTAACCCTGGACGTCGACAAAGGAAGTGGATTAAAATTGAATAAAATAAAATATTTTGCTGCCCGAACTAAATAATTGTATTTCAAGGGAATTTCTGCTTGTTGAAGATTTCACCCATTATCATATGCTGAGAAATTTTAATTGTAGTGTGTTGGCAGTACTGTGCGCTCGTGTTTTTTTGTTTCACACATTTCCTGGTACTATTTGCTTCGAACAGCTTTTCACGAAAAATCCAATATAAAGTGGAATGTGAATCAAATAAATGTTAAGAAATTATTCTAAAATATTCCGCATATAAAAATGACTTCAATGCAGTTTGTTATACAACCGCTACCGGGCACGGATGAGCAGTTTATTGAGAGGTAATTAAGGTTTAATTTTTACGTAGATGTAAATTGTGAACAGAAATAGTTTTAGAAAAAATACACGAGAGAAAAATGTCTCCATGCTAAAGAATATTCACTGCAGCCTGCGATTGTATTAAATAATTTTTTTTTTGTGTAATTGTGAAAGTGAAGCCATGTGCAAATAAAAAATTATTCATAAGTATTTTTTGACATTATTAGTCATTAGAGGACTTAAATTTATTATGCCACCTATAATTTGAAATCGGGTCTTTATTGGTTAATATATTTTGTGAAAATTTCTTTGCACTACCATAAAATGCAGTAGTCAATTACACAATTTCAATATAAACTCCAGAGTCGCATTTAATTCCTAAATGTAGAATATTCTTTGTCAGTTCAGCACTTATAATAAAAAAAAACTAAATATATACTTGCAATAATTAACATGTATTACATTCATCTAAAATTAGTAGGTACTTATTCGAAAAAATTTAATTTTATTACAAAGTAAATGGAAATTTGATGAATATCAAATTATGGAGAAGAATGGAATGGAAAAGATGGAATTTCCTATGTGTACAGATTCAGGATCCAAATATTTGTCCAAATACACTATTAAAAATTGTAGATTCATATGTTTTGTACATACTTATACATATACTATGTACGTATTTATACAGATAACAAATGTGCTTCCCTATAAAATTATATTCCAAATGTCCACGTTTTTAATTTTGCATAGAATATGAAAAGTTGGAGAAAATTAAATTATAAATTTGCATATGACTATGGAAACAGTTGTAAATACTATAGTATTTCATCGCAATATCTTAATTTTGTCCGAATACGGTTGTTTTAAATAGTGCCTTATTATTAAACTTGTGTATAGCTTCATATTCTCAAGGAAGAATTAACCTAGGCTGACAAACAATTTAGTTGAACTATTGGGTGTTGGATATCCCAACCGGCACTGTTGACTCCGATTAATTTATGAAAATTGGGCAATTATAAAGGCCTTAGTGGCTTTTATGATTTAGAATTGAAACTGTTAATACCTTTGTAACTAAAGTGCCTATAAAAATTATTTAAAACGGTATGTTATTTTTTAGCTTTTGTCAAGTGATTTGGTTTACATGTGAAAAAAAAAAAAAAATGTCAATTAGGCCTTTCTAAAAGATTACGATATTGCCCCCTTGCCCCTTACGAAAAGTTGTGACCAGATGTATACAAATTGATTTTAAAAAATAATAAATTCGGTTATGTAAAATGCAATAAAAATCTCTTATAAACTGAATAAAATTGTACAAATTTAAGAGCAAACCAATTCAAAATTTCGCATTTTATAATTTATATTTAGAAAAAAATCATTACGTTCCATAGTCTTGTAATATCTCTAAAACTTTTTTGTACTTTGTTTTATACCTTAACCTTTGCTCATAGAAGATATAAACTTTAGCATCATTGATTTCTTTGATTTTAATAATATAATCGTTAATAGGCTACGCGAAGTTTCGGACAAAGTTAATAAATTCGGATTTGGTACGCATCGAATTTTTGAGCAACTCAAAATTCCAGTTAAGGAGACGGTTATTGGACCCAACTACATAGGAGTACTACTTGAAGATGGTAAAGCATTTCGTGTTGCGTTTTCCATTAATTCGGAGCGTCTCGACCTGAGCAAATCGGATGCCACAAAAAGGTAAAACCAAATTATCTGGGTGATATTGTACCAACTACATATATCCTAACGTTTTTTATTTTTTATAGTAATGCAAACTCTGGCTCTAATCCTTCCAATAATTCAAAGAGCACAGCTCCATCATCTTCACGACAATTGGCTCGGTCAAGGGCACGACTTATGCGAACAACAGGACGATCTAGTTCTGGAGGGCAAGGATCTGGCTCTCGAAGTACAGGGGTTATTGTTGCTGGTGGCTCTTCTAGTCGTCCACTTGTGACAGTACCAGCTACGTATGTGCCCGAAGAACTGATATCCCAGGCAGAAGTAGTCTTACAAGGCAAGAGTAGGAATCTCATTATTAGGGAACTACAGGTTTGAGATCAAGATATAGTTATTTTGTGAATGATTTAAAAGTTTTTACAATAATAAATGTCATTTTATTGCAGCGTACGAATCTGGACGTAAATTTAGCTGTTAATAATCTACTTTCGCGCGATGACGAGGAAGCAGAAGATACGGAAGAGGGTGGCGATAATTATGTACCCGAAGACTTGATCTCACTGTTGGATAATGGATTTCATGGCGATAACAACAGTGTGATCATTGATCCATCCGATGGTCTTTTCTCTGAGGAAATATTCAGCAATTATTCAAGCATTCGAAAGTAGGTCAATGAAAATACGACATATGTAATGTTTTTTTATAACATTGTCTTAATTTTTGAAAAAGTTTGCTATTTGATCGTATTCGGAGTGAAAGAAATCAATCGAATTCTGGCAACGCGGAAAACAATCAAGCTAGAGCTTCAACATCCGCAAGTAGCGTCCTATCAGGCGCCAGTAGTCTGTCTGCACAGATTTCATCAGTCAGCGCAGATCGTGAGGCTTTTAGTCGATGGAGAGATCGTCAGTATTATGGGCCTCGTCGTTGGTTGAGTAAGGAAGACTATGTGTGGGATAAAGATGCAGGTTTGATACAAATTATGTCTAATGAAATGTAGATTTTGTATTAAAATATTATGTTTTTATGTTATAAGACACTAAGAAAAAGGAGCCATCAACGATGTCATCGCCAATTTGGATCTCAGAAGAACTACAACCATGGCCAGATAAGAACAACTCAATTCGATTCAAGAAAATTGGTGCACTGTATTCGGAATTTATTGCACTTTCAGAGGCTGGAGAGCTACATCAATGGAGATGGTCCGATATGGAGCCCCATAAATCTGAGGTAAACATTCCATTTATTTGTACCGGACAGTTATTCATGTTTACTTTTTTTATTTCTTCACAAATGTTCATTTGAAAACGCTATTAAAAACCTATTGTTTTTCAGTAGAATAAATTTAAAATAAATAAAATGTATATTATAAGATATTGTAAGAATTGTAAAGGATTGACAAGTGTAAATCAGAAAAACTATTTATAGATGCATTCGATTTGCGGAAATGGAAAGTTTTGTTTACTAGGGAACCCGAAAAATTAATCTTTACTTTATATTTTACTTTATAATTCATAATAAAATAAAAAAAAAAAATTTAAATAGCAAAATATTATAGTTTAGATTTCTATTGTTTGCAGTCGATAAAAGTGCATAATATTAGTCAATAATGCTAGCCATTCCATAATTATGTTATATAAAAGATATGAATATTCATAATTTTTATATCCTGATAATCTAATTTTTTTTAGGTGGACAATATTTATCATCCAAAAACTGTTACTCTTAATTTAACCGAGAAAGTGGAACACCTTTCGGCGAACTTTATTCGCTGCTCAGTGGTTACGGAAAGCAGTCGTGTTGCAACATGGATGGATGAGCAATTGGGATATCTAGGAGCTAAACTTGAGCATGCATCAATTGCGTTTAGCGAGTTTATAATGGATCCAATTGTTTCGATTAATGTATGCTCGTTATACACGGCCGTGAGAACCGAAAATAACAACGTTTACTGGTGGGGGGTGCTGCCATTCGAGCAGCGCCGTTATTTATGGGACAAATGCCGCACCAAGACTAAGAAACCCTTTAAGACTGTGGCATCCGACATCGGTATCGGTACACAAGTTGTGATGAAGAAATGCCCCATTTACCAAACTGGTTCCATAGGATTTACCTGCACTAACGGTGTTCCGAAAGTGGGTCAACTGCTTAACTCTGTATGGGATTTTAACGACTTATGTCGATTTAAAATATTGAATGTTTTGGCTTCAAATGGAACTGATAAGCCACAATTGGGTAGCAGTAACAGTACTTTGGGAGCAGAAAAGGAGTCGGCAAAGTCTTCAGTAATTTCTGTTGGTAGCATTCAGCCTACCAGTAGTAGCAAGGCAAGTTCAGTTAATTCAAATAAAGAGACCACCGATCGTTTGGATATGCCACCACCACCTTCGCCGGCATCAAGTACGTGCAGTGACACAGGCAGCGTAACCTCACATAAGCGCACTAAACGAATGGCAACCAAGGATGACAATGAGGGGAAAAAGGACGAGGAGCTTTGGCAGCTAAGGGATGTCGTATTCGTAGAGGATAAGATAGGACCAATCGGAAAAGTGCTAAAAGTTGATGGTGATTTTGTAGCTGTTCGTTTTCCTGCATCGTCAGCAGCATCTGCCACTTCAAGCGGTGTCGTTAGTGAGGGCAAAGAAGATGATTGGCAGCAGTGCCGTCTGCTACGTCGCGAAGATGTACAAGTATATAAAACAGCAATGACATCGCGTGGTCCTGACTGGCTACAGAAATTGCCGAAGAAAATTAATATCACGCATGGCACTGATCCCAGCAGTTTTCAGCTGCTTGCTTTGTCTGTCGATACACGTGGCATACACATCATCAAGAAAGTAGCAACGAAATTGCACTACAGCCTCTACAATTTATATAACAGCAAACAGGAACAGAATTGCCAGTTCCCAACCGATAGCATCTCGTTTATGGGTACTTCCCCATCTAATATAACCATGAGTTGTAACAACGACTGTAGTGGAAATACTAGCACTATCATCTTGCGAGACGGCAATCGTGCACTTTATCCTATGGCTAAGGATTGTATGGGATCTATTAAAGATCCACAGTGGTTTGACCTACCGCCAATCAAGGCGGTTGCCATGACAACAATCTCATTGCCTGCGATCGGCAACAACCAGAAATCGAAAGTTTGCATGACTGCCTTGCTCTTTGAGTCCCAGAAACTGATGCCACACATATTGCGTTGCGACGTCAAGAATGCTTGTGCAACCCTTGGTCGGCTCGAGAAAGAAGAGCGCATCGATATTCTCTCAGTCATTGAAGAACGCTGTGATGGCTGCCGTAACATATTCCACGCTTGCACGGTTATGTGCGCACCAACATCAAATAAGGACAGTGATGACAAAAAGGTAATGATCTCTGGTTTAACGGCAAGATCAACTTCGGCGTCAACTTCGGTTTTTGCCAGTATCGGCGCACCTGGAGGATTGGACAGCGCTAATAACTCAAACAATGCTGCTCCTTCTGCTTCAACATTTGCCACCGTTTCGGCCAGCACAGCTTCGCCTAGTTCCAGTCGTGAAGGTCGCACAGTGAGCTTACGTGAGATGATGAATCGCCTCATAAATACCGATTCAGATCAACCGAATTCAGCAAACAACTCCAACGCAGAAGAACAATACTTGCCGCCCTGGTCTATGGAGTCTACCAACTCAAATTCGGCAACGAACGATGTCGTAATGGGTGGAACTGAAGAAGATATTTCGAAGATAATTGCTGCCACTGCTAGCAGCGCTAGTGCATCAACCAAGCTTTCATCGCCAAATTATATTTTCGATCCTATTCAACGACGTGAGCAAGCTACCCTTATTTTGCAGCAGATGTGTACAAGTCCTTCGTTGCGACCTCACCTTCAACAAATGCTCAGCGCAAAAGATGCACAGGGACAAACTCCGTTCATGTTGTCTGTCTATAGTCGAGCATACGAAGCGGGCATTATTCTGTTGAATACCATACTTAGTTTCGCGGAGAAAGATCCCTTATTAAAGGACTCTATGATATTTCCCACAGGCTCGCCACCAGACCAATCACCCTTACACGTGATTTGTTATAACGACACTTGCTCTTTCACTTGGACGGGTGCAGACCACATTAATCAAAACATTTATGAGTGTAAAACTTGCGGCTTAACTGGTTCACTTTGTTGCTGTACCGAATGTGCTCGAGTCTGTCACAAGGGTCACGATTGCAAATTGAAACGCACATCCCCTACAGCTTATTGTGACTGTTGGGAGAAGTGTAAGTGTAAAGCTCTTATTGCTGGAAATCAAAACAAACGTTTCGCTCTTCTTTGCAAATTGGCGTCCTGCACCGATCTCGTAACCAAATTTAACGCTAAAGGGGAATCGATATTGCTATTCCTCATTCAGACCGTTGGTCGGCAGACGGTAGAACAACGTCAATACCGCGCTAATGCTCGTGTTCGTAACGTAGGGAGTGGAGGAGCAGGTGGCTCATCTTCGCGGAAGTCTTCCTCCATCGACCTGGATGCTGATATGCCAGAACACGATTTGGAGCCTCCTAAGTTTGCTCGCAAAGCATTAGAAAGGCTGCTAATTGATTGGCATGCCGTCCGTGCAATGATAATGACTGGTGCCGAAAAGTGCGAAAACCTTCCCCAACAACCTCCAAACTCGGCGGACGGTTCCACTGCTGAAAGCTATAACATATATCTTCAAACTCAACATGGCTCTACTTTGCTAGATAAATTTACGCACAATTTGTTTGTGAAATGCAGCGGAGAGCATTTGGAAATATTGCTCATGACGCTAGGACGAGAGATGCAGAATGACACCATAAATGGTCGAATGTCAGATGCGGAAGCTGTAGCACGTCGCTTTGTACGATCCGTTGCTCGGGTCTTTGTAATATTCAATCTCGAGAAGTCGCCAAATCCGGAGAGACGAAAGTCGAATCTGGCTCCAAACAAACACATCCAAAGTTGTGTAAAGGTTTTCACAACACTGCACAAAATTTCAATCCAAGAATTGTGCGAGGTATCTGAAGCACTTATTGCTCCAGTTCGCTTGGGAGTTGTTCGGCCGACCGCTCCTTTTGTAATGTCATCCACTAACATTGATGTGAGTATTTCCGTGTAAATACCTCAGCTAAAATTCATTATTATTTTTATTAGAATTCGGATGATTTGTTCAGTGTAGAACCGCTGGCGCCTTCATCTGCTGCAGAGGCCGTTATTGAGCCTGTGGTCGTGCATGAAGCTTCTCACGATCAAACATCCGGGTTCAACCTGCAAACCAACTATGCTATTGACAACATTGATGGTAAGTGCTTAGAATTCGAGAAATAAATTTTGACATTCATTAAATTTAAATTTAGCATTGCGTGAGGCATCCGAGAATGAAGATGCTCAGATCAGAGAAGGCAATGCGCATGGGCAGGACGAAGATATTTTGGACACTTCTCGGAACGAAGAGGGCATTCAGGACGACGAGAGTGATAATGATTTCGCTTTTAATGATGCCGAAACCGAATCGGACTCAGATGACAATCAGAGCAATCAGGATGCACAACGAAGCGTACAGACGGGCGCCACAGTCGGATCAGAAACAGGTGACTATTTTAGTTTATTAGGCAAAACCAGAATTTAACAAACATTTGCTATTTGCTTATCTTTATGCGTTCTCATTTATTTATATTCGTCATTTACTCGTATTGTTTAAGAGTTAAAGGTTTTTACCTTTTCAGATATTGGTGTTCTTTTTCTTGAAGATGAATCAGGTGATTCGTCACCCCAGGAAGAGGAGGCGTCTGAAGATGGGGAAACTGATGACCACTCTGATGAGTTCAATTTTGCGGACCATCAATTAGAGCGTCGCAATGCAAACTCAAGTGTTCGTAGCGATCTGGCACCACAGTCGATGCAGTGGGCTATTCGCAGTCGAGACACGGCACGATCGTCAGTTCGTGTGCCCGCTGGTTCTAGTTTGGTTTTTATTGACCCAATTGCCTTGAGACGTTCCACAGTGCCTGCTAGTTCTGCTGTGGCAGCACCTCCACAGGAGCATCATACGATGGCAACAACTGCTGGTAATTTAGCGAGAGCTTTTGGCATAATTGTACGTCAAATATCCGAGCTCTTGAGCACCTTGTCTTATAATCTACTGAATGACGTTGAACAATCATTGAAAATTCCGGTCGAAGAAGCAGTGCAACTGCAGGTAATTGTTACGGAAATACTGAAATATGCTTATGCTAACTGAATAATTCGATTTATGTAATATTTATAGGCGTTCGTTGAGATGAGCTTGAAGCCCACATGGGATTGGATGTTTTCCGTTTTGGATGGAACAGAAGCTCAATTGAAGTTCGGCGCCTATTTGACAAATTACACTGACCCAGCACATCCCCTACATCCACTTAATCTCAGTGCTCAAAACAATTCTAATCAGACGAGTGCAACACCATCATCAGTAGGAATCAATCTTCTTGGTATGTATAATGAAATGTACAATGCTCAGGTGAATTATATACATAATTATGTGACTTTGAAAACTAGGATCATCATCCCGTCGTGAATTTTTTACATACTGCCTATCGTTAATGCGTGCACATACCTCCGAGCATCGCGATGCGTTGCCCGTTTTGGACATAACTGCACTGCGTCATATTGCTTACGTGTTGGATGGTTTTATTTACTATATGCGCAACGATTCTCATTTCTATGAGAAAAGTGAAACGGTATCTAGCAATAGTATATTGAATCCTACAGAAAACGATGACACGGATGATGAGCTCTCCAATATTACTAGTGAGGACACTTTCACTGAAACTAATGCCTCTACGAACACGACGACAGCACTCGCTACGGCTTCGACCTCACGTCGACATTCGTTCTTCACCAGATCCGAATCGACTCTTAGTCTTGGTTGTTTGGCTCCAGAGGGCTTTGACCTGCCACTTGATGTAGCTATGCCGCTTGCAGATAAGCCACATTTACTACAACCAAATTCAAAACGCGAAGATTTATTTGCAAATCTTCCATTGCTGATTTCTGCTGGAGATAATAATGTAATTGTACAGGGAAAGACTACAGGATCCAGCATTCTTGACTTTCCTCCAACACGATTGGGATTCTCGAATTACAATCGAAACACATCACTAACATCAACTGCTGTTCGAAGCGACAGTGAGGAACCTTCCACATCATCCGCTGCTCAAGCCGCAGCGATTAAACTTGAAAATGAAATTGATGCCAATGTGTACGTTCAGTTGAAAAAGAAACAATACACTGACGAAACAAAGGCTCAAATTGAAGGTACAAACTCTTGCATTAATTCACAGTGATATGTGGTGTTGTGGTGCGTCATATAGGCGCATAATCATAGTCAAAATGAGTTGACGTACACTTTATTTTTGACTATGATTATACATAGACGATAACATTTATTTTCAATTAAACCAAACATTATATATATTTTCCTAAATCTTTATTTAATGTTATATATAGAAACCGCTACTAAGTTAGACGAAAATGTACTCATGGATACCGATGAAAGTTCAGAGAAGGAAGGTATTGGTGGCAAACGTACTCATTCCCAAATATCAACGAGGCCCGAAGTTATTATCGCACCTAATAAAATACAACGCCGAAACGAGGACAGTTCTTCATCTGTTCCCTCCAGTTCAGCTGTACGTAGCGTTATTGTGCGAGTCGGAGCTACTACTAAAAAAGCAGACGAAAATATAGCAGAACTAAAATCCCAACATGAGGACCCGAAGAATGGGCGTGCCAAACTCTCCACACATATATTCCCTTCACGTGGTATTAGCTTCTGCAAACACTTTTCGACTGACTCTCCATCGTGGAACTTTTTGCTTGGGCGGTGGAAATTGACACTAGATCTTTTCGGGCGTGTATTCATGGATGACGTAGGCATGGAACATGGATCAGTGTTGCCGGAGCTACGTGGTTTTCCTGTAAAAGAAATGCGTTTCAGGCGTCACATGGAAAAGCTACGAAATGGGCAGCAACGTGATTTAATCCTTTGTAAATTGGAACGCAATCGTGATAGTTTAATAATTCAGACTTTTAAAGAATTAAATACACAATTTGGCAGCCAGAGCAGACGTGTTCATCCGCCACTAACTTTTAATCGCGTTAAAGTCACATTCAAAGATGAACCAGGTGAAGGTTCAGGAGTAGCGCGCAGTTTCTACACATCCATTTCTGAAGCACTTTTGGCTAGCGCTAAAATGCCCAATTTAGAATCTGTGCAAGTAGGCAGCAACAGTAAATACGGTGTACCATTTTCTAGTATATTACGTAATCGAGGGACATCTGGACGTGATCCACCTACATTGCAGAGGCGTGGCACGGGTAGCAAAATACTTTGGCGAACTGCACGCGAACGAAAGGCTCTTAACTATGAAGCCAGACCTTATGCACCAATATCGAACAACCCAGGTAAGAAAAGACGAATTAGTTTCCCCTATAGTTTAATAAAACAAATCAATATTTATTTGTGTCGTTTTTTAGATAATTCAACTGATAATATTAACGATCATTTATCCGGACACTTACAGCAACTTGGCGAAAGACTTTATCCAAAGGTAGTTTTAACACTTTGACATAATTAATTGATTTCTATATATTTTTGTTATATTTTTCAGGTATATGTAATTAATCCAACACACGCCTCTAAAATAACTGGAATGCTTTTAGAGATACCAACTCCACAACTGCTCACAATGCTCTCATCCGATGACACTTTACGTCAAAAGGTGAACGAAGCTCTTGATGTCATAACATTCAAGCAAAAATCAGAGTCGAGCAGTTCTACGGTACAATCGAAAAAAATGATTCCAGTCGTGTTATTAGAGCAGTGTCCAGTGGAAGATAATGAACCGTTGTTCTACTCACCAGGAAAAAGAGGATTCTACACTCCTCGCCAAGGCTATGGATCTTTCGAGCGCATTAATGCATTTAGAAACATTGGAAGGTAGTACAACATCAAATTAGGGTATAAACTTGCACAACAAAAATAAATTCAAACATTGTCTTTCTTCCAATAGATTAATTGGTCTTTGCCTCCTGCAAAATGAGCTTTTGCCATTATTCTTACAAAGACAT
The DNA here is from genome assembly GCA_958295655.1 of Palloptera scutellata. NCBI lineage: Eukaryota > Metazoa > Arthropoda > Insecta > Diptera > Pallopteridae > Palloptera > Palloptera scutellata. Next base: position 88,586,239 of record OY282450.1, read on the forward strand.
GTACTCAAATACGTGCTTGGTAGAAAAATCAAATTCCACGACCTGGCGTTCTTTGATCCAGCTATATACGAGTCTTTTAGACAACTGATACAAAATTCGCAGTCAGAAGAGGGCGACGAAATAATTCAGCGCATGGAACTTTTCTTTGTGTAAGTAAAACACAAAAACCGTCAACAATCAAATGTGCAATACTATATTTTTTCTTTTAGAATTGATTTAATGAAAGAAGAAGGCGGTGGTAGCACCGAATTGATAGCAGGAGGACGCGAAGTTCAAGTGACTTCTAGTAATATTTTTGAATACATAAGACGTTATACGGAGCATAGACTGATTAAATCACAAGAAAAGGCACTTGAGGTATGTTGAGCTTTTTTCAGTTTTTGCTTGTCTGCTTATGTGTATGTTTTCCCCCGAAACAGGCACTGAAAGATGGAGTATTTGACGTATTGCCCGACAGTTGTATGAACAGTCTAACCTCTGAGGATTTGCGTCTGCTTTTGAATGGCGTCGGCGATATAAATGTGTCGACACTAATTTCCTATACAACATTTAACGACGAATCCAGTGAAGGCTCTGATAAGTTATTAAAATTTAAGCGATGGTTTTGGAGTATAGTAGAAAAAATGAATACTTTAGAGCGACAAGATTTGGTATGTAGCGAGAGTTTGAAAATTTGTCTCTACTTTTGTATTTTGTTACATTTCTATTTTTTTCTATTTAACAACCACTAGGTATATTTTTGGACTGGATCGCCAGCGTTACCAGCTTCTGAGGAAGGATTCCAACCATTGCCATCTGTAACAATCAGACCAGCAGATGATTCTCATCTACCAACGGCAAATACATGTATATCTAGGCTATATATTCCTCTGTATTCAAGCAAGTCAATATTGCGTAGCAAAATGCTGCTTGCTATAAAATCCAAAAATTTCGGTTTTGTGTAAATTTTAAAATATATCTGAACATTTTGCTATTTTTACAAACTTCTCGAGTACGGTTTTAAACATATAACATAATAAGCATGTATTGGAAATTCCCAATTGGCATTGAGTTCTCAAAAATAGCCACAATATACATAATTGTCAAATATTCATTCCTATGTTATAGTTAAATACGCATATATATTTTGAAATTAAAATACTAGCTCAAACATAAAACCAACAACAAACCAATCATTACTTTCTCAAAACTGGCGGTTCAGGCAATGGGTTACATGTATGTTTTCATAGAATAAAACTAATAAGCTTAACTTTATGAATTGATAAATAACGTTATTGAAATAAACTACTGAATTTTATTTTAAATTCCTGAATATTTTGATCATTTTATTGTATTTAATTAATAAAAGTGAAATGCATATTCCGCTTTTAAATAAATATGAAGTAATTAAATGCTGTGCTATTTGCTTTTAATATATGTAAGTATCGACTAAAACTTTTAAGTGCATAGAGTAGAGGGTAAATGTTTCTTAGTTTCAGACTAATCAGGTTTGCAAAATATATGTATCAATCTTATTGTTCCGGTTAGAACAAGAATTTCAAATTTGTTGGCAACCAAAAATTATATATGTATTTTTTTTAATTGAATCTTTGCTAGCAAAACCATAATAAACATGAATTTCTTGAAAATAAATAATAAAATCGAGGTAAAAAAGAATATTTAATCCAAGTCTCAAAGCATTCGAATTCGACAAAAAATTGAAGACCGCAGTTCATGAGAACTAGGCGAAACGAAGCTATAAATTACCATTGACTATGAACTGAACGTGGAGACTAGTGTAACTGTTTCAGCCTTTTGAGACTAGATTTAGCTTTTAATGTTTGCATGTCGCCTAAGAATTTATGATTTAGCGTTTAGCCGAAATAAAAACGGGTGAAATTACTCTTAATTATATGTGTACTTAATACGATTTAAAACTTTGATTGAATTGAAAATTTACTGTATTTTTTGAGAGTTCCATAAGCAAAAAAATCCATTTTTGAGACACAGTTTGAACTTAAAGTTACCATATGTCTTAGGCGGCCTCGGAGCAAAAGTTAGTAAATAATTTATAAAAGTAAAAATGCGTCCGATTTTTTAAAGTAAAAATTATCAAATATCTTGTATTTACCTCCTCTTCGCAACAAGCTAGGTCACGACGGGGGCTACAAAATTTATTTGATTGATATGTGTAAAGTCATACTACATACTTCCAAAATGAAATTATGAATAAATTTATTATAAATAAATATGTCGTAAAAAGCTTTTTTTAACCTGTTTGACTTTTTTAAGAAATGATTCAGCACCTTTTTATCATTTTATTTTAACATTTGTTGGTCACACCGTTGGAGATACACAAATCATTACGATGTCATTAATACTTGTACCAGCACCTTGTGTTCACCTTTCATTTCATGGTGTTCGGTGAGGAAAATTTTCAATATAACCATGGCCTAAGAAAATGTTGTAACGTATAAACACAATAGCAGCGTATCGACATAACAGCATAGTGGTGAATACACGTCCAATATAATCAAATGGAATGGCGCAGAGTATTTACAAAAAAAGCCATTTCTACTTTAGACGCCGTACGCTGTTACGCCGATACGCTGCATTTGTGTTTACACTTCCTTCGTACTGTACTGTGATTATTATTTCATTTACACAAAATCCCATTGGGAGATTTATTCGTTAATTGGCCACCCTATGTACAACAACCAGCTGGAGTAATAAAAAGTAGTATACCAACACATAAGTACGGTGTTTTGCAACAGTGTATTATACACTAAAATATTTTCACTATTGCAAACTAATTCAATTAAAATAAGTAAATGCATGTAAAATGATATGTTGCCACAGCGTAGAGCAGTAGAATAAGTGAAGTATATGTCGGGAATGTGTTAGGAATAATTCTCTTTAATTTGGAATTAAGCAATTTTGATAAATGTTAAAGGGCCCAGAAGAGAAGACAACAAAAATGCAGACGCAGACTAATGCAAATGAAATCAGTCCCTCAGTACTGCTGATAACAGCGAATGTGGGAAGTCTTTTCGAAGATGTAAGTGACCGAGTGCCATAAATGTTGTCGAAAATCCGTTAGTATTTATTTATCAATCAAAATAAATATTTTTTTTTATACAAACCAACGAAGCCAACTCGACTGCTTACACCATGGCTGAAGGAGTTTCTTGCAAAAGTCACTCAGTTGCAGCCACAGTTTCTTGCGCTTCATCTCCAGGAAGTTGGTGGAAAAACATATGAAAAATCAATGGAATATGTGCAAGAGTTTATTCGGTCCCTATGCGAAGCTAGCGAAATGCGAGATTTTTCTTTTATTCGAATATATATGGATGAAGATTTTAACTCTGCAGAGCATTTTACAGTGAGTTCAATGAACACATGAAAACCTTCACAACTAAAAAGAATATATTGTGTTTTTGCAGGCTCTTGGTAATCTCTACTTTGCTAGCAAGAACTTAAAAGATGTAAAAATTTGGAATTTTCTTACTCACGAATGGGAATTAGCCGAAGATAAAAATATTTACTCTGGAAACATTGAAACAATTGCTACCAAGGAGAAATCAAAATTTCCACAACATTTCTTTCCAGAAGTAAGTTTCGATGATCGCCGTAGTTGGTAGTTGATAGTGTCTAAGAATCGTATATCACTTCGCCGCATATGATGCTAAAATATTTTATATCCAACATAAAATCGTTTGTGTGTGTGTATGCAGCTTATTAAGTTTCATATTCATTTTAGTGCAAATGGTCTCGTAAAGGCTTCATGCGTACACGCTGGGAAATAAATCATACAATTATTGATCTAGTCAACATACATTTGTTCCACGACGCGTCCAACTTAGCCGCATGCGAAGAGTTCCCATCGGTCTACTGCAAGACTAGAAGGAGAGCCTTAGTGCACACATTAGAAAGGTAATTTAACTATCATAAAATGTATTATATCTATCAGCGTAGCTCATGTTGTAGTTTTTCGAAGAAAAGCTAAAGTAATTGAGTTCTTCATATAAAATTGTTTCCATAAAATTTTATGGGCCTGGGATTTTGGATGAAATACTTATTTGTAGTTAACTGCATTAATTTATTATCATATACCTCCGATTTTAAACTTCTTGATAATAAGAGAAGAAAAGACAATTTGATTTTAAACTTAAGTATATTTCATCATTCTAATAACTACATATTATTTAATGAACAAAACTATGTATCACTCCTACTCATATATTTATTTACTAATTAGATTTCACACGGATAAAAACGGACTTGCTCCCTATTTTATTTTTGGTGATTTTAACTTTAGATGTGACACTGAAGGTGTTATAAAAGTAAGTGTGAATGGATTATCGATTTGTTATTTTATATACAAAACTTGCTGTAATTAGGAATTGACAGAAAACTTAACAGCTCATCGTGTTCAGAGCATTAAAAGTGAGAGCACAAAAGTTCATTATCGTAACTCTGTTGGAAATAATGTACTTACTGTTGGAAAGAAGGAATTCAATCATGCTGATCATCAGTTAAAATTCAAAGAAACTTGGGTAAAGTGTGAATTTATCGACGATTTGAATTAATTGGCATGTATTTAATTGTATTTTCAGTTGAAAAAGTATGATAAAGAATTGGAAGCCCTTAATGAAATACTAGTCGAATATATAATAGAATTCCCTCCATCGTATCCTTATGAGGAGGATCCTGAAATGCCAACAGACTATATGTCAACACGATGCCCATCCTGGTGTGATCGCATTTTAATGAGTCCTCAAGCAAAAGAAATAATTATAGATGAAAATATAAAGAATCCATACAGTATAATTGGTGAGAATGTTTGTATGGGAGACCATAAGGTAAGCACAAAAACACATGTAAATGTCATATGAACATCTCTAGTAACAGCGCTATTCACTAACGCGCATTTAAAATCTACAATTTTCTTTTGCGAATATGTGAGTAGCTCTGTTTCTTACTGATTTTACGCTGGTGGTCACATAAACGGCAAAAAAAACATGTTCTAATTTTCTTCGACTTGAAATATGTATATGTTGTTCTCCGATAGATGGATCTCAAAAGTTCTTAGACCTTATTAAGAATAATTCAACTTTAAGTACATAAATCTGAATTCTTCAGTTTGAAACTTCAAATTTCGATAAATATATTTCAGATTCTTTTTTTTTCATATTAAATAATTTGTTTCTCTCATATGTACAATTTGACATTTCGTGCTTTTCATTCTTTCAGCATATGACAACAAATTATATGCTACGATGCATAACACTATTTCATTTAACTGACCATTGCAATGTAATCTTATAAAGATTTTCGTCTCTGGTGAAATTTTTTGTAGTGATCTCTTCTTTTGAACTTGTTCGAAATAAAGAATATGTAGGTAATTCTTTATTTCGAACAAGTAACCTTTAAATTTATCAATAAGTATTTGGAGAACTAAAAATGTTTACTCGTATTTTTGAGAATTATTTGTATATCAAATATTAAAACGCATAAATACCTGGTTTTTGAGATTTTCTAATGAATTTACTCCAAGCAGAATTTTTCACAAAAGTTCTTACGTTTACAACAGAAATGAGGAGGAAACACTCAAAACCCGATAAATATTTTGTAGTTTTAAGATACATACTTTCAAAAAACCTTATATTTTTTGGAGAGGAATCTAAATCAAAAAAGGGCACAAAACGAGTTTAGTCTTTTTAAATATTCACATATAAAGTATGTTTGTAATTACCCCAGATATGCCCATTGACCTATGTACTTATGTATAAGTAGGACACAGCATATTTGATGTTTAGATTTTGATTAAATGAGCATATGTTCAATACAAATCACAGCTTTCTCTTCCTAGTGTTCTAAGAATAAGCCTTTAGGCATATCAGGGATACGAAACGCAGAAAATGAAAAAATTTCTTGGCATGTACTAATCCATTTTATTTGCTTTTGTAAAGGATATCGTCTTTAGTTCTCAATGCTTTCAATTTACTTTTAACTTTGTTCGGCAGTATACGAATGTGTCTTTCATGTGACCACCACTGTCTACATATACACAAAATGTTTTTAAATTCAAATTTCTTTTTTCAAAATTTAGCCAATTTACTTATATATCCGCTTGAAAGCAAACCAAGGTACTTATAGATGTTGTAAATGCTATCTTAATAATGCAAATAACAACAAATCGACATCACATCACAACCCAGCAGTAGCTATTTCCAACAGTAGCAGTAGTAGCATAAACCCGCACTGTCCATACAGTAGTCAAATTTATAATGAAACCCTAGTGGATTGCCAAAATCTAAATAAAGAAAATATTTGCTCAAATATACTAAATAAAAGTAAGAATGTCAAAATTATTTTATCACAAAATGTTCCTGGAAAATGTATAACTGCGATTGCAAAAGGACACGACCTTGAAATACCTTATCCATATGAATCTAGTCAGATTGACGGGCAGAACGGGGATGGTGATGAAATAATGAAATATCCTCCAGTTAGCATTAATATCATCGATTCGGATAACATACATGTGTGCATGTGTTCACAAATGTTGAACACTAAAGAAGATGACGTTGTTGATGGAAGTGGTTCCGGATCCATTTGTCCCGAATGTCGCAATATCATTCAAAAGCGTCCCATGGGACATCGCTACAGGCTTGTCTCTAAACGATTAATGCTGGCAAATAATATTTTTGTTAACCGTATCGATACGCAACATTTGAACACATACTTGGAGGGTACACACCAACGCCAAGATCCATACACTCCAGAGAGCGCAGAATCTCATTCGCCTTATCCAGAGCTAAACAGCACTACTACTACTACTACCTCCAGCAATAGTCGCAGCCCGTATGAAAAGAGTACGATAACTGAATTGGAAACAAGCGCAAACAGAGATATGAAATCGGCATTGGAAAATATCGCGCATTGCGATGACAGCAACAAGACATATCAGCTGTTAACCGCAAATGATGAGCCACTGGAAAAGCAAAAGCGTGGCGTCGTTACTCCTGGACAACTGAAGTCGCGTCTGGAGGACTTGCAGAGATCATCAATGCAGAGTTTGAGTCAGCAAAATGGTGGCACTGCTGGGTACAGTGATGTTGAAGATGTTGATGAGATTTGCCAAACAACAGCTGCTCAAAAAAGGCATAATAATCGCTGCTTACCTGAGTGTTGTAATATTCACTAATTTACATACATATATTATATTGTTTATTTTATTGCTACAAACATACCTATAAATATTTTTTTCTTTTGAAACCTTTATTTTATTGTAACATTTCCAATCTTTTCTGTTGTCATTTGTGTTCCAAGATGCTGAGTTTATAGACATGTATGCAATGTTTATTGTAATATACATATATTGAGATTATTGCAGTGCAATTAATTCTGCCATTTTAAAAATTGTAAATACTTTATTTAATAATTCGTGAAAATTTGCTGGTCAAATCTGGAACTAATTTGTTCAATTTAAGTTGTACTTAAAAAAATGTAGTAAATATCCGTCAAATGATTTATTAGAAACAATACATATGTACATATACCATATAATACATGTATGTTTGCATATGTAATTAAATAAGAAAATATGTTTGTAGGCAAAAATTAAGCGATTCAAATGACAACTTGACAAATTTAAGTTTTATCGTGTTTTACATACTTTAGTTTTTTTTTTTAAATAAATTTTTTCATAGTAATCTAAACACACATTTTATAAACATACATGAAATTTCATTTATAGAATATTGTGATCAATTGCATACAGGAGGAAAGGTCTCCTACGTTTTACTAAATTAAAAATAAATAATATATAGCAAATTTTTGTACATATCTCAAATGGCTTTAAAAATATATATACATATATGTATGTACATATGTACTTGTACATATCTTTTAGGAGGTATATGGTGAATTGTTTTTGTCCTTCACGGCTTTCTACCCGATTAGCAGATACTCTGTTTAACAAACGTGGTCCCTTACATACATAACTGGCCCATTACAAAACTGACCTTTATATTTTTTCCAGAGTTAAGCAATAAGCTGAAATTTTACTATAGAACTATAATAATATTTTTCTTTTGGTACTTATTTTTTAAAATTACTAATCATTTTGAAAAAGTAGGGGCATGCACAATTTGAAGTACCATAAAATTCTGAAATGTAAAAAGGCCATAATGCTGGTAAAAAGCCTTTAAATTGCTATCTTTCTGGCCATTCCACACTTTTCCATTTACTATTACGAATTCTTTTTCTTTCTTTTAATGGGGCCTAGGCCGAGCTTTTCGCATCCATGAATGGAATGCCGAATCCGAACGGCGAACTGAGAATCTTTTTTTAGGCAATTTTTACTCTTGAAAGTTTGCCATTACCTGACAAGAGGTGATTTTGCCTGTACCGAGATTTTAACCCTCTACGTAGCAGGCCAATGCCCTACCAACTACGCCAAGCCGGCCACTATTACGAATACATTACATAAATCCCAAAATTCTTATATATTTCGAATCTCAATTTAAGCTCAGAGGCCATCGTGAAACTCTCTGTTCACAGCGAAGTAATTATATTGCAATTAATTTTTCATACCTACATGCAATGTACAATATGATTAAAAATACTTTGAAGACATTTAAAATAATCAATAAACATACACATCGCATAAATATCACTCATGCATAAAGGTGAGCTATATGACAAAACGGCTTCAGTTGCTGCTAATATTATCAGAATCCAATTGGCATCTGAAATTATGTACATAAGTTGTTTTGGCATATTGCCACCACCATACACACATACTTATAAATATGTACTTATGTTTAGTATTTTCCTTCTTTTTTTTTAAATGTATTTCGTTTAGTTTAGCAAACCTTTTTATATATTGTAGTATGAAATAAATATTTTTTGTATGGACAAATATGCGCTTTTATTTGCATTTTAATTTAATTATTAATTTTTGTTTCTAACTTTCTTTTAATTTCTAGCTTCAGTTTTTGTTTCCGTAATCTTTTCTTGTTGTCATTATGCAGAGTGCTGTTCTCAGTTTTTGTCTTTTAATCAATTATGGTAGAGTGGAAGCCGAAAGAAAAGGTTCAAACAAAATTACTTTTCTGTTCTAGGCTTTGCGAATCAATTACCACAAGTTCCAGAATATTTAACACAAATTGTGAATGACACGTTGGGCGATGAAGTCGTGTGGAGGGAACAATCTCAGGTGATGGATGCGAAAACACGTTATGTACAAATAAATCCAATAGCAAGTATTGAAAATTGTTCTGAAACGATTAATGACGACAAAGCTCAATCAACTGAAGACGGCGAAACTGTTACTGTTTCGACACAAAATGATAATATTGCTAATATTCTAAAAGAAACTACAGTCTAATTAGCGAGCAACACACGCAGGCGAGAGGATAAAAGGCTTTCATTGTCTGTCCACTTCTATAGAAATTAATGTAAACCGCAACGTTGGAAGGTTATTGTGTAGAGAGAAGTGTTAAAACCACCTCCATGAATGTGTCTCTCATATTTTAATGGATCAGTATAGTTTAGTATAATGATTTCCCATATAATATTTCCTGGTACTACATCTTAGATGCCTCTATGTCAAATATCTCATTTAAATATCGTAGCTGTTACATCAGATCAGAAAGTATGTGTACCTTATTTTATTTAGTTAAAGAAAATAAATATGTTATGCGCGTCGTTAAATGTTATCAATACCTAGTATGTAGTATAAAAATAAAAATATAAATTTACAATGCATAATAGAACATATAATATACATAGTTGAATTAATATTCCGTTGTTGTTTTTTTCCTATTCTTTGTTTTACACAATATATTGAATTGGATTTCAATTGCCAGTGTTCAAGTTGCATCTTTTTAAAAGAATTATATATAACTATTTATAATATTAGCATATTTTTTATTGGCATTACTGTAGTACATACCTACAATACCTAGCAATAGAGCATGAAACGAGAAAAAAAATTTATTTTAGATTTTCATTGTTCATCAGTTCACCAGCCACTTAATTGATAAAGGATTCATGTCCATGACGGTTCAAGGTTATAATTTAAAACTCTCTACACAATTCTATGTCAACTGGTTTCAGCAGGATGATGAAAACGTCGATCAGTTGCAGAAGTCATGCGAAAAAAACTTAGTGAAAGGATTCCTTTTGCGCCGCATAAATGGTGGCAGCCATGATTACAATTAAAATTTTTTTCCAATTTACCATAAAAACTCGATGTTAATCACTCCAAAATGCTGGTGAATGCGAATCTAGCAACATAATCATATCAGAATTTTGAGAAATTGTAATCTAGAAGGTTGTGATTTTGCCCCTTTTGCAATAATCTCTATATCTCATTGTGATGTAGTGGCCTAGAAACCAACGAACTTATTAGCAGTAGACAAGCGCTGTAAACTATCAGAATATTTTATCACCAATTTCGAAGGGGAACTTTACAACGAGAATAATTCAACTTTAGCAAACAGGCCAGCATTTTAACCTTACTCCAGTTTTAAACCATCGGTATAAAGTGGCTAAAGTTTCGGCCTCGGCTATTCACGTAAAATTTCAAAAACACTAAATGGTAATTTTCTAATTTCGCTGTGTCTCTGAGAGAATATGTTGAGAGTAAATGAATACAGTATTCTTCACATAGAATTCGATTTTTTTGTCCGTTTATTGTTTTTAAATTTTTATAGATTTATTTAATGATAGATTTAAATGAATATATGCTTTTACTGAAAAAAGATACACAATTTGTTGATAAAATTTATGTGTACTATTCTATTCTATTCAATGAGTTTTTTGGCTTTAAAGTATCTACGCAAATATAGCACTTGCCATGTGGCCAAGCCTAACAGACAGCACATACTGAATATACTGAAGAATAGAACGCGACTATTAGTTTTTTCTGAAATTTAAAGAGAAATATTTAATGTAAGAAATAATAAAAGGTGACACTGAAAACACACCGTTTGTATCTCTCATTTCTTCTTCGCGTTGGCGCATTAACGCAAAGTCTCTGACAATTGAGTCAGACAAATCTTCCAAACGTTTGAGATCAACTTCCAGAGGCTTTAATTTTGCTGCTTCGCCAATCTAAAAACAAATAAATACAAGAACATGTGTATTGCGTTTTTACATTGTATTAATTTAAAAGTTTATTGCATCAAAACAAGCAGACTTTCAGTAAGGTAGTGAAAAACTTATGTAGAAGAACATACTTAAAAACACAAAACATTTTTCCACGAATTTATTTAGGATAACATCACCAATGATTTATCCATTTGTTGATTTTCTTTCAATTTAAGAGATATTGGTAATATTAAATGCAGTTTGTTAAATTAAGCCATAATTTCTATTTTGGTTGGCTGCTTGAGGACACGCTTGGGCAGAATGGCCCGTTGTGGTACTACATAGTTGGACCTACAGTTTGACATCGGTTCCTACGCTATTCCATTGCTAATCGAATAGCGATATTCAGTTTTAATTATTTGCAAAAATTTGTGAACTTACACCTTCATAGCTCTTTGTTTCCACACCCTTTTTCGTCACAAGCGATACCTCCTGTGCAATTCCTCTTTGATCTGTAAGTTAACCAACAATCGTTATGTTTCATCTTAAGCTTTTGATAACTTGCTACTTACGTGGTGGCACTTTGGATATGAAGCAGATCTCATATGTATCGTATACCTCTGACATAAAGCTGAATTTGCCTTTTGTAACGTGATCTTTTTGAGATAATATATGACCTTTTGTATCCCGTGCCTATTTGTTGCGAAAATATTTATCTACTGGAATGCGTAAAGTATTATAAAACTACTTACTATGTAATCAATCACTTGGCCGGGCACATCCGATACCTCATACTCGCCCATCACCAGTTGGTTGGCTTGTATATCCTCTTTAAGGCACTTCTGTGTATTAGGGGTCAGATGGAACATTACAGACTCCACATGGCAGATTACAGCACATATTGCAATGAAGATTTTAAAAAATTTATACATATTTACTAAAATGCTGCTAATTCCTTCAAAAATAAAAGTGACAGCGCCAGTTAAATGTCGAAGAGATGAGGTGGCCGAATCTTTTTGCTATGCAAGTCAAAATTTTATTGTTTCAAGCACGTTTCGATATGTTGACTATGCTTGAACTCAGTGATGCCAGATTCTGAAACCTGCTCTCCTTTAGATTTTGCAAAAAACCGTCTATTTGACTTCTTTTAATAGCATAACAGCCCATGTAGGGTCTAGGCAGAGCTTTCGCAACCACTCATGATGTGCGTGTTTTATTTGTACTTGAATGGAAGGGATATACAGTTTTATCATGGTTGCCTCTTATTCATTTTAGTTTGTACCAATATCTAAAAAAAATGTACCAAATGGGAAAAATGTACCAATTTTCATAATATATAATAAATAACTTTTTTAAAAACTTTATTATATAAAACACTATTCATTCATTTAAACAAAATAAGATGAAGAAAACATTAACAAAACAATAAATAATAATAAAAATGTAATAATTTACAACTTTTTGATATCTTTAAAACTGTATTAAATACACAGCCAATAAACAGCTAAAAAAACGAAATGCTGTAATTTCGCTTTGACATATCTGTATTAAAAAGAAATTTTGTATCTCTTTCTTTAACATTAAATTTTCATATTTCAGAGTTGCCATTTTTTCGCATTGCACATTTTAGCTCAGCCAGTGCCACCTTTTTAAGTATTTAAAACCATTTAAATTTTACCTATTTCAACAAAGAGTATTTTGAAAATATGTACTATAAAGGCTAACTTTGCCCACAGAATGTAACAAATTTTAAAAACATGTGCCAATGTACCAAGCGCGGAAAAATTGGCTAGTTTTGGTAGAATTGTACCAATTTGGCAAACGTTGTTTTATGCCGAATCCGAACGGCGAAGTGAAAAGCTTTTAATAGGCAATTTTTAATTTTGTAGGGCTGCATTGTTACCGTGTAGAAAATTATTTTGTCTACCTATTTGATTTTGCCTGTGTTGAGATTTGAACCCAGCATAGTCTTTGTAGTAGGCCAACGCACTACCAACTACACCAACGCATCCTTCAGATTGACACTTTTCAGAAAAAAAAAATTTTCACTGCTTTGGATTGAAAAAGTATTGTGGAGAACATTCTGTTTTTAGAGCCTTCAACTTCAGGTATTAGGTCTTTGGTTGCAAGAAGCTAAAATATTTGTAACCAATATGTTTATGTATGTATGTACGCAATAGTCAATAAAATTCTGAAATTAGGTAAAAATTTAATTTCCGTATTTTTACTCAAAAGCTTATAAGTTTTATATTTTATATGATAGACCGCTATAATATGATAGACCGCTTATTTCTTTTCGAAATAGATTTGGCTTTAACGTCCAATAAACAAATCTGGGTTTTTAGGGCCAAAAGTTGTATATTAACAAGTACAAGTAATAAAGTGCTAAAACAATTTTTATTTACTTCTAATATAAGTCCCCTTGGTTCTGTGAACTGTCATCGAGCAAGCTCGGCAATCTAAATGAAATTTTGAATCCAATGTGGTAATACAGTCGGTGAATATAATAATCCTAAAGTAATTGCTTTGTGTAACGACTAACTATCAATTCATTACACTGCAAAACGTTAAAAAGTCGTCAGGTGTGGATTTTGTTAATTACATATTTCCTAAAAATTTGAAGAAAATTTGAATAAGTTTTCAAAGGTAAAGTACCAACGCAATCTTTAAAGGTGAAACAAATTATATCACAAAATTTTACTGCTTGTTTACAATTTTTCGTCGTCTAACACTAACATTGACATACAAAAATTAAAATGGAGGTCGGGAAGGTATTTCATCAGTACGATAATTCTATGGAAAGCTCCGATAGTGATTCTGACGTCAGCTTCGGAAGTTTACCGTCGAAGTCGTCAACGAATGTTTCCGAGTTAAAGTCTGGTAGTTCAACAGCGGCGGCAGAAAATTCACGTAAGAAACCCACCCGTTGCCCTGACCCGACCGTATATAATCGAAATGCTCTACTTGCGAGGGAGAATCGTCGAAGGAAAAAGGCTTACTTGGAGACAATTGAAAAAGATTTAGAAGATTCACGTGCTGAATGTCAAGTACTTAAAAAAACACTGAAGAAACAACAAAAGGCTATTCGTCGTCTGGAGCAAGAGAAATGCTATTTCCAAAGCATAGTGACAAACCGTACTGGAATAATCAATTTGATAGCAGCGCTGAATTCACAACTTCCATTAATGTCACCAAGCCGTGGTTTACTCTCTCTGAATCAGACAGCGGGTTCGCCACGAGATTCGTTGAGTTCGACGTCGTGCAGAGGAAGTCGAAGCAGTAGTTACGATCCGGAGTCACTTGCAATTACAATCAATAAATCCGACAACGGTAGCTTAGCAATGGAACAACATTCCACCGATCCCTACAGTTTGAATAATATTCTTGATAATTTTTCTACAGATTTTGAACCAACACCAACATTTAATGCTACGTGGAATGAATTGCTAGAAGAGGAATTTGGAATGAAGGAATCTACGATTGCGGCACCGACGGTTATTGCCAAGTCAGTACCGAGCATCAACAGTGAACATAGCTATGTGTCGCTACAAGACAACACCATTGACAATACAAACGACTCTGGTGTTTGTTTGCACATAGCTTATGGCAAAGTGTCCCTGGAATTTTGCCCCAGTTGCCATTGGAATTCTTGCCAAACACCACCCAGACAATTGCTGCAGGATAATGCGAAAATTTAAAATGTTCGTACCTAATAATCAGTCACAGTTTTGATATTTAAGATTAATTATCTCCTAGTCTAGATTTAAGAAGGCAGCATTTTGTAGGTTTCTCATGCCAAATACTATTGAGTAAATGTTTTGTTTTCATTTGTCAATCGATTTAATTCTTTCCGTAACAATGTTTAACATATTCACATATTGAGCATAGGAGTTACGATTGAGCAATAATTCCAAGCTATTTAAACTGGTTACTAAACAATATTCTCACACATTTCAGGCTAATGGCCAGGCTGGCCAGTGCTTAATTGGTGCCCAGTCACCTATTGGGTATCTTAAAAGGTGGGTTACAGTTGCATCTCACTTTTACTTTGAGGCAACTCGCTCCATTTAATTATTGCCATGATCTCATCAAATGTTGACTTTTTACAGCTACACGTTGACTTTAACCCTCAGCTTCATCAGCTTCGGAGACGTTAAGGCGGGAAAGGTTTCATTAAAATGTGTCGTTCCCCAAAGAGAATTACGTGCAGCAAAAAGATGAACCGAAAACCATTTTAAAAAAATTTTGTGATAATAACGTGGAACAAATGCTTGTAATATTTTATTGAAATTGAAAATTCCTTTTGAAATTATTGTGTGTAAAAGTGGTGAGTTCGTCTTTTTGAATGCATGTATTTATGGTAAAAACAATGGTGTCATACAATGCAGATACTAAAATATTTTTATGAATTGTACCAAGTTTCAGATTGATATCAGCGACAAGTATCATTAATTCGCAATGGTTTATGTAACCGGCTTGGAATCGACTTTCGGTATGTAACTCACTTAACTCCTGACATTTATTGCTCTTTATTTTAATTTTGATGGAAAGAATAATCGATAACACTAATATTATTACTAATTATTGTATTTTATATATAATTCGTCCCATAATTTGGGAAAAGATAAATAAAAGTTATAAATAAAAAATTTGATTTCAAAAAAAAAAAATTAAAACATGATTTCTTTTAAAAAAGAATAAAATTAGTAGCTGTTTTTTTTTGGACGAATCAAGCTGGCGATATCGTTTCATTCAGTGATTTCTTACATCTGATTAAACAACGCCAACCCCGTTAGATGGCTAGATGCCGGGTGGGGGATAGGTAGAATAGATAGATAGAATGCAAAGCAGTCTGTGTAATCTTCCAACTGGTTGAGGTCATGGACATTTAAACCTTGTATATTTTCGTTCCAAATCGATACACAGCCTCATCGTGGCGTCCCCTGGATAGTCATCTGACATCCGTCAGTACCTAACTTATGTGTGCGGTGAGGTTTCCTAACTTCTTCTTATTGTACAGAAGAATTACAGACATTCCTGCATACATAGATATGCATTTCTTATAATGCCATTTGTATGCACTAATATGGTATTTTAGTCGCCATAACATAATTATGTGGAGTGCTGGATTTGTTTCTAAATAGAAACAAAGGTTCTTCTAAACGGATTCAAACCCCTCGAGAATAAAATTGCCCTAGAAAAGCTGTTCACTTCGCCGTTTTGGGTTCGGCATAGAACTATAGGTCCCTTCAAATCATGTACAAATACAACTCGCGCGACATGAATTGATGCGAAAAGCCCTAGGTTATGGCCTGCTGTATCTACATACTATTAAAGTTTTGGTAGAACAAATTCCAAAACAGGAGAACAATTGCAAACTTACATGTACATTTTTATGTATGTAGAAAGGAGCACGACGGCCAATGGCATAAACTCTTTATGTAGTTCCAGTAATTATGAGGTCATATATTTAATAGAAAAACGAATTCATTCGTTCCTGCAACAGCACAAATAATAATTTTTTTACATTCACATATTATTACCGGCTGTAACTTACTCATTCCAGTACAACTTCATTCCTTCGTCGATATAGTCGTGAATTTGCATTTCTCTTTTTTATATCCACTAGATAGGTAGTACATATATCTAGCACAAGCCGAACAAATGTGCGATGACGTCACGTGAGTTATTTGTCTCTTTGAAGTAATGAACACTTTTGTACTTAGTATATCCAAATCTACGTGCTCATAACTATATACATACATACATGAATCCAACTATGTATGCATTGCAACCCAAAGAAATGTTTGCTTTTATTTCGATCGAAGCTGCGCTACCGCCGAATCATGCCGAATCTCAACGAATATATTGTATGTACATATATATAGTATATGTGTATGTAGATTGGCTTGTTGGTTGACTGGTGGAGCATATAAAAAGCCGGCGTTCGATAGTGGCTCGCTTAGTCGATTTCCAGATTTGTTGCATTACAGACAATTTTTTGGATCTTCGTTGAAATAAACCAGTGAATAGATAACAAAAAATAAATAAACTCTTCTATACCAAAGACTTTAAAAAAGGCATTTCAATTGCGTGCAATTAAAAGAAGATAAATTTCTATTATAACTGAAATTAAAACAAAAAGAAGAAAACTGTAAAAATGGTGAGTTCATTGACATTCCTAACTATGCAATTTGCTTGAATGCACATCCAATTACTGAAAGAGTTTAAAATAGAATACAATTGAATTTAAATAAAGCGATTAAACTGCAGGAGAAAAGAAAGAAAGAAAGGTAAAAACGACTGGAGTGGAGGCTGTTTTGTAACGAAAAGGGAATAGTGTCGGATAGCGGAATGGTCCGATTTTTATCCAAGTACATATGGATATGTATCTAGAAGACACCCTGTAATCGTTTATGTAGATATCTTTTTGCCTAGTTTCTGGAATTAAACGAGTATCTCAACTGTTCTTCAATTAAAACTCAGATATACCAAACATACGTACAATACTAACTCAAGCTATATGTACTCGTACATAAGAATTTCCTTTAGATTACTTACTTACTCGTTCAGCATACACTGAGTGCAAGTTCTTATGTTCTTTGCTTTCATCACTTTCAAATTTAATATAGGACAGCAAAGTCACTATAAATATGTACACATTTATGATCGTATGGAATCTGTGACTCCTGCAGTCTCTAAATATATAATCGTACATGCACGAGTATGTATGTGTACATACATTCGTGTCTTCAGATAGCTTTATTGTAGGTACATACATACATATGTAAGTATGTATGTATATACTCACACATATGCATATGAAGTGCAGGTCTCGATCATGGTTTCTGGTGAAAGGAAAATTTATTTTCTATGCTGAATCTTCACGCTTTGTCTTACAGTAATGAGAAATCGTTCTTAATTACGTCTGGTTATTAGTACTGTTATGTACTCGTATAAGCGTATTTTACTGTTAAGCTAGTTAGTTTTGTAGCTTTGAATAGAAATTTTAATGAATTACTATATTATTTTATAATATGTAATTTATACACCTAACATAAATTATATACTCTAGAGATTATAAATAGATGTATGCATTGGATTGCACACATCTTCCATTTCTATGACTTTTTCCTCGGCTCTTGGAAAAAAATTTTCCTAGGACATATCTGCTGTAATAGGTACCTACTCGTACATAACAATAAAATTATAACTTTCGAGAAAAAATTGATTTAAACTTTTCAATTTATGTACCATACATTTCACTCCATACAATTGGTAAGAACAAATACTCTTCTCACGTAATGAGTTCATACCATAAGATGCAGATATAACTTTTTTTACACAAGATAAAGCACTAAATAACGGTTATTTTTTCATAACAGTCTTGCAGCAAACGTGCAATATGTAGTTTCTTTAAAGATATGTATTTTGCAAATATTTTAGTAGACCGCAAAAAGAAAAACATTTTGAAACATTAATATCTTCAGTATTGTTTTTAAAATATTGTAACTGAAAAATTAAGAAATAAAAACGTAAGTTTTTTGTGAGTCCAAAATTTTAGGCCTAGATAATGCCGATGGATAATCCATCAAAAACTCGATTGTGAAGTTTTTTTTTACAAATTAAAGCAGCGATATATGAATATCTCTAGAAGTACATAATCTTTTATATAATTCCGCCTGGGATCGGCATGAGTTTATATTTGTATAGTTATTTCTCCTTAAACCCCAATGACATCGTATGAACAAATTAAAAAGTGCCAGCTCATTTCAACTATCTTTTTTTTGCCATGTGTTTTTCATATATTCGATTTGACGTTGATGGTGTTTTTCATACTGTTAATTGACAATCATGTGAATTGCGAAACTTACATTCTGTGAATAAAACTTAAAATTTTGATAGAATCTTTTCACAAATTAATAACAATAATTAAGTTGATACATATCAAAATCGCCTAAAGCAATTCACGATAATTTAGCAAAGTTTCGAGATGAAGGAATAGCAAGAACCTGAATTTGGCAAAAATTTATTGTGGAGGGCCCATGCGATTTTTACTTTTGAGACTTGAGACCTTTCTCAAAAAAAAACTTTATAAAAATAAAAGTATCTTCTTCAACAGCACTGATTGTTCAACATAATACTATGTGGTTCCTTTTTATAGTTCTAAAAAGGTAAAGATTTGTGGGACATTCTTTATATTTCCGTTTTGTAGCTCTCTTAAGCTCTTAATGAGTTTTTAAGTTAGAAAAGAAAATAATCGTTACTTTTAGGTCTTTGTATAAAATTGTTGTTAGTGTAAATTGCTAGACGGTGATTCAATATTATGATTCAAATAAATGAAAGAAATTTAAAGGAATGAGATTCATGTTCTGCATGTACTGAAGTTGTTCTTTAAAAACTTGTATGAATGTACATAGGGAGTCATTTGTATGCGCATTAATTGTAGGCACTTGAACATTTAAGAGTTTTTTTGTGGTAAATATGTACATACATACATGCGAAGAGCTTGGCGTAAGCCCTTCATGGGCTGCCATTAAAAGAAGAAAAAAAAAGAATGTAGATACATATGTACTAAGTATATATGGATGGTATATAAATATTTTTTGCATCAGTATTGGAATAATATTAGTATATTTGTATTATTATATAGACCTTGTAAATGGATCATAGAATTTTTAGAAAAAAGCAGATGGTAATATTAATTTAAAATTGCTAACTTTATAAATAGTATAAATATCTAAACGATATAAATGAAAGTAAATGTTGTCAAAAATAATAATATATTTCTGTAAAATTTGTTAGTTTCTATGAAATATCTACAGAGTTTGTGTAGTCAGGAGATATTATTAATGAAATATGAATCATCAACGTTGTTAGTTAGAAATTGTTCCCCTTTGGAATTACAGCTTAAACTATTGTATGACAATCGAATACATTGTCCTTGTTATAATTAACGTTGGAATATCGGATTGACAACTCGAATTGCTATGGAGACACAGGACATTATTCTAACTCACATTTTTGTTTTGTTTGCGAGAGTATAGCAATTATAAATTATATACTTTTTGAGATACAAACCATTTTGAATAAAAGCTTTGTAGATAATTTATCAAAATAACTTGCAACTTCATGTCTGGAATCTTGTAGAGACAGATCAAGTTTCATTCAGCAAAATATTAAAAACGAATAATTCATAATGAAAGAAATGAACACACCTTAAGTAGGAAAGAACTAAAATAAGATACATAAAATAAGAGTATGAAAGAATTTATAGTTTCTATTTTTATTGGCCTATATTTCGTATATGTATTTTGCGTGTAAAATAGTAATTTGCTAAAATGGTTTCAATTACTTACATACTTACCAAACATACTTCTTTTTTTATTAAATGCTTATAATGTATATAAGCATTTAATAAAAAAAAAGAAGAACTATATGTAGAGTTATAAGATGTGACTCAAAAATATAAAAAATAATATCTATATACTATCACGAGTATGTATAGATAAGACTATTTTATTTTACTTAGAACACACCTTAAAATGCTGAAACAGTTTATTTATGGTACGATGCGTTCGTTCCCAAATGAAGAAATGACGCGAAACGTAAATATTAAAGCGGAAACGGGTATATACTTTACCATATACGAATAACTGAAATTAATGTTCAATTTTGCATTTGACATCATTAAATCATGTTTAATGTTAAAAGTATGATTGGTTTGCGTACGCAAATATTTCACGATCCAATAGGTCAGTTAACATACGGGCGCATCTGTTAAATATTCGTTATGCCTACATAAAAAACATTAAGAATGTGTGATCACATTCACTCTCTCATTCTCCCTTCTTCTTCCTCTCATCTATCAATCTTCCTTCCATTCAACACAATGCTCTGCATTCATAGGGGTACACCCTGTGTGTTGAATGTATCAATAAAAAAAATTATCAATACAGAAAACTGAGTGATGAGACTAAACATAACTAGTCGATATTATCATTAAGCACAGAAAATAGATACTGGAGAGCAGAGCATACTATTACCAGACTTATTTGGACTACAATGGACATTAGACGTACTGGACAGCTACTCAACCTTAGCAGAAATTCCATCAGCATAACGACTTCAGTGCTCACGGCAAAGTGCATAATGGGGAGACATGGCAATTTTCTCCAAACTTCTCTAGAAGGAGCTATGCTCTTTAGTAGATTCAAATTATAAAATCCGAGAGTTAGATTGTATTGTTAACTCTATTGTTAATTACTTACTTACTTACTTAACTGGCACTACAACCGATGATCGGTTTTGATAAGACCAAGTTCAGTCAGGTTGCCTTGCACCTGGTCTTTCCAACGGAGATTAGGACGTCCCCTTCTGCGTGTTCCTCCACCGTGGTTCGAATAAAACACCCTTTTAGCCGGAGCGCTTTCTTCCATTCGCTCAACATGACCCAGCCAGCCAAGCCGATGGCTTTTAATACGTTTGACTATGTCAGTGTAGGCGTACAGCTCATACAGCTCATCGTTCCATCTTATTCGATACACGTCGTCCACGCATACTGGACCGTAGATCTTACGGAGTATCTTCCTCTCGAACGCTCCTAACAGCCTCTCATCATTGATGGTCAATGTTCACGTCTCTGCGCCATACATTAGGACGGGAAGGATGAGGGACTTATAGAGCGTTAGTTTCGTCGTTCGAGAGAGGGCTCTACTTCTCAATTGCCTACTGAGGCCGTAGTAACACCTGTTGGCAAGAGTTAGTCTCCGCTTGATCTCAAGGCTGACATTATTGTTGGTGTTTGTTAATTAACAAACAAATTAAAGCTAATATCATAAACACATGTGGTGTAATTAAGCAATGACAATTAAAAATTTTGTTCATTAAATACCATATTTTTTTTTTGCGCTTTTTCACTTTGGAATTAGATCTACTACTATGTAGTACCTAGTAGTACTAGTAGTATCCTCTGCATGTTGTTGAGCCATTCTACTAATTTTGTCTTGATTATTATGTATACATATAGTTTTATATTAATATATAGGTATATATTTACAGAGGGAGTGTATTTCGGTTCACATTGGTCAAGCTGGAGTTCAAATTGGTAATGCATGCTGGGAATTGTATTGTCTGGAGCATGGTATTCAACCTGATGGACAAGTAATTTCATTTTTCAAAATGAGAACATATTATTAACTCATTATAACAAATACTTAAATGCATTACAGATGCCATCAGATAAGACCGTCGGTGGAGGAGATGATTCTTTTAACACTTTCTTTAGTGAAACCGGTGCTGGAAAACATGTTCCTCGTGCTGTATTTGTTGATTTGGAACCGACTGTTGTTGGTAATATCAATTTACAATACATCGTTTTTACATACTATGTACTTGTCGTTATAAAATATTTCCCTCATAAATTTCTAGACGAGGTGCGCACTGGCACCTATCGCCAGCTCTTCCATCCTGAGCAATTGATTACAGGAAAAGAAGATGCTGCTAATAATTACGCCCGTGGACATTACACCATTGGAAAAGAAATCGTTGACTTGGTTTTGGATCGCATTCGTAAACTTGCCGATCAATGTACTGGACTTCAAGGTTTTCTAGTATTTCACTCTTTTGGCGGCGGCACTGGAAGTGGTTTCACTTCACTTCTTATGGAACGTCTTTCAGTTGATTATGGCAAAAAGTCTAAACTTGAGTTTTCAATCTATCCAGCTCCACAGGTAAGCATATTTGTTTATGTATGTGTATGTAAATTAGAGCGATAATAATTTTTCAAGAATACGTCAACACACCCCAAGAATGCTAATGGATCAAAAATGAGTCACTTAAATTTCGCTAAAATACGATGATCTAATTATTTTCATTTAAATTAATTTTATTGAAATTTTGGTCGACTTCCATAAACATTTGCCTTACTCGGATTTGAATGAAATTTTGAGAAACTATTTTTGGCCCATTAGCATTAGACTTAACTCTCATTTTAAATACTCCCGTATTTATCTGAATCTGAACATTTATTAAATTTGGACTAGACAAAATTTGAATATTTATACACGCTTCATTTAGAAATTATATTGATTTAAGTTAAATGAAAAGAACTTGCGCCCACACTCAAAAATTATGGTGCCGAAAAGACAGTATTTTATTTGTTAAATTCAACAAGTGCGGTAAAAATAAAAATTTGCTAATAAAACTTTGTAAATCTCGACCTATGGAGGGGCTCCATGAGCTGCTGTTCCATTAAAAGAGCAAGAATAAAATATTAAAAGGGTTCATATAAACTCATAAATGCCTTAAAAGTTTATAGTATGTGTATGAACTTGTCAATATTTTTATGAAATTTGAATGTTTGCTTACGATTTAATAATAAAACCACGGTTTACGTATTTTGTATTTTTCCTTTTTTTTTGTTTGCCTCCGACTAAAAATTCTACTACAGCAATTTGTGTAATTCTTGCGATAATCTCGTTTCTCAGTTGAGGAAACAATTAATTGGAAATTAATGTCAATGTGGTAATTTTTTTTACGACAACCTGCTAAACTTAAAACTTTTCAATTAAAACGAAACAAGCAAAAAAATCTTTTTTGTACAACATAATAATTGGAAAAATATAATATATCTAATAAAAATTTATTTAACTTTAATATTGTACATATTTGTGAAATCTCATTTCCGTTGTCGTTCTTCTGCTTTCAATTAATACTGAATTGAATTGATCTTAAGTGAATTATTTATTTACTGTGTAGGTTTCGACTGCTGTCGTTGAGCCGTACAACTCAATTCTCACTACCCACACAACACTCGAGCATTCGGATTGTGCCTTTATGGTTGACAATGAGGCCATCTACGACATCTGCCGCCGCAATTTGGACATCGAACGACCAACCTACACAAATCTGAATCGTTTAATTGGCCAAATTGTTTCATCGATTACCGCATCGTTGCGTTTCGATGGTGCTCTCAATGTTGACTTGACCGAATTCCAAACCAATCTCGTACCATATCCACGAATTCACTTCCCGCTGGCCACTTATGCTCCAGTTATTTCGGCCGAAAAAGCTTATCACGAACAATTAACTGTCGCCGAGATCACTAATGCATGCTTTGAGCCAGCTAATCAAATGGTGAAGTGTGATCCACGTCATGGAAAGTACATGGCCTGCTGTATGCTCTACCGTGGTGATGTTGTACCGAAGGATGTTAATGCCGCTATTGCGACCATAAAAACGAAACGTTCGATTCAGTTTGTTGATTGGTGTCCAACCGGCTTTAAGGTAGGCATTAACTATCAGCCACCAACTGTTGTGCCTGGCGGTGATTTAGCCAAAGTTCAACGTGCCGTTTGTATGCTGTCGAACACTACAGCTATTGCTGAAGCTTGGGCTCGCTTAGATCATAAATTCGATTTGATGTACGCTAAGCGCGCTTTCGTTCACTGGTATGTGGGTGAAGGTATGGAGGAAGGTGAATTCTCTGAAGCTCGTGAGGATTTGGCTGCATTAGAAAAGGATTACGAGGAGGTTGGCATTGATTCGGCCGAAGGAGAGGCTGGAGAGGGTGATGAATATTAAAGAAATCAATTGATAATTCTTACTTCAGAACTTATGAACATATTCGTAGCACATTACTTAAAATAATATCATGTTTCCGTTTGCCGTGACCGTTTTTCACTAACAAAACACTTACTCTAAAATATTTTTATTTACATTTTTTACAAATTAAGTTTTAATACTTACATTCATACATACTACATACATGTATACATAATAAATTATGTTGCAACGCATATTTAACTCAAATAAAATGATTTAAAAAAAAAAATAAATAGCAAATATTTAAGAGGATATGATAGATAGGAATGAAAATAGGAATATTTTATTATAGTTATTGCATTACTCGGTGGTACTCGTACATGGTTGCTAAAGGAGATCATACTTAGATCACTTTACGACACAGACGACACCTTCTTCATTTCGGCTTAGTATGTACATATGCACTCGTATACTTGGGCTAATAAAATACTTTCAGAGTGGTTCAAATAATTTATGTATTTTCTTGTATTGTAAAAAAATATAAGTGAATATTGCTCGTACTTACATAATTGTGCGTAAGTATATATGAAATAAATTCTTTATTGCGGGAGCCTAACATTATTTAGGAATACATGTACTCGTAGAGGTATAATTATCTACTTTCTCTCTATAAATTTGTTATCCATATGATTTGCTGTTGCCAAGAAGTCATCTAACCATTTCTCAATAACCGGCAGATTTTCATCACTCCATTTTGCTTCTTCTTTGATATTTCTTAATGACTTATCAATGATATGCTCTGCACTGCCGAATTCACCGGCACGTTTCTCATGCAAATCCTTGACCATGTCATAACCTTCTTGCGTTGTAAATACTCCAGTTGCCGAGCCAATGAGACTGTCCCACAAGTTGGTTTTATTTTCAAACCTAACATCGAGAGTTACTCGTTTATCAAAATACTTGAACCTTTATGAAAACTGTGATAGCTTACCGTTGTCTTATAATAACCCAATTGTCTGACAAAAAGTTAAAGAGCGTCATATATCCACTGGATCCTCCTGTGAGCATACTAAAGATAAGGAAAATATCGTTTTCGGTAAAGTTTCCGTTGCTTTCCAAAATTGTCAAATTGAGAAGCTGGTCAATTTTTTCAGCTTGTACAGGACATCCGGCTAAAGTCTTTAACAAGTATGTCCTTTCGCTTTGAATTCGAGATTTTGGAAAATTTATAACACGTTGTAAACCGAATTCCCATTCATCCATTGAGCCCCATTTGAAAACTGGACAAATGTACTGATTTGGTACGCTGGAAAAATATGTGTTTGGATTTACTTTCATACATTAAATAGTTTTAGTTTCACAAGAACGTTTACTAACGGGTTTTCATCATCCGGATTCGATTTCTCCATCCACAATTTAAATGCTTTTTGCGCCTCTTCTATACATGGCCGGTATCCAGCGCGGCACAAGAACGTTTTCGCCAGCGATCTTAAATCCGTTTTCCAATTGTCCTCGCCGTCTATGGTATCTCCCAGCTCTTCATACAGTGGAGTCAGTAATGCTCTTACGTACGTCTAAATTAGTTTCAAACATTTATGGTATTTAAATAAAATTAACATGTATCGGTTAAACTATCACCTCAAACTTTTTGTGTACTGCTGACATGTCTATGTGTCTTCCAATGTGATCAATAAATGTAAAAACTGGATTCCAAACAATATGATTGCGTTCATATTTCATAAAAAGTGTCATATTGAATGCTGTAGCAAAGCTCAAGTCCCCAGCGTACGCTAAATTCCAGGCGTCATGTAACAACTTTGCCCTAGTATCCAGAAAAATTAAGAATGTTTTTAAGCACATACAGATGTACCAAACGGAAAAAATCCAAGCTTGATCAGAAGTTTATAATGGAAACATTTTCTGTTTGGAAAAACTGCCGGAAGACTAACGCAAAAGTCACATTAGAAATTATTAAAAATTATAGAACTACAATATTTTCAAAACCGGAATTTTTAGGGTAAAAATGCTTATTTCAAGACACTTTTGAAGACCATTATACCTTGATGCTTTTTTTTTATTGATACATTTAACATACAGGGTGTACCTTTATGAATGCAGAACATTGTGTTGATTGAAAGGAAGATTGATAGGTGGGAGGAAGAAGGAGGGAGAATGAGAGAGGAAATGCAATCACAGGACAACTTTATATACCAGTTCAAGACTATCTCATAAAAATACCTTATTTTATGCATATTGCAAGCGTTAAACTAACCGTGTATATGTGGGTATGATTTCACGACCTTCTTTGCTTTGTAAAAAGTTCGAAAGTAGATTCCAATTTCGTTCATCATAATTGACAGGAAAAGGTCCAATTTCCTCTGGGTTTATAATAATAAACTTATCCTCGTTCGGAAGGTTCTTGAGTGTCAAATAACGAGACTTTTCCATCCACGCATGCGGTGTTGTGTTTAAGAAGTCTAATTTATCTTGGTGAATTAGAACTATTGGAATCCACCATAACATTTTATCTTGTTCGGGTACGTCATGAGGACGCTCTCTTAGATAAACTTTTTGTTGAATTTTTGCGCTGTTCTCCTTATAATTACGATCAACATTAATGACAGGCAAACGATCCTTGGTAATCCAGGAACCAGCAATCTCTGCAATGCTATATTGTGAATTTAAAGTACCATCCATAAGAGCCTGCTTTGTGAGTGCATCCCAAAGGTCGTCTCCGAAGAAGGTACTGTAGTGGCGATCAGCAATGAACTTTCGTATGCCGGTCTTAAATGTATTTCCACTGAGGGTATAATTTAACATGCGCATAACTAACTCCGTTTTGAAGGATGTCGTCTCCTGTTTCATTCCAGTGATGCGAGAATGAGGATATCGTTTGCTAAACTCATAGTATAATGAATATAAGACAGTCATGGGATATTTTCCATTGAATTCAACACCATTATCGATCTGAATAGAAAATTTATACATATTCGTAAAAAAGTATTTATATGGATACGAACTTTTTCGAATGAATACTTATACCTCAATAACTATTTCTGCTGCAAGAAAACTAGCTAAAGCCTTATTAACATGAGCATCACTCCACCAGTAGGGAGTCACCCATGAGCCAAGCCATTGATAAATCAATTCCTGTGTTAGGCCATAATAACCCTTTTTGAATAATTCGCTTTCTCTGAAACGCAAAACGACAAAGTTACGCAAATACGAACGAATATAATTAATATTTTCTAGTTGTTTAATTGTCCTCTAATTTACCTAAACATCAGTATTCCCCAATTATCAGCAGGTCGCACTGATGAGAGTCCAGGTATTGCCAATACATCAATTTTCGATAATGGTATGGACACATCGAAGTAGCTTTCCAGATTTTCATACGATTTAAGTAACTTCACGTAAATATCCTAAACATAAAACGTAAATTTGAAGGGTGTGCGTGTTTAAAAGAGCATGCTAAAGTTTAGACCTCTAGATTTTTGTGTACATCCGCATTGGCCCATATATTTATCTCGGGCGATGACCGTATGGCAAGGTTTTCATTCGGTATAAATTTTTCTAGTTGTGAGATGACAAATCCGAAAGTAAACGAAGACATTGCTGGAGTTGTCTCGAAATAATCAATAACGTAATCATTATTCCTAAGCAGATAAGTATAGTATTAATTTCTTAAATCATTGAATTAAATGAATGCATTGAATCTTACAATGGCTCAGTTCTCACGAGTGGAGTGTTGAATAAAGTCATATAATTTTTGGGCCGTGAAATCGACACTATAAACGGCACCTTTAATAATAAATAAATAAGTTATTTATGCAATGAAGATTCATTTTTGCCACCTTAAATCCTGGTTCATCAAAGCATGGGAATAATCTCCGTGCATTATGTGGCCTCATATATGTTGCGAGATATTGTTTCTGTTCATCTTTGTCATTGACAATGTATGAACCCCTGAACAGACCCTCTGTATTCTCCCATATGATCCCTTCAAATTCCATTTCCAATTCGCATTCAGAACCTTGTTTCATGGTGTCTTTCAAGTAAATAACATAAACCGTTTTCTTTGGCAGTCGATCTGCTCTTAAAATTGATATATCTTCAACTTGTTGTTGTTCGCTTTCTCTATAAGTTCAGAAATAATTAATTACTACGTATGCGGGTCTATATTTCTTCGATTCATTCTATTTACGGCCTACCCATTGTTTCCTAAAATAAATTTCTTTAACTTTATGCTTTTCTCATTAATTTGTAAATCAAAATGAGCATGAAGGGAAATCTTTTTTGTATCTTCATTCCAACTCAAATTCATTTTTATATTTCCTTCGAATACACTTTCCTCCATAATGGGACGTAGATTAATTTCGTAGCTTCTTGGTATGACATCTTTCGATAGGCGCGCATCAGGAATAAGTGCGTGAGATGCAGATAAGTCTATACTTCGTTCCATTCTTAGCTGAAATTGTAAATTTAAATTTATTTGGAAATTCTAATTTTTATATTTATTCTCATTATTAAGCATCAACACTCAAAATGTGCAATATATTTCATTCTATATCGAATTTTGGAAGTCTGGTCTATTGGCTTGCTACCCTATTGTCTGAGGTTCAAATCTCGGCACAGGCAAATCTTTTGGCATGCAATGGCAAACCTACAAGAGTAAAAATTGCTTATGAAAGTCTTTTTACTTCGCTGTTCGTATTCGGCATAAAACTGTAGGTCCCTTCCATTCATATACAAAAATATAACACTTACAACATGAATGGATGCGGAAAGCTAAACTTAGGCCCTCCATGGGCTTTTGTGCCATTAAAAGAAAGAAAAAAAGACTTATATGGGAAATACTACGTCTACTTAACCAATTTGCAAAGATCAGTGCTTGACTTATGCATATCTGTTTGGTTAAGATTTCTCAGTTGATAATTATGGGCGTTAAGAACAAAAATGTCTCTACCAAAACTATTGTATGTACAGGAAGTAAAGAGATGAGTGAAGTTAGACCAATTAGTATCCAATTTGAAATATAATAAAAAATACTACAAAAAGTTGTACGTGTTTACTGAAAAGTATAAATAAATAAAAATCTAAATTGTTAGTTAGTGTAAAAGGGGAAATTGTTTTAACCCTTTCACGATGAGGTAGGATTATGAGCTACAACATTCTTTTGCTTCCATCTAGGATCGATTGCCCCTCCAAATTGACTCTGGATTAAACATTTCACCGCCCTTGGCAGCCGACCGAAACCAGGTACAAATTTGTAGCCCCAACTCTTTTCTATAATTTAACTTTGAAAAGAAATGCTCTATATCCTTCGCAGATTGTGTTTTCCTCTAAATTTATGAAACAAATAAACCTGTGGGCAAGTATTTGGTATTTAAAGGGTTAAGAGAGTTGCTTTAGAAAATTTTTTAGATTTTGTTACGCCAGTTTTCGTAAATACTTTTTTGTTTTGTACATGAAATTTAATTTTCAAGGACCCTATTATTCACAGAGATTAATAAGAACATGATGGTGAAAATTTCTGCTCCTATTTGGGATATTCTCTTGTTTTACAAACTACAAACATCTTTTACATACTTACCATAGTTGTTTCAGTTTTCAATAAGACTCTGAATATTAATACGATAAACTATCGGTTACTAGATAAATTTGACCTCTCGAAATGTAGCATGATAGTGCATTACCTATTTCTTTAGTTTTTCATACTTACATGTTGACTACTTGCTATCGATAGAATTCCCAATAGAAGTAGGGATGTTTTAAAAATCATCATTTTCGTAGTTATACTGCTGAAAAGAATAAAATGCATGTAAATTAAAATTTTGATTTTTTTATGTAATTCTTAGATTGTGTTTTCCATCCGCAATGATTTATGATTTGATAATAATGCGAAAAGCTCGGCCTAGGCCCTTCATGGGCTGTTGTGCCATTAAAAGAAGAAAAAGAAAGAATTAATGGCATTGAATTAAGTTTCGGAAAAATTATTCACTTAACCTGAGCCAATATTCTTGAAACACATCCAAGTATTAAATTTGCAATTCTTGTCAGAGAAAACCACACAATCCCGTTTTAAGGACCCACATTTTTTTGCTTATGGAAAGCTCCAATCTCATACTCTATATTGCGAACTTAATCACATCCCTAAAAATTAGAAAAATTATTGCATTTGCCGTTTTATTTATCATGATGAAATGTGGGCTTTCTTACAAAACCGCGCCTTATTCTTTTAAGCTTTTAGTATATAAAATCTTGGTTAACGTCCAGTTTCTGATTTAGCCACCAAAAATCTACTGGAAGATTTCATTTGGATTGTGTAGAACAGTAGTGGACTTCAATGTTTTTTGGCCGCGAAGTCCTTTTGACTGGCATTCGATTTCGTATAAAATCACAAATATAAATGAAGGTTAGTGGCTCAGACCTTCAATCATGTTTCAATGCAGAATGAAAGAAGAAGTAGCAACTTTAAGTACTGTAGTTACATGAATTGGAAAATTATATGTATAATAGTTACATGAATTTTAATATTAACTCATTCTTTTAAAAATCGAACATATTCCCGAGAAGCCCCTGGCAAATTTGACGGAGCCCTAAAGTTCCATCAGGGAGCACAGATTGAAGACTAATGGTGTAGGCGATAAACGAACAGAATTGAGAGTTGATGGGTTGAGCGAATATCAAACATACTTTTCATTGGTACAGATTTGAAAATGGATTAATTGTGGGAAAGTTTAGAGAGTGTGAGTGTGTACGTTTACTAATTAGGTATAAGGAAGCATCCTGGGATTAAATAATTAGGCTTTGGTCAAAATAATAAATGATATTATTTTAATCATATTGAATAATTCTATTTTTTTCTTTAACTGTTCATGAGTTCTACCTCTTCTTATGATACTTACATACATAAATAGATAACCATACCCACATTTTTGTTAATAGATTATTGCATATGTACATATAGTATGTATGTATTACTTTGGATATTATCATATGAAACATATGAATGTATATAATATGATTCTTTATTATCATACAAATTTTGAATAATCATAATTACCACACAATTTACAATAGAGTATAAATATGTACAATATATGTATATATACGACAAAGTAGATAGAGGTAAATATGTATATACATACATACATACACTCACTCGCTCTTACATACCCTACGCCTTACGAAATCTTTTGTTGTTGATTGTAGCTAGATTGGTAGAAATGTATTGTAGGTAGGAAGAAGGTTGGTAAGAGGTAAATACATATAATATGTAAGTAACGTTTTGTTTGGAATTTTGCAAATGTTGAATTAATGATAAAAATAAAAAACGAAAATAATAATAACTTTAACAATTGAATGCGCTTAGCTTAAAGTTAGCGCACAGTTGTGAGTAAAGTTAAGTATCAGTTGGCGTCGCGCAGCGGGAAAAAGAGACTCACTTGTACGAAGATGTTGGAAAAATCGCATGTGGAATACGAGTATATTTTACTTAAACATAACAATACTAGATGACCAGTATTTTGATAGCAAAGAGAAGTTGTTGTTTTTACACGAATTCAAATAATCTTTTGTGAATTTGAATATATTTGAATATCGAGATAAAATTTATTTTATATGTAAACAGAGGAGGAGAAGAAAAATTATTTATCTTGTTTGCGAAAAAATTTATCTTGAAATTGTTCAGAGTAGTTTTATTCGGTTTCTGGCACGGTACGAATTTAACGGCGATCATAAACTCAATATCTATTATATACAATATATTATATTACATTATTTTTTAACGAACATGAAGCTGAAAATATCTGCCGTTGTGATTAGTTTAATAAATTTATTTGTAACTTACGGAAACACATGGAATTACAACTCACAAGAGAGTAACACAGTACGTAGAATCATGTAAAAATTGTGAAGAAACGTGGTTTATGACCCTACCCTCGAAATGAGAGGGTAGGGTCATCATCTGAATAGTATCAATACGAATATACATACATATGTAGTATCAATATTCAATGAACGAGTAGTTTCAACGCTATCGATAGAGGTCATTTTTCCAATCAACAGATTCTTGGTGTAGTTAATTTTTACATGAATCTTATCGTCCAAGAAAGTTTAGTAATTGCTTCAGAATTTTCAGAATATGCCTGGAACTCATGTACATACATTCTTACATATACCATAGGTAATGTTTATTTAAAAACAAATCTTATCAAAAAAAAAAAAAAAAAAAATTAAAACAAATGAAAAATTATGAATACAGAAACAGTTAATTTTAATTCTAGATGAAGTTTTTCCAACACTAGATGCAGTAGAATATTGTTTATCGGTTGCTACTAAACTTTAAGTGGCTATGCCACTTTTAGGGCGCCACGATTTCCCATTTGCCAGTTGTGGTAACTTTTGAAAGTCTGAGATCAAAAATCTTTGGGATAAGTTATTCGGAGTTTAAAAAATAAGCGGAAATTGAGTTTTGAAAAAGTTCTACAATGAAATTTGTGTTGCATTTGTTATGGTTTCATGTCCAATATCGTGGAACGCAAAAATAGCGTAAAACCACATTAGAATGATTAATCCTCTTTAGAATGCATTTTTAATGTGTATTCTTATGATTTAGAAATAAAAAAAGTCAGAATCTGCATTCATTTTCTGGGGCCAGATTACGTGCTTTAGGAAGAGTCCCAACTGAAAACTTGAAATTGCTCGAATCATATAAGTTTAATACAAAATTTTTTAAATTTTGTCGATACTTTCTAATTAGTATTTTATTAACAACACATTCCAGATCCAAATATGTAAAAAAGACATCATCAACACAAATATGGGGCAGTTTATTTGGAAATATCCTGACAATGGAATCCCCCTAGCTACATCAGAAAATGCGATTTGCTGGGACAAATCAGCGAATAACCTTGTTGTCAGGACATGCGATACATCTGTAGGCAAATGGATACCAGATAGTGTCACCTGTTCCAAGCAAGAACGAAAGAATGTATTTTGTCCTGAAGACTTAATAGAAATTCCACTACGTGACAAATACATATGCATTAAAGTTTCATCTCAACCACACAGTTTTGATGAGAAATTTTGCTATGGTTCTGACACCTTACCGCTTCTACATCCAGACCATCTATTAGCCAGCGAAATGGAAGCTATAAATAAATTACTGAAAATTCAAAATATAGAAAGATTCTGGCTACCAATTAGAAGGAGAGGTATCTCAAACAGCGCATACAAACCATTTGCTGTGCATCTACCAGGTAAATATTGGAGAGAAATATTCGACATATCGCTGTCGTTGGAAAAAATCTTATCGCATGAGAGCTGCTTAGCTGCCGTCGTCGTAGACGCTAGCCATCGATTGCGTAGCGAAATGACTCATTGTAATAGTTCACTGCATTCTGTTTGTGTGTTTAAGAAAAATTTAGTGGCTGACTCAGGATGCCCGCAGGGGTTTGGAGCAATGTCCTATACTCCGAATGAGTGCTATGGTGTTAAATGGGAAGCTGGATTATTTGTACATGACTTGCGACCCATTTCCATATCTCAGTATTTTGAGAAACGTAATAGTATACAAACAATATTGAAAGAAAAGGATAAGCATCGCGATGGAAATTTTTTAGTCGGCGATGTTGAAACGGGTGTTGGTGAAAAGTATGCAATAGAAATGAATATAAAAGAACAAATAAATATAGTTACTATGGATGAGACGAAACCGGCGCTTAGCAGTGAAGTGGTAGAGAATAGGAAAAATGTAATAATGACATTGAAAATGGACTTGGAAATTGAAGAACTAATATTGACCGTGTACAATCGAAACTATATTTGGCGTATTGGTGATAAAGACGAGGAAATTGGCATCAAATGTTTTTCGAATGCTGACTACGATATGTGGAAAAGTGTGAAAATGCGAAAGATATGGGAAAATGACTTAGAAACGAAAACATTGTTCGAATTGAAATTGAGCGGCGATGGACCAGGGTTTTACTGGTGTGAAGCGCATACAATCTTTAATTTTAATTTGATTCAAACTAACAAAATCGTTGCAACTAAATTTCGAAAGGGGCATACGTTTGCTATGGTCTCTGATATACTTTGCACTAAGGAAAATGAATGCATTAATGTTAACAGTAATATGAAGAATTTAGGCAGAAAAGTTAAAAACTCTCTGGATGATTGGAAAAGTAAACGAGATCAGCGTAAAAGATTTAAAGATCTTGTTATACACAACGTGCGCATAATGGACATCATATCGATTGATAGTGATCGATCCAGCATTAAATGTTTGTGCCATGTGACAGCCTCGTTAAAATCATCATCGGTAGATAATAGTTTTGAAGACAGCAGTGAAGAACTGGACAGCGAGGAAAATGAATTGGGTATTCGTCACGATACTACGATACGAATGCAACTACAAAATCAGCTGTCACGGTTGCTTTCGTTGTCACAGCCACATTTAAAAAACAGTGTACGGAGCACGCAGTTCTGTTTTCCAGAATCCTTTCAAATGTCCAATAATTTACAGAACCAGTGGAATTCGGCTAGTTATGGTCAAACAGCAACTACACTCATACTTTGCCTAAAGAAGAACGGAATACCAATTACGAGAAAATGCGAGGGCGATTTTGTGAGAGGTGCATACTGGGAGGATATTCCAAATTACCAACCGTCTTGCATCACGGACATTGAAGGGAATACTATAACCATGAACTTGTATGAGCTGAACTTGTCAAAGACACCAAAAACCGAGCCCGAGAAGGCGGTAAAAGACGTAAAAAATTTACTTGAAAAGAATATTAAAAATTTAATTCCAGCAGATTTCTATTATATGGCGAAAATCATTCAGAGTACGGTTAAAAGTATCTTCACGCCGCCCGACAACAGAAGAATCGACTGGTTGACTCCGACGGCTACTGCAAATCACCATAACAACACTGATGAAACTACGAGCGATATTGTTAGAATATATAATTACCTAATGGGTGTGAATGAAAGTATAATAAAACCCTCAATTGTATTAAACTCTACAAATGTGCTGCTTGACGCATTTGAAAATCTAATTGACAGAATTTCACTGGATGCGATGCGCAATAACGTAAGCACATCAACATTGATGTCGCCACCGCAAATGGGAAAAACTAGCAAAGGCATTAACGAAAGTGATAAACTCATAGACACCATAGAATATGACGATGTGGGGGTGGTTGTGAAGATAGCATCGAATTTTGTAATATTCGTTATAAATCCGAGTGTAGCAAATGTATCAGGCATCGCTTTATTCAAGGAAGACAGCAACGCTGATGCAGAATTTGAGGAATTGGGTTCGCTTCGTGGAGCTTTTGAAAACGAGTTCTATCGCTTTATTTTGGCAAACCAAATCGTTGACGAATTACTCTATGAATCAGGTCTGCAGCTAGCAACTTATGTTCCAGAATCACTTTGGATACGTTTGGATGAGATTTCCACATTTGCCAATTATACGCCACAAGTTAGACCAGAAGCACGGGTGGTTATAAAAATATATGCCAACGATAAACTATTTCAGGAAGATAATGAGGCAAGCGATCGCGCTGTTACAGGGAAAATAGTGTCAATATCGATTCCAGGCCACGATAGAGACCTCCCAGAGATGCTGCCATTAATTTTAAGATCTTCAAATTTCAATTCATTCGATAACAGTAGCAATAGTACGGGTGATATGAGCTGCAGCTATTGGAATTATAAGACATGGGCAAATGATGGCTTGATATTCCTGGGAAGATCAGAAATAGACGATACCGTTATTCTGTGTGGTTGCACGCATTTGACGCCATTTGCATATCTCATAGGAGGAAACCATAATATATCAAACTCAGTAGATGACGATGTAGTTATTATAGCCAAAATTCATAAAGAAGCCCTAGATATAATAACACTCTTGGGTTGTTCGTTGTCACTTTTTGGAATTATTGGAATATTTGCAACGGCGGCAACTTTTCAATCGTGGAGACAAAAGGCTTCATCGAAGGTACTTTTGCAACTGTGTGCGGCGATAGCGCTTCAGATGATCCTATTTTGTTTCGTCAACACGGAAGAGATCTCTCATCATCTAATTGAAAATGAAATATTTTCCAGCTGCATAGCTATTGGTGCTTGCTTGCAATATTCCGTACTTGTTCAGTTCTGCTGGATGCTCATAATCGCGTATTTACAATTCAAACGATATGTTCAAGTATTTGGAAAGACTCGACCCAAGCATTTCTTCATAAAGTCAACAATATTGGGTTGGGGTACGCCAATGATACCAGTACTTTTTGTAATCACTTTTGATCGTGAATCATACATTCCAAAGGAGAGCTCGGTTAATTCTGCCTTTTGCTATCCGACAGGATATGCGTTTTTCTTTGGTATTGTTATGCCTATAACTCTAGTTATTATAGCAAATTTAATTATATTTATTACTATCATATATAATATATTAAGAGGTCCTGGCAGTAATATACGGCATACCGATAAAAGAATGGCTATGTCTCAACTGCGTCTATTAGTGCTACTATTTTTTCTTTTGGGATTTACATGGATATTTGGCCTAATGACTGCTATGAGAGCAGGCATAGTTTTCTCGTATTTGTTTAGCCTGACAGCCACACTGCAGGGATTCGTGTTGTTTGTGTATTTCATTATATTGGACCCAGTAACTAGACGTATGTGGGGTGGCTATTTTCAAACAACATTTGGAATAAATACCAGTTATGATAGCTCGACAAGTATGAGGGAGACTACACAGACGCTTTAGGTGCCCAAAAGCCGTTGCATAAATTGAATAACTTTCCAAAACAAAGTAAAAATTATAAATATCATACATAGGGTAATATTTTAGAATTTTACTCGAATTAATCTATTTACTTTCTAACAATGAATGAAAGCAAAAAATGGAGAGAAGTCACTAATTCGATTCTGGTGTTGAATACGAGTATATGCCATTTCACGAATTAAAAATATATTATAAAAACTGTCATTCAATAGAAGAAAAATATTTATGCATTTAAATTAGTGTTACACAAATTTTTAAAATTCACAGAATTCTAAACTTGTTCAGAACATAAACTTGTTATAGAAAATTTTACTTTAAATTTAATAAAGTTTGCTAATATTCGCCTAATTTTATTAACGTTCAAAAGTAATTTAATCATTTATATTCGAAACCATTATTGTTTTCGATCACGGTATTTTTAAAATAAATTTATTTATTATATTCAAAGTTAATTCATACTGGTTTTTCTTTTTTGTAAACTACTAAGTATATCCTTTAATTTATAAGACACTTTTTAATACACTTTTTATTATTTCTACTATTTTTAATCTCTGCGAAAAGTTCCAATAATAACGACAGCTAAACCACAACTGATCTTTATCAACTTGCTCTATACACAAATATCACATAAAATATTTATTTTCTTCTTTCAGCATGAATGATAATTTAATTTAATACAGAGCAATTACTTTAATTTAAAATGTTCCTTTTGGTTTATGAATTGATTCGCATTTAGAATACGTAGACGTGATACGAGATATGGCTACGAGTTGTGACATTGTGTAAAAAGCATATACAAAAGTAAATCATATTTGAATTCACGGGAACAAGGCATTAGCGGTGCATACGTGCGAAAAGGAGTTATTTACCCAATTCACGAAACGAGCTCAAGAATTTCGTAATGCGAATTTGTACTAATTATTTATAGCAGATTCTTCTTAAAAATTGTAAAGAAAATCAAAATTTAACAATTACTCAAAGCTACGAGATTCGGAATTCTGTGATATTTTTCACTTAAATACTTTACTACATATGTATAAATAGCTGATTCATGATATTAACTTTCTTTTGCTGGTATGGAATGTACAAAGAGTGGGGCAGAAGTAATGTCATAATGTGAATTGGCTGGTATTTTGTGAGATATTAAAAAAAATGGGCTCTGTTTTCAAAGAAAGTTTATTTGAAGGTGTAAAATTGATGACATTAAGTTGCACAAATGGTATCGGTCAATGACCACCTTCATTTGACGGCAGTTTAGTTCCAAATTTGTGGTTTTTAGGCGTGCTCGCTTCATTACTTGTCAACTAATTTTCAATCTGTCTACAATAAGTGTCAAAGGACAAAGAAGTTTATCACCATTTGCAGAAACTATGACTTTTTCTACTTTTACTTTTATTGGCACAACAGCCCATGGAGGGCCTAAGCCGAGCTTTTCGCATCCACTCATGTTGTGCGTGTTATATTTGTACATGAATGGAAGGGACCAACAGTTTAATGCCGAATCCGAACGGCGAAGTGAAAAGCTTTTCATAGCTATTTTTAATCTTGTACGTTTGCCATTGCCTGTCAAGAGGTGGTGCCGTGTAGAAAAATTGTTTTTTCTACTTTTTTTTTGTTTGATTTTACCTGTGCCGAGATTCGAACCCCGGACACTCTGCATAGCAGTCCAACGCATTACCACTACGCCACAGCGACCACTTGCAGAAATTATGACACATTCACATAATTACACTACTTTTGCTGCACCTTGTATATAGGATGGACCATCTAACATTTGGAATTTGAACTACTTGGTATTTTGAGTGTGGCAAATCTAATATCATTCGTATTATGACGGAAAATTAGTTTTATATTTGAGGTTAACGAATTTGTTTGTGGTCGCTGTGGCGTATTGGTAGTGGGTTGGACTGTCACGCAATGTCCGGGGTTCGAATCTCGACACACACAAAATCAAAAAGTAGAAAAAATAATTATTCTTCACGGCACCACAACTTGGCACGCAATGGCAAACCTATAAGAGCAAAAATTGTCATATGAAAATCTTTTAATTTCTCCGTTCGGATTCGGCATTAAACTGTAGGTCCCTTCCATTCATGTACAAATATAACACGCACAACATGAATGGAAGCGAAAAGCTCGGCCTATTTACCCATTTATACTAGCTTCTTCTGATCCATTCATCAATACTCTCCGAACGGATCAAAAAATTACTACTTACTCAATAAATGTCTTTTTAACAAAAAGTCCACTATTTCAAAAATATTACTCCCCTTATTAAAAAGAGCATTTAAATTTTTTTCTTTTTTTTTTTTTTTTGGTTGGGAGGATGAAGGAGGGAATAGGAATTTTAAAATACATTAACATAAACTTTTATAGTGATTCTCAGCGATAAAAAGTAAAATATTCATTTTTTTACAATCATGTTGCATTGGAGGTGGGCGTGGTCGTGGGCGAATTCTTTTTACTTTTGCACTCTGACGATATATTGACAAGCAACTGCTGTGCCAAAATTTGTAACTCTACTACGATTCCTTATTATTATTTATGTATTATTTTAAATTTTGCACCCTGACGATGTATTGACATAAGCAACTCCTGTACCAAAATCTGTGACTCCTTCTATTTTTCCCCTCATTTTGTATGTATGAAGTTCAACCACTGCGCGGAGCGCCGTTTTGGTTATGCGCATTGGCACACCGCAGTTGTAATTTGTCTGCCTTGGATTATTATTTGTAGGGAGTCGTAAAAAATAAGTGTTACGTTAACCATTCAGCAACGATTGAGGCTCTTAAGGACGAAATTGGTGCATTCAGGTCAAGTAAAATGTAATGAAAAATTGGGTTAATCATATGGGCTACTGCAAAATCGGCCGAGGATGTAATTTCAATGAAATAATGTTTCATAATTAACAGGAAGTATTGTAATTTCTAATAATAAAAACCCCGTTGAAAAAAAAATTTCTTTACTTACTTACATAAAATTCCAAATTATAAATGGTTCACCCGTTACATTTCGCCTGTGGCCACCGTGTCGTAGTTGGTAGTGTGCTGGACTGCTCGGCAGACTGCCCGCGTTCAAATCTCGGCACATGCAAATATCAAAAATGTAGAA
This sequence comes from Palloptera scutellata, assembly GCA_958295655.1. Classification (NCBI taxonomy): domain Eukaryota; kingdom Metazoa; phylum Arthropoda; class Insecta; order Diptera; family Pallopteridae; genus Palloptera; species Palloptera scutellata. The sequence continues at coordinate 88,626,773 of OY282450.1, forward strand.
AAGGCTATGTTTCTACACGGCACCACTAATGGGATTCATATAAACTTATATGGTGAATGCCTCGGAGAACGAATAAACTTATAAAATCGTAGCCAAACTTTCATATAAATTTTGACAAGCTTAAATACTTATAAACTCGTGAGTCAATTATGAGTTTATATGAATTTCTTTACTATACATATATATAAATAAATGTTAGAAACAATAGCACATTTTTATTTAATAAAATACTGCTTTTGACTGTTATTAAATTTTTTTAAATTATCAGCTGTCAACGTTCCGTGAACGCTATTATTATCTACAGATACTTCACCTCACGTTACTTCACGTCCATTATAATTACTTCTATTACTTTTGCGTACAACAGAGAGTGACATTTAATTACTTCACGTCACTTCACCTCACGTCTACTATAAGCAGCACTATCATAGCACTAAGGAGTATACATAAATTCACCGAACCGCCAAAAATATTTCGGGATTGCTTAGGCCGTGACACTTTCTACTCGGTGTGCGATACACCCAGCATATCGTGTTTGGTATAACAATAACTTCATGGGATTCGTCGAGCAAAATTTGCAATATAACCATGGCCATAATACACAAAACTTTTTAGTTGTAGCGATGTGGCAAGGTTAGTTGTTGCTATGACTTATTTTGTTTTGGTTACGATTTTTATAACTGAGTGATTTTTTGGAACAATAAACTGTTGTGCAATTAATTGCATTTTATTAAGCATAAATTTGGATTTTCGAAGACTCAGCAGGTGAGTGCAGATGTTAGCAATGAAATTATCTTATCTTCTTTTTTCCTACACTAGAATGTTTCGCACCACATTAGGTCGGCGTACATCAATTAACCTCGCATTTTTCAAACGAAGTATACAGAAAACTACTTTTCCAGCACTATCCGCTAAAATGTCAAAGAAACCAAGCGTTGCAACGGCAGCTCCTCGAAGATCAGAACGCTTAATTAATCTCGCAAAATCTAACCGTTTTTATTCAGGAAACAGAACGAGCGGCGGTAGTGCGGTGTCTGTGAAACATGACCCTGAAAATAGTCAGTTTTACATAGAACTCGAAGACAAGGGTCGTGCATTTCTAGACTATGTACTTGAAGATGACCTGATGATTGTTGTGCATACTAATGTGCCTTTTGAACTAGAGGGACGCGGTCTGGGAAGGATTTTAGCAAAGGTCAGAAGATATAACAAAGCAATAGGGAATAGAGGAACTAACAAAAGTTCGCTAAATTAGTTCGGGAAATCCAAAAATATTTTATTTTTAATACGTTTAATTGCAATACAGAATAATTAATTGCTTTATTTGCATTTATTTAAATAAGACGACAAAGCTACACATTTTATAACAGGCTAAAAGAAAACATGCTAATTAAACAATTTTGTAAAAGGTATACATTTTTTATCTTTTCAGGCAGCACTGGAATATGTAGCCGAAATTAACCTTAAATTGGAAATTCACTGTGATTTTGTACTCCACTATGTTAATAAATATGAACCCAAATATATGGTTTACCTGAACAAGTGAAAATAAATCATTAAGTTATTAATTTCCTTCGATAAATAGAGGTACTCTTTATAATTTAAAAAGTATGGATAGTCAAGATTATACAAGTCTTGTACTGTACTATGGGCGAGCACATTTTTATCATTCAATGCAGAAGACTGCGTTAGATGGATTGGCGAAGTACCCGACATATGCTGCTTTTAGACTTTTCAACGGCATTGCCTTGGCACTCGGAAATCGCGTTCAAGAGGGCATTCGCGAACTGAATCCTCTAAAGAATGAAGCTGAACTTGGTTTATCAGCAATTCTTGCTCTTATATATGCTCACAAACGATGTAATGTAGTCGATAAAGATGCATTGAATACCCTGGAACAGCGTTTGAAGGAAGAGCGTAACACTCTGAACGCTAATGCTGTATACTACGCTGCAGTGTTTCTCTATTTAACAGGAAAAGTAGAAAAGGCCCGAGAATTCGCTGATAAGACACTGAAGATTGAAGGACAACACGAACCGGCAATTGTTCTGAAGGGTTGGGCTGAATTGTCACAGAGAACTCCAATCAGCGGAAACATATTGCACATATTTGAGTTAGTACTGTCAAGAGGTAAGAATATCGATGCATCATTGGGGCAGGTTCGTTTTTATCAATTGCGTGGGCAATTTGATAACGCTATAAATACACTTAATAAGCTATCGGTTCGTTTTCCCGAGCTCAATATTCCGCTAATTGAAAAAATGGAAACACAACTCGCTGCATTTGATTGGGATCACGCTTTCGAAACAGCATTACGTATCATAAATCTTGAGCCGACAAATGTGGCAGCATTACGTGTTAAGGCTTTACTGCTGGTGGGTAAAGAGAGCAATTTTAAGACAGGCAGTGCTACCATACACCAGTTACTAGGAGCTGCAGAACGTATTGAGATGGGTAACTATTATCTGATGTTACAAATATGTCAACTCTTTTCTCGTATATGTGCTCGTAACCATGATGTCCTCACGCTGACTCTGCGCTACGTTGATAAGATAACGCAACTCAATCCCGGAAATGTGGAGTTCATTACTGAACTAGGTTATCAGCGGCTCTTGTTGGGAAATACAAGAGAAGCAATGACATGTTTTCGCTCGGCGACACAAATGGACGACAATTACTTTTTGGCTCTTTGCGGTTTAACATTATGCCAATTGATGGAGAGTGGCGGCACTACAGAGCAGACACATCAGCAAATAGAGTTTCTTAGTGAATTGCGTGGCATGGCACAGGAGCCGCTTTTATTATTTCTTATAGCGAAAACCACTGAACAAAGTGACCGAGCTGTAAAACTGCTTATCGAGGTCACGGAAGCTCACTTGCGAAAGCTAAAGTCTCTTGCTTTTGGTGTGGAGTATCTGCGAGTACTTAATCCTGATTTCATGTTACAAATAACCGAAGAACTGCTTAGATATTCACCAAAACAAATAAAGCTTACCCATCCAGATTCTAAGTTCAGCGTTAACTTTGTTACTGACACGCTACATGTCACATTGAAACATAGCATTAGTATTTTGGAGGTGGTGATACGTGCATGTCCTGGGCATGCCCAAGCGATTTTAATGCGAGCAAAAGTTGAATTCCTATGCGGTGAATTTTCTACAGCTGCTTTGACGTTGCAACGAATCTTAAATGACATTGATGCTACCAACACAGATGCTCATCTGCTCCTAGCACAAATTCAAATGCAACAGCAGCTATTCCCCAAGGCATTGCAGTCACTGGAGATGGCATTATCGCATAATTTCGCTGTACGTGAGAATCCAATGTACCATTTGCTAATGGGTATTATATTGAAGCAGCAACAACAACTCTCGGAAGCACATAAAAGTTTCCTCACCGCAATGCAGATATTAGGTTGTTCATTTATCGGGCTCGATCAGCAGCAACAAACACAGGAGAAGCCATCCTCTTCAAATATCATCACTAATCATACTACTACATTGATTGGCTTTACAATGGCTGACAAGGTGACACTTTATTTGGAACTGATTAACACCTTCAAGGAAATGAATGATTCACAGGGAGCTTACGAGAGCGAGAGATTACTGCAATTTGCTATGGATGAATTTACTGGCACGTCCGAGGAGGGACGACTAGTCATCGCACATGCAGAGCTAATGCTACAAAATTGCAACGTCTCGAAAGCTATCAATCTACTTACAGCAATACAACCCGGTCAATCTTACTACATACAGGTTTGATACTCTTCCGAGCTCAAATAGTATTTTATATACAAAATATTTTGAGCATTTAGAAAATATTGGCTAGTTTTTAAATAGTATGTAGTTGAGTCTGATGTGAGATTAAGCGTTCTAACAATATGATTTTAGGAAAAGCACAAATCAATCCTTTATATTTTATACAATCGTTCACATATCTTAATAAGATTGTAGACTCGGACGTGGTAGGTTCTATAATTGTGTTCCTGTAAACTATTTTTTTCTTCTACAGTTAAACCAAAGCTAAGGGACTCCGGCTAGGCCACCCGCTTTTCCATACCCATCAAGATGGCAAAATGAGTGGTATGCTTATAATCGAAAGAGGTTTTTTGGTTCTATGGTATTAAAGTATGTTACTTGGATTCAGATAAAGTTTATGCTATTTGCCTGCAACAGCTATTTGAAATATAGGAAGTATGGTTTCTCAAGCTTAAGTAGGTGTAATATTTCTGAATTAACAGCGCCATTTTCCACCGGGTACCGAAACTTGAAAAATGTATAGGCCTATTCTTTAGAACGTTTTAATGCATGTTGATATTTGATTGATATTTTACTATGCAATACTTGAACACTATAATTTCATATTTTAGGCAAAGACACATTTGGCAAATATGTACCTTAAGCATCGGAAGGATCGCGTTGCGTTTGCTAATTGCTTTAAGGAGCTAGTAGAAGCTTGTCCCGAGACTGAAAGTTTTTTAATGTTGGGCGAAGCATATATGACAATTCAAGGTGAGGATAAAATGCAATCTAAGAAAATAAGATAAAACCAAATATTGTATGAACGTTTCGTAGAGCCTGATTTAGCGGTTGATGCCTATCAAAAAGCATTAAACATGAATCCCAACGATTCTCTATTGGCAAGTAAACTTGGACGAGCTTATGTAAAAACACATCAATATGCAAAAGCCATAAAATATTATAAGGATGCTTTGAAAAATCCTGACCATTCCGGCCTTAAACTCGATTTGGCTGAGCTCTATCTTAAATTGAAACAATACCAGAACGCAGCAGATACTTTGGTAGTAAATTTAGACCATATGAAAATGTAAGTTATTCCTGCAATAGTTTATGTGAAAAATTGTTATAGGCTGATAATAATTTTAGCGATGATCAGGATATCATATCACTGCAACTGCATACCAAGGAGCTTCTATTGCTGGCGCGTATACACGAGAAATCTGGTAACATTGCTTTGTCGCTGCAAACATTGAAGGAAGCACGAGATAACCAGTATCGAGTACAGAAAAGATTTTCGGTTGATCAGTCGGGAAATCTGTACGAACAGTACAATATTCTTTCAAGGTTAGTTAAAAAACGTTTTTTTTTTATTAGCAAATTCTTAAATTAGTAAAAATATAGATACTTATACAGTTTGGACAGTGCGGTTATGAGATTACAGACCTTTGCGATACTTTTCGCCTACTGTAAATTCGGTCATTCCCTTGCCAGATACTCCACAAGTACCTATTCCAACTCGTCCCGATACGTTCTCCGGCGAGGCAAATATGCTTTTCACCTTCATGCCAGGTTTTTTTACGTTTTTGGTTGTGAAATTAATCCATTTATTTTTGTCCGATTCGCGTTCTTCTTCCAATTCTTTAAAGCGTTGCAATTTCTTTTGCTTTCGCTTTTTCAGGTACTCTTTTTGATTTGGTCGATGACGCCTGAAAGAGATAAATTTGGTTAAAACTATAATAGAAGGAATCATATATACCATATTATAAAGAAATATTGCCGAATAGGTGTGTGGTTAATGAACCAATAACATCCTCAGGTTCATGCAAAAACCAACAATGTGAAAATCGAATGTTATTTGCAAGCTTTTGCAGACATTCATTAAATCAGTATCTTATGTGAAATAATTTTAAGATTACAGCAATACTCTTTCCAGATTTCGACACAAGTCTAAATTGCCACATTTGTGGTCTTGATATATAATAATATATTTGATATAAAACAAAATATGCACTGGAATGGAAATACTTACTTGTTCGAGGGAAACACCTCATTTCGATTCGTTCGTTCGCGCAATTCTTTTAGCGTGGTCGTTGAACGATTTTGATATGCGTCGAATACCACATTGACCTCGCTATCCTCTGTTATGCCTTCAATAGTGGCATCATAAAAACGACCATCTTCTGTCCACTTGGCTTGGCATTTATCTCCAACCTTCCAAGCTTTGGCAGGAGTTACCAGCTTCTCAGCTTCAAGGAGCGCCGCTTCGATTTCATCGTAATAAGCAGAGGCGGAGGTCTTTGAAGAGGATGGCTCAACATAAGCAGATTTTTTCTGTTCTTCTAACTGTGTCTTAATGAGATCTCGTGTTAGATCAATGACTTCCTCGAGATCTTTTTTAAGTTTCAGCAGCTCTTCGTTCTCGGGGTCAGTTAATAGGCCGGCTTCTACCTGTAAAAATCGGTATTTGTAGTGTTTTTGCAATATGCGTTATGCAGAGTTTACCTGCTGGAGTTGTAGTTTGTAATTTTGTAAATCGTCTGCCATCGTTTGTTATTTTTTAAACGTTTTAATTTTTCTGTGCGCCGTACAAAATTCTTACATCTGTTTCTTTTTTTTCAACTCTGGTCATGTTTTTCGTGAAGCTGCCACCTTTTTCATTGCATATTTATGCTTCAAACCAAGTGGTGCCAAGTATAATTTCATTTTAAGTAGGCCTGCCATATAATATTTCGGCAAACTCAAACGTTAAACTTTTATTATTGCCGTTTATGACGGCATGAATTGGGATTATCTTACTTTTATCGTGTAAACACAAATCATATCTAATAACTATTAGCGGCAAATATATCTCGTATGGAACACATTTTATGATTTAAACACAAGTTGATGAAAAATTAAAGTCAGTTTGCATATAATACATGAAAATTATTAAAAAATTTAAATGGTAGTTTTTCTGCAGTATAAACTGTGATGTAGTAAACCCAATTACGGCAAATGACTTGCAGCCTTTTTTTTTGTAGGCGAGAGATCATCTCTCTCGCAGTGAGGAGGATAGACAAACATGCATGTCTTTCGCGTCTTACTTCTGACATTTGTACTTTTTATCCAATGATGTTGTTATTTGATAGGAGCACTACAATCTGTTAAAATTATGCAATCAAAGACAATGTGAAGTTGTCGCTGATGCGTGAAGTTGTAAGCTTTTACAGATTTCCCTTAGCATCCAATTATTTTCCAGAAAATTTTATGCACTAAAGCAGAAAATGTTTTTAGACGAATTTTATTTATTTATATTATGTAGATCAAAGTTTTATTAGATATGTAAAAGTAGGCAAGGCAATTAATATTTTTACTGAATAATTCCTCGATTTCAAAGAAAAATTCTGAATTAATATAGTATTTTCAGTATAGTTACAGTTTACTATGAGAAATTTATTTAAGTAATCAAAAATAAGTTGCTCTTAAGGCGAATATGCTGTTAAACGAGATGCAGTTAAAAGATAAATTTTCTTATAAACACACAAAATAATGCAACTGTATTATGTTTTTGTACAGGCAACTTACTTGTACTCTTAAGCTATTTGAAGAAGTGAGAAAATATATATATATATATATATATATCTAGTTATATAAATATTTCACGTCAATAACAATTTATAATTCAAAATGGCAAATGATCGCCATTGCCGTCGGCTGCCACAACTGTGTTTATTTGTACGGCTTGCACAGCGGTAACTCAGCTGTTCATTTGTCGTCAAACGGCCTATCGCCGTACGCTGCAATTGTGGGTAGACCATCATAGCAATGCATATTACATCATAATATGGCAGCTCTAATTTTTGAAGAAAATTAGGAATAAATGATAGAAGAATAATGTAGACAAAACAAACCAAACACAAGAGTGCAATCACGACACAAAATCTTAAATTTGCCAGTTGGACCAACTGCTGTAGTTTTATCCGAATATTTTTGATACTCAGCATATTTCGTTGCATAAATGAAAGTGGACATGTCGAATAAAGCCGGTGACTCCCATGACGGCGGTCTGGGCAAAATTAACGGAAGCAACTATCTGAAACTGCAGCAATCGCAAATGATTCGGGGTAACATTCATGGGATTTCACAGCTGCTCAACACTGGACTTAATCCCGAGAGCCTTGATATATGTACAAAATTGATTGAAGCTGGAGTTCATCCACAGGCGTTGGCTGAAGTCGTTAACCAGATTCGACGTGAAGTTACAACTCTGCAGCAACAAAATGAAAATTAGTTTTTTATAAATGCATTGAAAGCAAAATCTGCTAAACACTCCTTAATAAATGAATAAAGAAAATATCAGAAATTTATGCATTTGGTGTATGTGTGTATCGTCTATGTAATGTTTGTATGTGAATGTAGTCGATTATTACTAGAGGGTTAGGATGCTGTTTTATATTGCAGATAGGGCCTCAACTAACCCAAACTCTCATTATGAATATTTCCTTCTACATACGAGATTTCATCTTCTCTTCGCTTTTTTAATCTTTGTATACATCATATCTAGTACTTTTAGTTCCAGAGTTATAGCTTACACTATAAACAGATATGCATATAAAGGGTGATTTTTTAAAAGCTTGATTTTTGAAAATTCAAAAAAAAAAAGAAATTTTACAAAAGTGAATGAAATTTTTATTTCGATCGATAAATCCATTACTGCCATTTACTTTCTAAAGATAATTTCATTTAAATGTTGCCCGCGGCTACGCTTCAAGTGGTCCATGCTGAAGGCCCTATTTTGACACACTTTTTCATACATTTCGGCTGGAATCTCATTAATGACGCATTCAATGAAGCAATCGTGTTTAGCTTGTCCCTATAGACAAGAGACTTAACATAGCCCTTTCCAAAAAATAGTCTAACGGGGTCAAATCATACGATCTTGGTGGCCAATTGACTGCACCAAAACGTGAGATTAACCGCTCACAAAATTTGGCTCTCAATTGATGCATGGTTTCGCATGCAGTGTGGCATGTGGCACCGTACTGTTGGAACCACATGTCGGCCGAGTCCTAATCTTGCATGTTCGGCAAAAAAAGTCTGTTATCATCAAACGATCCCTTTCTCCATTGACTGTAACGTTGCGGCCTTCATTGTCTTTGAAGAAGTACGTCCCAATGGCGCCGCCTGACTATAAACCCCACCAAGCAGTGCATTTTTCGGGATGCATTGGTAGCTGCTGATTTGCCTCTGGCTGGTCTTCACTCCAAATATGGCAATTCTGCTTATTCACGTAGACATTGAACCAAAAATTAGCCCCTTCGCTGAAGACAATTTTGCGATTAAACTTTTCACAGTGCACGAATTGTGATAATAAATTTCAATAATTTGCAAACGTTGCTCAGGCGTAAGTCTATTCATGATGAAATGGCAAACCAAGCTGAGCATTTTTTACTTTAACACATGTCAAGAATCATGCGTGAACTTTCAGAAATAAACGTCAAAAACCAAGTAGCAAAAAAATCACCCTTTACATACATTTGTATTACTTATGTAGCTTAAACTTTATAAAAATTAAAATGTTAATAAATATTTTCACATTGTTTGTATTTATTAATGAAATTACTAGAATATGTCTGCTAATGGCTCAGCAATCTATTCATCTGCGTGAGAACGATCAAGCCTTGAAGTGCTTCAAAGAGTGCTTGAAATATACACCGAATGATATCGAGATTCTGTCATCTTTGGCTCGTCTTTACATGCAAATGAATTCCATGGATTTATGTCGGGATGTTTGCATGCAGATTCTGCAAATAGACAGTAATAATGAGGCGGCTTCTGTTATGATGGCTGACTTGTCCTTCAGAAAGGTAAAGCAAATACCTATCGCATTTTAACTTAACTAAAAAAAAACTAATATAATTTATAACTAGATGGAGTTTGACAACGCAGCCTATCATTTCTCTCAGCTGCTAATATCGCAACCTTGCTACTGGACGGCGTTGGCACGTCTGATAGAGGTTATGAGACGTTCGGGAACGCTCTCCGAAGCCATGTCATTTTTGGGACGTGCCGAACAAGCAACAGTAAATCCGACACAAACACCTGGGCTTAATTACTGCAAAGGCTTGTACGAATGGTACAGTGGCAACCCGAATGGGGCGTTGCGAAATTTCAATGCTGCCCGCAGAGATTATGAATGGGGGCAGCAGGCTATTTTTAATATGATAGAAATTTGCATAAATCCTGACGGCGACATACCGAGTAGCAGCGATTTACATGATAGCGCTGATAGTGGCGAATTTAGCGATTCTCGCGTAATTGCTTTGCGAACTGCTGAAAGGTTACTTAAAGAGCTACGGCCACGACCAGGTGGCATTGATAATGAGGCATTGAATCTTCGACTACTACACAATTTTCTACAATTGGCATCGAAACAGAAGTTTCAAATTGAATCGGCTTTGCAAGATTTCACTGATCTAGCTACACGTGATGAGTATCAGAATATGGTTGGTCCAGTGCTGGGTATGGCATCAGCATTAGTACAACTGAAGCAAACACAGCGAGCTAAGAATCAGCTAAAGCGAATAGCGCGTATACCATGGAATTTCGAGGACGCAGAGTACTTAGAACGTAGTTGGTTGCTATTGGCTGATATTTACATTCACGCCAATAAACTGGACGTAGCAGAAAGTTTTGTGGAGCGCGTTCTGGAGCATAACAAGTCTAGTACTAAAGCCTATGAGCTGGCTGGATATATTTCAGAGAAGACACAAACGTATCGTGATGCAACCAAACATTATGACAACGCTTGGAACTGTGGAGGTCGTTCAAAGCCACATATCGGCTACAAATTAGCATATAACTATATGAAAACAAAACGTTATGCAGATGCGATTGATGTCTGCCAGCAGGTAATTAAATTACATCCGGACTATACAATCATTCGCAAGGATATTCTGGATAAATGCCGATCGAATTTGCGACCATAAATTTAATTCATAATTTAAATATATATTTATTATATCATAAATACACATAATTTACATATAATATTTAATCTCATGCACATTTGAAATACACAAATTCACGGATGCTCGCACCACAATTGGAAATGTGTTTTAATTTTGTCAGAATAGTGAGTTTACGTTTACATTTAGTTTTTGGAATCTTTGAACACCACAAAACACCACAATATATAAATTAGTTTTTTCAATTAATATGGTATAGGCTAAACTGAAATAACCATTTTATTTTCAATAGATCGTTTTATTTTTATTTTTTTGCTTAACTTTTTTAATACTTAGTAAATAGTAAATGGTAAATAGATTTATATATTTTAGAATTATCGGTTAAAGGAATGAAGTTAACAGATACAGTGACTGTCACTTAAAATCGTATCGTACCAACACTTTTGATTATACATAGCAAATTGAAAATACATTATGTAGAGGGCGTTCAAGCAGAAATTAGTAAATCCACATTATTTTTGTTTATTTGTCCGTGTTTATTAAATTCTACAGTTCGAATGACATACTAAACTGCATTTTTGATGATACAGTTCAAATTGAAGGGATTTTACTTTGATAATTTTTTGCGTAAAGCTCGGCCTATGCCCTCCATGGGCTGTTGTGCTATTAAAAGAAAGAAGAAGAATTTTTCAACTTGGAAGAATTTGAAAATACATTTTCGGATTACTTACAATTATTTTCAAGGCATTAGCCTTGACAAAAATTACCATTTGCAAATTCCCTGGAATTGGCATTATAATGCAATTGAATTTTCTCTCTACTTTTCTCTCTATACCTCTCTCTCTCTCTCTTTTATCCACTACTGTTACTCTGAGAATTGTACAATTTTCTTTGATCTACCATATAAATGCCATTAGGAAAAGTAATTTATTTTAATTATATTAAATGGTAATTATGTCAATTTGTAATTTTTACTAACATCGATAAAACGATGTTAAAAACGTTTACTAACACTGTCCGACGAAAAAGAGAATAGTAATAGTAATAGTAATTTTCTGTGAATATTTGACTTTGAATCCAAATCGGAAAACAAAAATCGGTCACCTCCAGATAGACAATTGTAATGCGTTGCACAAACGATATCCATTTTAATCTCTAGCAGGTACGTTTTTAGAACTGTGATGTTAATACATGTGAATTAAGGCTCTGATTCGTAAGTAGCGCAATACATCCAGAAAAATTTCAGAATGAACTGTGTAGCTTTTTCTATCACATACTTTCGCAGATTTTAAATGATATTCACTGTACCAAGTAATACATTGAAAACAACAAGCTTAGATATCCTTACTAAATATATTTACATACATTACATACATACATACATACATACACAGGTGGAAATTTGTGTATATGTATACATACCATACATAAATTTAACTTAAAATATACATACACAATTTAATTTCTAATTATTCAAAATTTACAAGTCTAAATACATAATTTGCGTGGCTGCTAATGCACCACAAAAGCTTAAAAAACTGGCCGTACTAACCACTGCCGTTGTTGTTCCCGAAAGGGACACAATGGTGCCCATACATATTGACAAAATGAATTGTGCCAGAAATACCATGCTGCTAACAATTGCAACATCTGTGCCCAAACCACGAACGGCAGATCCCAATTTTGCGGAACCGTCAACGTCTAATTCAAACTGAAAACGAAAATTCATTAGTTGCTATTTATGAGAGATTGTTTTATTCCACTTACAGTCCCCATGGAGTGATAATGCGCCACTAAAAGATACGGCATTGTAAAGAGTGTAGAGTACATAACACCTGCTGCCCAACTGAAAACAATTACGCTCGCTTTGGCTCGTGTCATTGCCATTAATGACATTCCCACACAATAGAATAAAAGTCCTCCAACGTAAACTGTTTTTGCTCTAAATATAAGAAACATTTGATGCACTACATATTTAATTACCGAATTGTGAATATGAAAACTTTTAAACTACAAACACACCCAATGAACAAGATGAAAGGCTTAATTCGAGTGCTGCGGACTTTATGCATATGCCCTGCGAGTGTTCTAACTTTTTAAGATTTTATGAAGATTTCAACTTTATTATAACGTTTTTAATTAATAAAGAATATAATTTTTATTATAATTAGTATTATCGAAGTAGTTCGAAATAAGAATACAAATTTTCTATTAAACTTTAAGCATAACGTTTGGTATCACCTAGCCTACTATGTTTTCTTCTTCGTTTAATGGCACAACAGCTCACGGAGGGCCTAGGTCACGGAGGGCCTAGGTGCGTGTTATATTTGTCCATGAATAAAAAAGGACCTACAGTTTTATGTTGAATCCGAACGGCGAAATGAATAGGACTTAGGCAATTTTTACTTTTGTATGTTTGCCAAAAGCTCGGCCTAATCTCTCCATAGGCTGTTGTGCCATTGAAGAAAGAAGAAGAGGTTTGCCATTGCTTGCCGAGATGTGGTGCCGGCACCACAAAAATCAACTTTTTGATGTTGCCTGTGCTGCGATTTGAACACCTGACACTCTGAGCTGCAGGCCAACGCTCAACCAACTTCGCCATGCCGACCACCTACTATGAAAATAAATTTATTTTCTACTTAAAATCTTTGTGGTAAAATGCTTCTCAAATGCCTTTAACTATAAACATCGAAGTTCGTTTGTTGCAACGGTTGGTAATTTTGTTAGCTTTGAAACAAGAAATCACTTTGATTTCAACTTAAGAGGTTACTGCGGAAAAATTTGGGGCAATCTTTAACCCTCAGTAGTTTCGTAACAACTTTTTTCAAAGAGTTTCTTTTTTTAATTCATGTTAACATTTGAGTTTTTTTTTAAAAACGTTTCAAAAACTGAACTTGAAATTTGCCTTCGGCTATTATTTAGTGCAGGAAAGTAAAGAAAGTAAAGTATCCTCACTCAGTATAATTGGCTTTCGTTAACTAAGCCTATTATAATGCCTACCTTATGCCGTACTCCTTACCTAAATCGCTGTATAAGTTTCTCGATGACAAGCGAATAGCAAGCACAGGACAGTGAATACATCGCCATACCCCAGCAACCGAAACGAACGCCTTCTTCGTATCGTATCTGCGGCAAGGTGCCTTCCAGTGCTTTTGGATCACCATTGAATACAGCCTCCCCCACGAAATCAGTAAAATACAAAGAGTAACAGACATGAGCCATCCAGCAAAAGAGATTTGTCAAGCAAACCATACGCAATGAGTGCGGCATGTATACAATCGAAAGCAAATAGTGTGACAGTGTTTCCACCGACTCTGTTGCAATGTCGTTTGCCGCCGCAGATGAAGGCAATTGACCGCTTTGCATAAAGGATGTCTCGCCGACGTTCTCCTCTGTCGTTGTTGTGAAGTAATCTGATTGCGTTGGTTGTTGGTCCTCAGTTGATGTCAGCTTAGTAAACTGAAATAAACACAAGAAAATATAATATATACAAACTCTCGTACATACATCCAATGTATGTAGTACTTATATACTTTCTCATTTTATCATAAGTTATTTGTTTCTATTAATTACTATCTATTTTTATTTTTTATCATGTATGGTATTTGTTTAAATACGCCCGTTTTGAAAACGTTGAGCAAATTCTATCTCATGTGGGTGTTATAAGAGTAAATAATAATTAATAATATTAATTTCAAATAGTGAGAAAAATATTATTTTTCGAATGATTTCCTGATGAATTTGTCTATCTCGACAATATAAAAAACAATTTTTAATGCAAACTAGAAACATTTGCAGATATCAAGATTAGAAATGTTTTAATTGATCAGCAGCTGACTTGAGTAGTTTTTGTTTACTAATTTTTAATTTCATATTAATGTTACCTTGGTAGCCTTGGGCGGAAAACGACCTATGCATGATCTAAATATAATGACTTTGGAACACATTCTTTGCAATTGTCTAATACTAACTAGGGTTATATTAACGACGTTAGGCAACGTGTTCTTTCTTTTCCTAAACGACTTGACCAACATTAACTTGGCCCTTTTAAAAAGGTTTTGTGTGATAGATGTAGCTCCAAGTTCTAATTGACTCGAAAGAGTGGTACCAGCGGCCTATGTGAGCCACCCTAACAATACTTTGTAGGTACATACCTGCTCCTCATTGGAATCGTTTTGACATTTGTCTTCAGTGCTGTCAAGGGTACCATATGAAACATGGCCCTCATCCAAATGATCTGTTTCAGTTTTTGCACGTTTACTAGTTTTAGGATCAACTAGTGCCCACAAAGGAATCTCCTTGAAGCTGGTAATTGTAAATGATACACATGCAATAAATATAAATGTGATGATTGTGAAAACTGCCTTAATGTGGCCTCCAAGACGGCGACCTGATGAATAGAAAATTAATCGAATTAATTAATAAAGTTTTCGAAATGCATAGTCGATACATATCAAAAGCGCCTAAGTGAACGCTGATAAAATTTTGCCAGGATCAGGCTGTTTCTTTTCTTTCAACTCATCAGTGTGCGTATTGAATCAAACGTTTTGAAAGTTTTCGCGAATAGAGTAAGGTATTTATATTTGATATGTATCGACTCATATCGGCGAATGTATAACGCAATAATACCAATAGTTGTAGCATCCCAGTTAATGCCTCCCATTGAATATCCCATGAAACCGCCCAAACCTGCCATTATGGTAAATGTTGAGAGTCCTTTAGCGTGATCCTCTATAAGAAACTTGTACATGGTAAGCGAACAACGAAAATCAAACGAATTAACTTCCACGTTTACCTGGAACACAAACATCCAAGAGATAGGCTCTAGATGGACTTTGGCAAGCATCAGCATCAAAATCTAATAGCACAGTACCCAGAACTGTGAAGAAAATTCCCCAAGGATGTGAAGTCTTTGGCACAATATTGATTTCAGTCTGCGATGCTGTCGCTCGATGTGGCGAAACATTCATATTATTTTGCGTTACATTCGATGTTAGATTAAACGCAGCGATTTGCAAATGCGGATCCACATCACCAAACCAATAACCCAAACCTTCGCCATTCGGTACTAATAGCAATCCTAAATTGTATTTTATGTACAGAAAAGTTAAAAGCAAATTTACTAGTACCATAGTAATTTTATATTATGTAAATTACCGAGAAAAACTCCAATGGACAACAGAATAATGAACGGCCTTCGTCGTCCCATATTCAACTTGCAGCGGTCGCTCATAGATCCTAAAATGGGGCAAACAAAAAACCCCACTAACGGCGATAATGCCCACACCAATGTCATGTGCTGGTGTTCCACACCGATTTTCAGCAGAGTGGGCGAAACAAATGCTGTCTCGGCAGCATATGAAAATTCAATACCCATCACAGCAGCAGATACCCGCACCAACTCCATTCGTTTTTTAGATCTGCAGATACATACATATTTACAAAGATTACAAAGAGTTGTTTTCATTTTATGAACATATTTTTACAAAGAACAGCGGGTGCACATTGACATACATACACACACACACACATACTCGTGCATATGTATGTAAGTAAATATAAAGAACTACACAAGCAAAATTTGTATGTAGATTTACTTCTTCATCACTCCTGATTGCACAAAATCCCTAAAGATTTACAAAAGCTGTAGAACAATTTTATATGGCGCTAGATAAAAATTGATTGTTTCTTTAATTCAGTTTAATAAACATTTTAAATATGGGAAGGGAGATCTAGTTTAAGGAGAGCTTCGTTAAAATTTTCTTGTAAATTGTCATTTATTAATTTTGTTTTTTTTTGTTCCTTTAACCATCGAAAACGAGTCTATCGAGTTAAAGCTTAGAATTTATTGTCAATTTTAATATCTTAAAAAGCTGTATCAAGATCAATCTAATGCCTTTACTATGCTCATCGAGTCAAAGTATAAAATAAGTAATAGTCAAATTAAAAATCTTAAGATTAGTCTAAATTAAGTGATGTTAAATACAAAAGCTGCACGATAATTCATATACAAATTTAACAATCGTTCTTAAAGTTGGTAAAGAAATTTCTTATTATTCATATAAGACGACCTCGATACTATAGTGGTTAGAAGTTTGGACTCTTCGCGTTCGATTCCCGTTCCGGTCTGCCGGTTAGTTCTCATTCATAACCTTCTTATATTCGTAGAGAGTGTACAAGTACAACTCTTGGCAGGCAATGGAAAAACCATCAAGTGTTAACAAAATTGTCACCCGCTGTTCAGAGTAGACTTTAAACTATAGGCGCAAACATGTGGTATCACAATAGGTCAGTCTGGCATACATACATACAAATGTAACTGTGTGCAAGTCTAACTTAGCCATACTTGGTTGAGAATAACTCGTCGTAATAGTGGTCGTAATATTTCTCATAAGTAGTTGTGAAAACCAAATTAACGTGGTGTCTCTAAAATTTATTTTCAAAAGGAAGTAGTAGGTGTCATTTGTATAGGACGGTTAAAAATACTACCAATTAAGTAACATTTTGCCTAATTACTAACTTTCACCGCATGATGGTCGTGGCGTAATTATTTTAATTTCAATTTTTGATAATTTAAATAACAATTGGTGTGTTCACAAGGTGTCTTATTTAATGCGTGCCGTGGGAGAATCAACTGTTATAAAATTTATAATTTTTTAAAAAATTTTTTAAATAAAATTACAATACGACAGAATACGACAATTTGCGAATACCCCCATTGTGTGTATAGGAGAATCAAATCGTGTGTTCTTAAACAGAAGTCATTAGCTGTGTTCGCGTACGTAATATGTATGGTAAGTATTACTAGTTTTACTATTTTTATTATTTTTTACTGGAAATCCGTTCACGTACTCAAAAAAATAGTAAAATAGAGAAAAACGGTAGTATGGAGTAAATTGTCTTCTGATAGTTTTACCAATTTTTACTGGAGAAAATTGTTTAAATAAAAATAGTACACAAAACAAAAAACACAGCTCAACTGTCAAACTGACAGTTTATCTATTTTGTTAAATATTTTCTAAAATTTGTTCAAAATTAAGATTATAAGTGAATTTTATTATCATTTTTCATATTGATATTTCGCATATTCCTTTTTCCATTATTTGTATACCATATATGTACTCGTAAAAACGTTGTAGATAAAATTAACTTTTAATGTGTTTTTTTTTACAAAACAGCTGGTTTGACATTTGATATGGTAGCAGTAAGTTGACTTTACAAGTTTTCCGTTGGCGTCCTTTTTCAGATTATTCTCTTCTTAAGAGATCATTTTTTAAATGCTCTTGAATTTTGTTACTAGCAAAATTTTACTAGTAAAGAAAGCACCCGAAAAGGCCTATTAAATCCATTTTTCTGAGATAAACTAAAGACCTATTAGTTTTTAACTCAGAAAAACTCACTAAGTTTATATTTTATTATTTCAATTGTAACGATAAAAATCTCTTTTTTTTTTTACATATTCATTGCAAACACTTCTACAACACAAAAAAAAAAAATTGTATACAAACAAACAATAAATATTAACCTGTATATATGCGAATAATCCTGAGGGGCACTGGTGTTTCCTTTTAACTGATCACTTGCAGTGTTTTTCGCTAATTCTACCAGATTTTCAGGGTTTTGTTCCCTGAAATTGGTGAAGCGTTCCTTGACGTTGTCACGCCATTCATGGAAGCGGCCAGTGAATCCTTGATATTCGTGTAATTTTTCCATAGTTAATATTAATTAAAACTAAGTATTGTGTTATGAAATATAATTTACGGATTTCCGATTTTATGATTTATTCTGGGATTTCGAAGCACTCTTGTTAGCTACATGTTATGCAATTGCAAATGCTGTTTTTAGATACAATATATAGTATAGAATACGAGTGTGTATAGCAGTTGGTATCACTTTGTTAACTTCCGAAACAAAAATGGAAATCTTTTTAATTTAATTAGCACAAGGGTACATCGCTGCATGTATGGCTCAAGCAGCTCATGTTGCACAATGTTGGTGGAAAATACAAATATTTGCTCACGGTTAATGTTTTTTTATTATAGAGAAATTTTTATTCTCAAATACTCGTATATTTTGGATCAAATTTGAATTAAATTATTTTATTTTGAATGTACTTTTTTTTTTAAATATTTCTTTAAACCATCCACTAACGTGTTGCAATATTTTAAATTCAACGTATTTTTATGTCTTCTCTGTGATTGTTTGCGAATTATGCGAAACGTTCGACCACAATGAATCTTAAATCGACAATGAATTGCTTGTGCTCTGGTCTGGAATAGAATTTTGTTTTCCGTTGCTTAATTTGGAAAATGTATTCTATCTATTAAGTAAAATGTACGAGTATGTATGTAAATGTGTTGTGCATTCCAATACATACAACAACCATTAAGGGAGCATGCGTTAAGGGGTGTTCTCCTATCGGAAATTCGTAGTACTCTATAAAACAGTGGAAGAAAAGCTTACAAAATATATGGTAATAAACAATACAATAAGCCAGAAAGCAAATACACACGAAAAGTGCGATTGACCGACATACATACATATGTATATACCATATATACGAACACTTACATACAATCAGATAGTGAGACATAGACAGGAAAATAAACAAATACAAAGCAATAATATTGTTTTAACTTGATTTTGAAATGGAACGATATACATATACATACATACGCAAGTAAGTAGCAGATGTAAGTTTGTATTGTGTATGTATGTTGACTTTGAAATTCATTTCAATTGTTGCTCTATGCGAAGGCTTAGACTTTGCCATTATGTTAACGGAACTAAAATGTGATGGTTACAATTCGAGTATGGTGGTTTGATGTTGCTTGGTGGGTGATGGTGACATTGTACTGCATTGGCCTAGTTGTAACGCTTGCTGTACCATACTTATATGCATACACTCACATAAATACTACACACATGCTATATTGCTGATATGTAACAGGTTGTTCTGTTTAGTAATTGTGGAAATGATAATTTATTTCGGCTTTAAAGGTCTTCTGTTACATTTTTTTTTAATATGCATAACATAGCATGTATCTAGCTGTAGCTTATAACATTCATTGCGTATTACACTGAGCTGTTAATGTTACTGCTCAAGTTGTTGGTTCATAATATGAACAAGTAACAACCAAAGGCACCATTATCATAATTATGTAGTTCTATTTCTTTAGTGGATGTTTACACTGGCGCAAGCATATGCACCATTTTGCGAGATAAACGGGAAGAAAAGTATGGTAGTGAGAAAAATACGCACAATATTTAACTCTTTCTTACTACATTGATTTTTTTATCTGTCTCTCTCGCACAGTCCTTCATACTTGCGCCAGTTTAAACATCTAATTGGTGCTACTGAGGAAAGTGTACATAGGGTAGGCCGGCGTAATTCTGGATACGGGGTAATTCTGGACTGATACTTTCTCGTACTCTTTGACGTCTGTAACATGTCAAATGCTCCCGAAGACAAGGACCGCGTACACGCATTTCTCGTAACTCTCTGAGTGGATCGTAAAAATTTCATTTATTTTCTGAAGTTTTTGTGTTTTTGGTGTTCTGAATTTATTATTTTTTGCAATAACTAAACAACTAATAATATTCCGTACAAATATTCTCATGGTTTTATACAACTGCGATAACATTGAAAAAAAACCCCGACTCGGTTATTATGGACACATGGCGGCAAATATTAGCGTTGTATTCCATTGTTGTTTTTGTCGTCGCGTATGCTTTTCCTCTTCTTCTGATGAAGAGTTTCGCATCGTTTGTGGGAAAAATATGCCACCTTAACAGAGCAAATCAAACAGTTATTTCACTTGTTTGAACTTTCTTTTATCATTTGCCATCATTTTTGTGTTTTGAATAAAGTTTTTTCATGTTTTAAAATAAAAAAAAATTCCCCAAAATTGCTCTTTTGTGTCTATAATTACCCCAGAGGTCTGACTTCAAATCGGTCTAGAGACACCTTCAATGTGGGTTTTTTCGGTCGTACTTGCTGTTATTTTGAATTATGAACATACTCTTTCTAATGGTGCAATCGGTTTGAGAACAGGTATAGTTCAAATTAAGCATTTTATGGTAAAATAACCAAAACGTGTCCAGAATTACCCCGGTCTCCCCTACATACTCGTACAGGGTGTAACAATATGAGTGCACGATTTAAATTTTGTGGCAAGCTCTGAAATTTAGAAGCTGTCGTCTACGATTGTTTCGATTAATAAAAATGGAGCGCTACACAAAGGAACAGCACGTTATCTTTGCGAAAAGGCTGTAAATGCAGTGACTGTGAATGACATTCGTGACTTGAGCACGATAACGAAGTTCTGGTGACCTCAACTGGACGGTATGAATCTGGACGACATGTAGTTTTAAGCCGACGGCGCCACCTGCCACACCGCGCATGAAACAATCGATTTATTGGAGCAACTATTTCCAGATCGATTTAAGCGATTTCTTTCTTTGGGGTTTTGTGGAATCCCAGTTCTATGCGGAATAAACCACAAACAGTTCCTGAGCTCAAGGCCGAGATTCAATGCGTTATCGGTGAGATAGAGCCACATCTCTCACAAAATCTCATCGAAATTTTCATTTAAAGAGCCTGATTAGAGTCTGGTGTTATTTGCCAAATATTTAATTCAATACTTAATCGGAAAATGTCTACTTTATATATCATCACTTACTCTCATATTGGGACACTCTTTATTAGTTTCTTTTCTTATAATTCCGTCATTCGTATTATTTTGCGTTTCAACATTTTTTCTCCTCATATCCTACACTTAATATAAGTGTTTTGATCTGCGAGCATAATATTTTAACTAGTTTAGTTTTGAACTATGTTCGATGAACGCAAAAAGGCGGTTTTTACGAATTGTTAGTTATAATCGAGGTTCTGTTCGAACCATTTAAAGCACTTGATTTGCAGAATCCAACATTGAAATACGAGTAAATAAATATCCAAATAAAAATACAATTTAATTGACAACTTCACAATAATTTTCTAACAACTTTATTACAATTATTAAACAATTTAACATAGATTTTTAATAAGTAATATTAATACTATTTTTGGTCTATAAAATATTAGTTTATTTTCCAATATTCATATTTCTTTTACAGTGCTATGCAACTATATACTTATATATGTATACCATATTTATGTATTGTATATATAAAAATATATGTAACACTTTTAATTGTATGTATTTTCAATTTCACATTATTTCAACTACCTAAAATATAGAATATATATATTTGTAAATAAGTTGGTAGTTTCATACAGAAATTGCATCAAAACTGAAAATCATAATAAAGTGCGGTGGGTTCGTAAAGCGTTTGTTGTTTTTTCTTTTGTTTTGGTGAACAGGCTAACTTTTTTAATAAGTTTAAAATAACTTAAAAAGTTATGTAAGTACTCGTAATTAAATATTTATATTAATGACTTTAACATAATAAGTAATTAAATTAAAAATTTTTAACTATCTATAAAATGGGTATACTATTTTGCTTAACAGATACATATTCTAGTACAATATCTAAATTTCAAATATATTATTTATAGGTACATACATATATATTTATTTTTATAGGTATTTAGGTATTTACTATACTAATATTATTCAATATTAGTATAAAAGGGAACTGATTAAAAAAGAACTGTTATACAGCTTACCATAACAACATTTCACATACATATTCATATACATATTTTTCTAGGATATACATACTTACTACATATGTATATATGTACATACTTATGTATTTATGTGCGACTTTAACAAAAAACTGAAAGTATTGACAAATTTCTTTGATAAAATACACTTCCTAAACAGCTTAAATCATTTGTGATATGTATGAGTAATAAGGCACAAATTTCGTTTGTTTGTAAGTACATACACCTTCGTATACACAGACATACACACATATTTTTATCCATGGCCTATTATCTGAAACCGAAAAATCGGACAAATAAAAATAAACTAGTACTATCTACAAAATGTAAGTATATGCATGTTTCTAAATATGATTGATTAAATACAATCGAGACGATAACTCATTGGACTACACACATTAACTACATATGGTATATATGTACAAATTATTTTGAACCATCTCTGCGTCACTGAATAGATTGTTTAAATATTTACTTCTTATATACGTACGTTGCCAAAACATCTCCCACTAGTCTATATATTGAGTCTTTTGTTGCATCCCTCCATCTTGCTGGACAAATTAAAAAACTATACATAAAATATACATGCATAGGTGCATAATTAGTTTTGAAATTTGTTCGCTGAAAGTAACCTGTGAAATGGGACCTGAGAGGTTTTTGCCCTCACTAATTCCTCACTTTGATGAAATATTGCTTTTTCATTAAATCCAAACGGCTGTGGCAACCTCTTCCACAAAGTGCCGCGCCATATAATGCAACTCTGTGGATAACTGTTCTAAAAATCTTACTTCACGATCAATTGTTTTTCTCCGAATGAAATGCTTCGTATTTGCTTAATTTTTATATAAAATTATTTCCAATAATAAGATTACTGGAGAAAGACAAATGACTAACAGGAATTTGTTTACTTGAAGTATTTTATTTAACTCTAAACTTTATTTAGAATCACAGCAACATTTTCAAATTAGTAAATATATATTTTTTCTATTTAAGATATGTACATAACTTATAAATTTACAATACCTCTGGGAATAATTTATTTCCTGAAGCATACGCAAGCTCTTGGCTTCCAGAGAAATAATTCTGATGAAAGAACTTCAAATTCAGTTAAAAATATACTATATTATTTTCAAACTTCAAATCGATTAAGAAAATTATATTCCTATTCTTTAAACATGAAGTTTGAAGTTCTTTCAGTGCAGACAAAAAGTTAGAGCGCGAGAGCTTTCATGAAAATGAAGGATGCAACAAAAAATACTTGAAAATTAGAAAATACATTAAAGAAAGAAGCTTAGCAGATCAAGTCCAATTTTTGGTGGATCCTAGTTTTTAAATTTGTTTCGACATATGATAAACCAAACTTGAATAATATTAAAATAACTTAACTGACAGTATAATTTTGTAATTTCATTTAGATTTAATTTTTCCAAAACTTTTAAGTTCCATATAGTTACTAATTATTTATTTCTAAAGTGGTTAACTTTCAATCCCATTTTCTTCAATTAAAATAAAGTAAACAATAAAGTCTTAGTCTAAAGCTTCTGAACCTGTCGTTGGTAATAGCCAACATAAGAAGGCACTTGCTAAAAAATGTATACAAACTGATTAGCAATACGGAAAAAATCATTGAGAACTTTGTGAATACTTACTGAATAGCATAGCTGAGAAAACAACTATGGGAATTATACAATTAAGATCTATTAAAAATCCAAATATGAGATTGCCCAAAAGTGCGCCACTCCGCCCAAATGTCATAGACAATGCTGCCGCCATTACTCTATAGAGTTAATAAAAATTTCATTTATATACTTATTCCGTTTTTCAGTTTTTCGTTTATGGTTTCAATTATTTAATACCTTAAGTTTGTTGGAAACATATCAACCATAACACAATACACAGTGCTGATGCTCAGGGATGTTAAGGCTTCAAAAATGCACGACAAAATAAGATTCTCCATTGAAGAGCGAACGAAGTACAATCCGATTGTGACAATACCCGCAGCTGTTAGACTGAATACTGTAAAGAAATTCATTGGAATTGCATTAAATTCATATGCGATTATATTATATTTTTAATATAACTCAATACTAACCCAAGAAGAATTTTATTCCTAATCGATGTACACAAAGGGGAAGCCAGAAACTAGTAGGTATACAAGCAAGTCCAATGATAATAGTGTGAAAAAATACTTTACCTTCAATATTTGAATCGCATTCAACAAAAGTCCTGAGAGAAATTATTGAAAGAAAGAAGAATAATTAAAATTACCACATAATTTTATTGAATAATTGGTAATCTCACGAGTTGGAAACTACAATCGAGGAGACATCACAAACGGACGCATGCTCATTTGGATGCTCTTTTTCGTAATCATCGAATCGCTGAAAAAGTTCGGGGAACCAAACCATTAGTGTATAGTAACTATAAAAGTAGGAACGAAATACTTATTTAATTTGCTATTTTGAAAATAGTGCGAGAAATAATAGCTGCGTTTTATTCGCCACTCGCTCCTAATTATAGCAACGATTTATAGATGTTTGGCGAATAAAACGCAGCTGCTAAAAACTTATGTATGTACCTTGTAGTTAAACAAAACTGTATTCCACATGTGAGCGATGTGTTACGTACATGTGGTTTTTTGCAGAGTGTTTTTGTTTGGTTCCATATTTCAGCTAGTAACAATTTTAATTCATTTGGTTTTCGGAAACGTAAACTTCGTACACTCTTCTCTCCAGTCTTTTCATATGATCGATCAGGTGCGCGTAGGCTCTTACACTGCAATTACTGAATAAGTTTCAAATTTTAAAAAGAGTTAATGCTCTTAATTACCGGATAATCTTCTCGCTTAAGTCCAGTATTTTTAATAAACATATGTACTAGGATTTCCAGAGCTTTTTCAGTTTCACCATGTTCCAAAAGAAATTTTGGACTTTCTGGGAAGGCAAATAACCAAAACCCAAGTAATAAACTGTATAAGTTATGAGAATGCGAAAATTAAAATTATGATTTAGCACAAAAATAGTAATAGTTCTTCATAAACATTTATTTATTTGTATATATCACTCGTTGGTTCAAGACTGTCGTAACTAAAAAAAACATGAATTTAAGAGAAAATGCGTTTACTCTTTTACTCTTTTTCTATAACTTCACACAATTGATAACGACAAATACTCTTCTCACGTGAAGAGTTCATAAGTTAGTATTTTTATGATTTTTTATAAAACAGTTATTTTAGTATACTTAACGAAATAATTTCTTTTTGATTTATGACAGACAGTCTTGCAGCTAACGAGCGATATGGATTCTGCTTTTTAAGTACCTTGGAATCGCACACATAGCTACAAATAAATTCCAACTGTGATAAAAAAATGCTCCGTACCGAATATCAATAACTAATGGGATGATTGACCATGCAATGCCTGAAAATAAAAATGGTAACTTATAATTTTGCTACATATGTACATGTACGTTCTGAAAATATCACATACACATGAAAAATTTAAAGAAAAAATATTATGTGCACATAAATGGGCACAAGCTAAACAAGAGTAGACTGTTCAGTCTGTCAAGTACTGTATGTACTATACGAGTTTGTATGTATGTACATATAATAGCCGATTTGAAAATCTCAAATTTCAGTTTATTGGTTTATAAAACATAGTCAAAAATATTTGTATATACAATCAATTCACAATTCAGTTGGTAATATCATTAGTGTATCTGTCATGAGACAATTATCACATTTACGACAACAACTTTATTTTTCATAATTGGTTTTTAATGAAATTTTTGATTCGAAATTGTTTGCATAAGTAATTGCCATGACCATTAAAATTGGTAACATGCATCTATTTAGGCACAGAAGCATATCAGACTATTTGATATTGAACCTTTCCATGTCAACACGTAAGAAATGAGGAACCCTACTAATATACGTAGGAACCGGGAAACTTTGAATATGTTAAGAAAATCTTGTATCAATTGATCTGAACAACAGAGCCTTGTAGTCATATATATTAAAATGTGGTCTAAAAACCCTGTAATCAGATATTGCTTTTTTCTTTGTGCAAACTAAATACTCGTATACTACATTTTTATTATTAAAACCAATAGCAACACTCGCTGTCAAACATGTCAAAATGAATCCAAAAATATATAAAAAATTGAAAATGTTTTGCTTCATGTTATTTATTACGTTCCCATTCCACCTTAAATGATATATCTTTGCCAAAGTGAATTAACGTTCTGCGTTTAACGTGAACCGGATCATTGAATAGCAAATTTAAGTATTTACAAAAGGAAACGTTTTAGACTCTTCTTTACGTAAGTGGAAAGTCAGGGTTTAATTTCTAGGGCAAGCGATAAATAAATACTATATAAATTTCCTACACATAAATCGTCTCTTAATTAGCATCGAATTCGAAAAAAAATGCAATGAAAAAGTTTTTCACTTTGCCAATGGCGAACGTCAAAAATGGTTATTACACAGAACCACAAATTAAAACTTTTTGACTTCCGCTACGGTGATTTGATGATTTTCTGACAGAGAATACTGCTCAGATCAGTTCCTCCGGAGTCAGTTATAGACTGCAACGTCAAAATTTTTTGAATGACCACATCTAGGAGTCGATAGGGGTTTGATACATTTTTTATTTGAAGTCATACAGCTTTGAAGTAAAAAAAAAAAAAAAATGGTTCGTTATGCAAAGCTTAAAAGTTTTTACTTTTACACCAACCTTCTACCTTCTTACTTTACTTTACTTTTAATGGCACAACAGCCCATGGAGGGCCTAGGCCGAGCTTTTTCGCATCCACTCATGTTGTGCGTGTTATATTTGTACATGAATGGAAGGGACCTACAGTTTAATGCCGAATCCGAACGGCGAATTGAAAAGCTTTTCATAGCAATTTTTACTCTTGTAGGTTTGCCATTGCCTGCCAAGAGGTGGTGCCGTGTAGAAAAATTATTTTTTTCTGCTTTTTTTTTTTTTTTTTTTTTTTTTTTTGATTTTGCAATTACTTATACCAAAAAACCACGTGAAGAGGGGTATGGAGAGCAGGTGGAGGGTTGGTGTAAACAAACAAAAAATTATTAGCTTTTCATAACGTAAAATTTTTCATCAAACATCAAAACTGAAAGACTACAAAAGAAAAGTCGTTCTCACCGACACCAATCAGTCTTCTATGGTGAACTTAAAGTCCTCGTAAAAAGAATTTTGACGACACTAAAATCCTATATTAATCGTCGCGGAACTAACATCTTTAACAGAATTATTGTAATTTTTGTAAGCATTTTGTACCATTCTAATGGAAAAAATCACTTAAAGTATGATCTTTCAAGTTGTGTCTTTTAGTGTTATTGTATTTAGAACTCTCAATCATAAGTAAGTAATTAATTTAAGTTTACACATACACATCAAATTTTAATCATACCTGGTAAGAAAATTATTCCAAATGTCCAAAATAACTCCATCCAGCATAAAATTTTTTCTCTATATTTTGTTGGCTGAAATTCACCCAGATATGGGAAAACAATGCCCATCGCACCAGCTACACTGTATAAGAGATTTTATTAAGAATATTTGATACATGTTCAATACATTTGTTTAATTAGTTTTTCCAAAAAGCTAACAGCAGATTTAATACTTGTAATGTACATATGCGCGAGTACCACATTGTACGAGTAGAGTATATTTTAAAAGTGAAACACTTACTTAAAGCCATTGAAGAATCGTATAAATAAAAACACTAAGTAAACTGGCGCTAATGATGACAACAATCCACAAATGCCATCAGCTAAAAGTGTTGCTATCAAAACGATTCTGCGCCCCTTTGTGTCCGCCAAGCATCCCCAAAAATATGAGCCAATTAACATTCCTAGCATGGGAGAGGCCGATAGCCAACCCTTGTCCTGCGATGTCATCTCAAAGTCGCATGTAGCTGAAGGAAGGACAAATGATATGATGGTCACACCGATTGCTGTATTCATGTATATGAGGCCACATACTGCCAGCAATAGTAAGTGAAATTTCCCAAAGCCGGTCTGAACCAAAGCATTTTCATAGTCACTCGCCAAGTCCTCAAGAAAATCAAGGCCTTCAATAAATATATAAAAAACACGCAGCATTTTTAAATTTTTATCGAGTATATACCAAATAGTTATGAAATACATAGTTAAGTTAAATATTAAGGACATAATAGTAGGTATGATTAAGTTATTACTGTTGCTGGCTTGTTTGTTCGTTTGTTTACATACATATGCGTTTATAAATAGTTTCGATGGCTTGGTTATTTCTATTTCCTTAATTAATAAATGCGGAAGAAAGTGTATGCGTATGTGTTTGTTTGTATGTATGAACATATGCGTGTATTGTACACATAAATACATACATACAAACAAACATGTTTATATGTAACAACAATCGAATGATGAAATAAATAATTAATGACGACTTTACTATGCGATGTTAATGTGAATCATTTTCTCTTACATACTACGGATGCCAACTTCTGGGCTTTTACTAATCAAGGGATTTTTTAATTTCGGGATTTTTTAGTGCAATCCCGGGATCTCAGGATTAGTCCCAGAATGCATTGTATGCTTTGAATATACTCGTAAGTCTATTACCATATAATATTCTGAAATATCAATGGACAAAATATTAAACAAATACATAATATATTCTTCTTTTAATGACACAGCAGCCCTTTGAGATCCCAGACCGAGCTTTTCGCATACATTCATGTTGTGCGTGTTATATTTGTACATGAATGTTTTATGCCGAATTCGAACGGCGAATTGAAAATCTTATAAAAGCTTTGTGAAAAGCGAAATGAGAAGCTTTTATATATACATTAATATAAAACAATAAAAAGGGTTGTAAAGGGTTAATTCATAAATTTTATGGTAAATACTTTTTATTTTTACTTTTTAATGGCACAACAGCCCATGGAGGGTCTAGGCCGGCTTTTCGCATCCACTCATGTTGTGCGTGTTATATTTGTACATGATATTTGTACAGTTTAACGACGAATCCGAACGGCGAAGTGAAAAGCTGTTCATAGGCAATTTTTACTCTTGTAAGTTTGCTATTGTCTGCCAAGAGGTGGTGCCATGTAGAAAAATTATTTTTTCTATTTTTTGAGCAGTCCAACGCACTACCACTACGCCACAGCGACCACAAATACAGCAGACTGATTTTATTTAACTTATAAGTATGCTAATACTTATACATATACGAGTATATTATTATATCTATAATATACAAATGTATATCACAAAAAACTAATATGTGCCAATAAAACTCGATAGAAGTTCTTTGGTGGTATTTTTTATAATGAAGAAGAAGAGAGAAGATGAAACTTTTTCAGATTAGAACTTTTTTTTACCAAGGAGATATTCTATGTATGTAGGTTAAATAGTCTATTGAACATCTTTTGCAAAAATATTGTTGTTAACTAGTCCCGGGATTCACACGTACTAATCTCGGGATTTTCAGCCCTTTAAATAGTGCGTGATTCCGGGGTCTACCGATCCCGGGATTGGCAACCCCAATACATATACATATCTGAAGGCACATAATATAATGGAAGTAATTAAATTGTAATGAATTTAAAATAACTTACTCATCCTGTGTTTGTAATCCAATTGGTCCCAAGTTGATTTGAAGATAATTCGTTCGCAGTTTTTAAAGCCAAACTGAATGAAATTAACATGAAATAGTACTTATATTTGGAAATTAAGTGTAATAATAAAGAAATATTTCCTTCCACAGGAAGTTTTTCTGCGATAATTTTCTTATCACTTTACACTTTCACTTTATTATTTAATCTATGCACTTTATTCACTTATACTGAGCAATCTGAAAGTATAAGTTTATATGATGCAACCAATTTATCGATATTAGTTCCTTATTAACTTTTGTGATAACTTCTTGCTTTGTACTGACTGCAGATATTCACTTTATTTTTTATTATAACTATTTTCAATTTGGTTAGATATAGTAGATATTTCAATTGATCTGAAAATTAAACTGATTTTTTAATTTCATATACACATTCTATATAAACATGTATGTATAAATACTTAACAAATATTCTACATACATAGCTAGGGTACATACAGTGGGAAGCAAAACTGTCCAGATGTTTCGGATTTTTATATTTAGTTATGATATTAAAATGAATCGGAATTTGATAAATATTTTTGATTGATTTATATCATTCAACATTTGTCCTAAAATTTAAACCAAAAATTCTCTATTCGCACACTTTTACACACAAGTGTTTTCAAAAAAGTATGTTGTGGTATTATACCGGTGTTCACATGGACTAATCCCGGGACTTTCAGGACTTTAAATAGAGCGGGGTTTTAAATAATTATTGTAGTAGAAGATAAATATTTGATTCAATATTTGGTCGATTGTATTTAAAGTTAAAAAAATAACAAATATAATATGAAGAAAACTCCAATCGATGTGTAAATATACTGCAAAAACTATGAACCAAGTTGTCAGTGCGTACACAGCTAGGCGTGAGATAAAAAGAATAGATTTGGTTGCAAGCTTAAAAAAAACCGGCTCCTTCAAATCAAAATGTTTAACATTGCTTGAAATTTTGTAAGGATCACAAAAACTGGAGTATCGATGACTGGAAACGGGTTATTTGGAGTGATGAAATAAAAGTCAACCGGAGTATTACTGGCATCGATCGGGAGAGCGCATCTAGTGAGGAAACGCTGAAACATGGCGGCGAAGGTAAAATGGTTTGACGGTGTTTCACCTGGTGGCATATCGGTTTTATTTAAATATTATTGAAATCAATCTTCCTGAATTTGTTGACAAATGCTCGTGTACACTCGATGAAATCCTCTTCTAGCAAGATGGAGATCCGATACAATAACCTGCACAGAGTCCGGATCTAAATTCGATAGAAAATTTGTAGGCTACCGTTAAAAGGAGGCTGGGTGCATATGAAAACCCACCATAAACCATCGACGAACTCTGGGAAAGAATACAAAGGGAATTGCAGTGGATTGGCCACGAAATTATAGAAAATAAAATGAAAAAGAGTCCGAATAGAAAAATTTGTTGTTTATGTATTAATTTTTTTTTTTTTAAATTAATTTTTTATTGGTTTTTGTTACTACTAATGAAATAAATCAATCAAAAATATTTGTGAAAATCCTTTTGGAATAATCATTTTAAAATCTGAACTATAGAGATCCAAAACATCCGGACAGTTTTGCTTACCACTGCATATTTATGTATGTTTCCTAATTTGATGAAATCACTCTTCTCAATTATTTAATTTCGTAGAAACATTTCAATTCTTAGGACGATACACAAATTTGAACAATTAAGTACACTAAATAAATATTAAATATTTAAGAAGTCACCATTAAATTTGTTTTTCAATTAAAGTTTGTTAAAAAGCATTCTTACACATTAATATTCTTAATTTTGAAAAAAAGTTAATGCCTGTTTGTTAAGTAACACCTCAAATTGATGAGCCGAGGAAGAATAAATCTTATTCTTTTCCTTTTTCTGGCATAACATCCCAAGCTGGGCCTAGGTCGAGCTTCTCATATCCTTTCATGTTCTGTGTGTTGTATTATTTTTAAACGCTTCCCAATACATCGAGAAATTTTTTGTTAAATAAAATTACTTGGTAGAAATTCGTAAAAGGGGGCTTCCCACTTGCTCTAAACTTGTACTTGTCAGAGACCCCTACTTCGAGCATTTCCCAATGGTTTTTATTTTGTAAGTATCTATTTTAAATTCTGTTCCTTAATGTAAAGAGATGATTCATGGTGAAGTAACTCCTTAATGTTAGGAGTTATTTCGTTTTCGTCTGTTAGCAGATATTTCATTAT
The DNA here is from genome assembly GCA_958295655.1 of Palloptera scutellata. Classification (NCBI taxonomy): domain Eukaryota; kingdom Metazoa; phylum Arthropoda; class Insecta; order Diptera; family Pallopteridae; genus Palloptera; species Palloptera scutellata. The sequence goes on from OY282450.1 coordinate 88,659,005, forward strand.
GAATTAACTCCTAAATGTCAGGACTTATTTCATTTTAACTTGAGGAAATATTTCATCTGGATTTATGATATTAGGAGTTATTGCATTTGATGTTAGGAGGTATTTCGTTAGAAGCTATTGCGCGGATCCTAAATATATGCAAACCCCTTTCCTTCTCACTTTTTTAAGCAATATTTATGTATAAAATGTATTTTAATTTAACAAGGTTTAGTAAGATAGAAGAGACTTATTTTAGTTTTTGGATTTATAGCAAAAAGTATCAATGAGACATAATTCTACGAACGATTTCTTTTTATCAATATGAGCAGAAAGAAAGGCACAGAAAATCATTTGAAAGCAATTGCTAATCGAAAACGAGTGAACTTATGACTAAAACTCATTGTAAACATATAAATTAGACTTTATTAATAGGTCTTTAGAACCAGTGGACCCATCAATGAAAATACCTTTCGTGAGTTGCAATTCGATTTGCACTATCAAAATCTAAAAAAAATTATGTTGTTGCGTGCAAACGCCTACAGATTTCTGTTTAGAATTGTCAAAATAGTGTGTTGAAACTGATTAGGTCTTAAAGTAAAGTATGTATTTAGAGTGCCTTACCCCTTAAACGTTGATTCTAGCCTATTATTATTATCATTATTAAATTAACCTTGGTTTATAATATTATTTGATTACCAAATTATTTCTGCTGGATTATTTTGAAGAATCTCGAAGATTCGCGACTATACTTTTCCTGTGGAACAATTTCAAAATGAAGACAATTTTCCAGATAAGGGACCCCAAATTAGTCTATTTCCAAATCTCACCGACCCCCCACTATTTTGGCTTGGCAAATACAATTGTATTTGACAATCGGCCGAGCAGAAGCCAAGCTCGTCAAGTGGGATTTACTGGAAATTTTATATATCTGGATTTGAAACTCAGGGTTATGAGCTACAACATTCCTTGCTTCCATCCAGGAGAGCACTTCCACCGCCCCTTAACTCTCCTTGGGTAAGAATCATTTTTAGACCAACTTTCATCTCACGGCCAGCTGTAACTAGCTAGAAATATATCGTCCACTAAAATATTGTAGCCCCAAATATCCTCTATAATTTACCTTTGAACAGAAATGCTCTATATCATACCTTCAAATTTATACAACAAAAATCACGTGTCAACCATATATTTGATAATCGCCGTCAAAGGGTTAATTATTTTTAACCAAATAAAGTGTAAAAAATAATCAAAAATGAAAAGTGGAGGATTTCTACGTTAATTGAGATAATTTTGTCATTATTCACACATACTTAAGCACATATGTATTCTTGTTCATTTAACCCATTCAGAAGCAATGGCCGCTTTTCTAATAGATGTTGTCTTACATTAAAGTTATAGTATCTGGTGCATGTATTGCTGATCCAAAGGGTACAATAATTAAGGACAAAAATTAACCAATTAACTCACAGTGATCTCCAAAAAAAAATGTCCACACCGAAAAAAAACTGATATTAGTAAAATTAATAGTTTAGTATAGCCCAAAATAATTTTTGCGAGTATGTTCGTTTTCAGAAATCATCACGATGTTTAATTGTGTTCCATTAGTTTTTCCTTTTAATTTTAGTGAGAAAACACATAATTTAATTTAATTTCGACAGCACCTTCTAAATAATTTTCTTCTATGTATGTTGACATTGAAGCAATCAGTTTAATAAATATATTTATGTGTGTGTATGTACATGTGTGTACATATATACATTCGTATAAATGGATATGTGAAAGTACGAGTACTTATGCTCTTCCTAATCCAATTTAAGTATTTGTTTGCAAATATGCGGATTTCAAAGTTCCTAATAACTATACCCGCAAGAAACATCACATTTTAATCCAACTGAAAATAGGATATTCACGAATTTTCAGCGTTATGTTTTTAATTGAATTAAGCTAGTTATTGTTTATAAGTAAATGATTCTTATTGATTTTTGCAATGTGAACTTGACTTCCGAACGCCAGTAATAATTCCATTTGCCACGGTTATCACAGGATCTTATTTCGCTTATCATTCTTTTACGATTTTAATAATGACCAACGGCACAAATCGCCACATTCGTCTATTTACGAACCGTGACGCTACAGAACTAACCAGGAGCATACACATTTAGAGCTTGGAAACCATTTAAAGCGCTAAAGCCATCGCATTGTACATACTACATACACGGCTGTGTGCTTTCACAATTGGGTTGGGTCCCGATGACCCACGATTGTCAGTCAGTCTGTAGTTGTATTTTATACATATATGTATGTATAGTATATGCATGGATGTAGTATAAGTATGTATGTATATATTTGTTTGCGAGCATTCACACACACACAAGAACACACACACCTGCACACATCGGTATGCATGTGAGCTTACAAATATACATACATAACTTTTACATACAACTACAATTATAAAACAAAGGATATTTTTGAGCGTGAACGAATCGCCTTAGTCGTAGGTCGAGCATGTTCATTCGTCGTAGTTCAAATGGATATATGTACAATTTGATGTGTGTCGTCTGCGTTATGTGTGGAGAAATATGAAAACAGAAGACACTTGTTGTTGCATTCTATTGATTTACTACAAATACAAAACAAACGCATACATATACAAACTACAAAATAAAACATAAATATGAATAAGGGTGTACTGCAATACTGGAAACTTAATGAATTAGAAAGGTACTGAACTTCTAATAACTAAAGCAGGCCAGTCAAAAAAATTACGATTATTTCCGGCCACCACGAGTTATAGCATGAACTGTGGTTGAACTAGTTTTTTAACCCTTAAATACATATCATGAGGATCATTGCGTATCATTATGATAATACAAGTACATATATCAATAGACTATTTATTGCATTTTTCTGACAATACGTTCTAAGAAAATATATGTGAGGAAACGAAAGCAAGAAAAATCTATCGAATATTGAAGCCATGGTAAAGGTACCAATTAAAGCTAATTCAGTCCAATCAAATGAACAGAAATTAAATAATGTAGAAAAGGTCAAAACTGTAAACTCAAGTGCTACAGTAAAAATATCTTTGTACAGTGGTCGCCTTGGCGTAGTTGGTAGTGTGCTGGTATGCTACGCAGAGTGTCAAAAAAGGGACAAAACCCATTTTTCTACACGATACCACCTCTTGGAATCCTGTCATACAAAAATTTTTACATATAACTACCTCAAAAAAGGAAAAAAACGACAGTTACTACATTTTTCACTCCATCCCAATATATAACAAATCGTTACCTGAATGTAGAAAGGACGTAACTAACATTTTTTTTAACAACATATTTTTTGCAAATTTGAATGGATTGTACTTAAAAACATCAGAATCTGCCAAAAGCTTATATACTCAGCAAAATGTTAGTTAGGTCTTTATTATATTAAGGTAACGATATACAAATATGTATGTATGTTTACATTTTCATTAATCGCAATATAGCATATAAAAGGTAAAAAGTTATTAATTATTGGAAATCGAATCTAGTATCTAGCTCCTTCTAGTAGTTTGGGAAGTGAGAAACGAATGCTCCCTGTGTATATGTATGTATGTACTCATATACCAAGTACAACAAGTAAAATATATTTGTATGCACTTACTATATGTACATTAAGGCACCTCAAGTCTTATAGAAGGAGAAAAAGTTGTCGCCACTCTCCTAAAAATGACCAATGATATATTTTATAAAGATAAGCAAAATATATTAGGTCTAGCTATAAGCTAAGATATGCTGAATTGTTGTGAAAGCAAACTCTAAAAATCTTCTATTTTTATATTAGAACATGTTGGCTAACTACAATAATTTGTGACCAAATAAAATATTACACTTAAATGATAATAACACATCAGCTTCTGTCGGCTCCTTTACAATAATACCTAACATTTGAGGCGAATATCGAAAAAAATGCTTGAATTTTTTTGTTTTAATATTAGCAGACATTGCTTAAGTAAGGTACATCGCAAAAAATATTAAAGAACTCATTGTATCCTGTCTCTTATCAGATTTTTCTAAAATTTAATGCATTCGAGTTTCTATTATCTGTGACCTTTTATGTATTTGCCATAAAGTAAGCTAATACAAATCTTACCAAAATAAAGATAATTCTTAAAGCTTTCCTTCAAAACGATCTTGCTCATCGCTAAAGATGAAATATTTGTGAGATTTAAAAAAGAATATCTGGGTTTATTTTTAGTATGAAGAGGCTTTGACAACTTTGTTGAGGCGTTTTAACGTACAAGTGTATTACAATAATATTTTATAAATACCATACATCTACAATAAGTTCAAGCTTCACCTTGGTAAAGCTGCACTTTTATTGTTATTTTATCGTTTTTGCCATACTGAGGTCAAAGTAGTGTATTTTTATGCCTCTAAAAACAAGTGTTTAGTAAGCTCAAAAGCAATTAACAATTTCCCGCGCCGGGGAATAAGAAAGAGCGCGATATACCGGCTTCCTTTTAATGTTTCGCTAATTAGACGTAATAATATATGGTACTCGTATAGTATATAACACGTAAAGGTTGGGAGTGGTGGTCGAGTTGATATCATGTGCTCTGGGTTAGTGAAGGGCAACGGCAGGGAAAATGAAGGGCAAATAAAGTATTAATGTTCGTTATGAAAAATAGAAATAGATACACGAAATATCAAAATTAAGAATGCTGAAAATTTAATGAATCAAATCAACCAAAATAACTCAAAATAAACTCAATAGTTTTTTGAACATATCTCAAATTTTGTTTATTTTTTCATTTCTATGTAGACAGAAAATTAATACCTACGGTTGGTAAGGGTAATTGGTCAATAAATTATAATTCGTCTATAAATACAGTTGTTTTCTACAGTTTGTGAGATATGCTCTTTGAATTGTTAAAATTGAACAAAGCGAAGACGATGCATTTCCATTTAAATGCATTAACATTTAAATGTGTTAAATCGATACTTTCTTTCTTTTAATGGCACAACAGTCAATGGAGGGTCTAAGCCGAGCTTTTCGCATCCACTCATGTTGTGCGTAATATATTTTTAAATAGAATGGAAGGGACCTACAGTTTTATGACGAACCGTAACGGTGAAGTGAAAAGTTTCTCTTTCTAGGTTCAAGACGTGGTGCCGTGAAGAAAAATTGTTTTTTATACTTTTTAATTTTATCTGTGACAAGCAAGATTTGAACCCTGGACACTCTGCGTAGCAGGCCAACGCACTACCAACAACACCACAGCAACCACAACTAAAAGCAAGAAGAATATGAGAAAGCAACAAAGAAATGGAAGAATTCGAAACAAGGTTCTAATGATTTTCTTAAGTATATTCTATATATTAGACAAAAAGTAAATAAGCTTTTAGGTTACATATAAATAATTAACTGTGTGAAGAATATGAATAGCTTATATATGTTTGTTTTTTTTTACATTCGAGTACATATATATTTACCAATATGGATCAGAGCCTAGCATAAGAAAATTTAAGAGAACCATATGGAATTATTCGCGAAAAGTTCGGCCTATGCCGTCCCATGGGCTGTTGCGTATGAAACGCAGGAGACGTCATCACGGCTTCGCTATGGTAATGATATTTGAAAGATCAGAATGGCGTTCACATATCAACAAGCAACAAGAACCAGCATTTCTGCTGATCATCAACTCACAACTACCTCTTTTTTAAGCACATTACTACCTATTTTCTCGTCGATTAGTAACCATAAGTTATCTATGCAACTGAGAATCCTTGGAATCAGACGTAGATCCCGGTGGTTGCGGCAGTATTAAGCCGCAAGTGTACTTATTTCATAGCCAGGTAAAAGCATGTGCTTAAATAGGAGTACATATCATAATGATTTCTTAAACATGCCCCTTTTCTTTCTTCTTTCCTCTTATCGATACATACTTTTTCAAAATATGTATAATGTTTCATGTATAAAATAAAAATTAAAAATAACATAAAAAACTGCAGTTATCATGAAATATGTTAGGGGAGTTCATTATTTCACCACCACTGTTAATTCAATAACTAATTTTAAAAATTTTAAAGCTTTTAAAATACTTTCTACGGGCTATACAAATAATGACTCTACGAGAACCTCTATTAATTTGCGTGGCATGGCCCACGTGCACAGGGGCCATATACGTACAGGGGCCATATACGTATATATGTTGCTTTCGTAGAAAACCCTTAAACTTAAGTATTTTGGTTTTTATCGCAAATTCTTCAATGTTCTTTTTGAAAACAAATCTTTTTTGCACGACGTCATTATAAGTATCTTATTTGCGAAAACTTAAACACGAAAACACAAAATTAACAACAAAATAACAAGCAAGCAAAACATTTCCCAACATTTGACTGCAGCGTATTCCGAGTATTGTGTCTCAGTTGTACGAGTATGAAATAAATAAATAAATAAATAGATAAAATGCATTGCCAAAAATTTTCAATGACAAGATCATTGCTACGAGTATCTTCTTCATGCTTGACATATTCAGTTCTAATGTCATTTTGAGAACGTATTTTAATTTATTGTTACCAATTTTTATATATGTATGTACTATTTATTTTCTTATTAGGAAGAATGTGGACAGGAAAGCACATACATAGTAAATACACACTCAAATGCACACATAATCGTTGAAATTTTATTGAATTAAATTGGTTATTTGTTTATGGTAGTTTCATTTAGAATATCATTTGTTTCTTGTTTGGACAGCCATTACACATTTTAACACATTTTCACGTGAAATTATTCTTATATAATTGAAATAAACGTTAAATTGCCGTTTATTTTAATTTTACTCTATTACACATCGAAATAATTATTTAAGGATTATATTTTCATTTTTAATACCACAATTACAAGTCACGCATGCATTTCACGCACGAATTTCACGCACGCATTTACCCCGATAATTTTACAGTGAAAAAAATTTTAGGAAAATCTTGCACCGAGGATCATCACTAAAACGGAACGTTATGACAAAAAGTTTGATGAGAACTAAATTGTAATTGTAATGTTTTCGTTTTCAGTCTTGTTGGCGGAAAAACATTGATTCGGAAAAATCTCAGCAAAAACAAAAAGACATGAAAACCCTGAAAAGCTCATTTATTCTTTCACGAGTTCTATTTTGCTACTCTACTAATTGGCCAAAGAACAAGAAAACGAAATTTTGTGTTCTACAATACTTAATGACGTCAACAACACATTTGATATGTAATGAATAACCAAAGAGAATGTGAAATTTTCGTTGAATAAAATTTGAGTTGTTGGTGAACATTGAACTAATTCTTAATTGCAAAAAATGTATTGCATGTATTATTTCCTTTTTGTGACAGTTCTACAAAAAAGGATGCCAAGAATTATGAAATTGTTTTTGAATTAACCGAGTACTAATAATTAATTCATGAGTGGCTGAACAGAAAATATTAGAGAAGAGAAAGTGCTAAAATATTGAAAACTTGATATGAAAGAGGGAAAATCTATAATCAAGTGACAATTCTGATTTAAAGAAAATATTATTCGTGCCCATAAAAAATTTTGAGCTTACCTACGAATAGTTGAAAAAGGGTGTTCAAAAGTAGGACTGATTCTTTTTAAAACTTTTTTAGAAAAGTATTTTGTTATTGTTGTAGAACCATCCATGGTAGAACATTATCAATATTGATTATTTAAGGACACACATGATTTTATGAATTCATTTATATTTATATAGTATGATATATATCATTTATGAATTCATTTATTTATAAGTAGAAAACATTTATTCTATTCATAGACATAATACTGTGCATACATATAGAGTGTCCTGTAAGGCAAACTCATCCCTTGGGGGTGCTATTAGGCCAGCTCATAAATGATCAGAATATCAAAATGTGTATACTTACTTTACTTTTAATGGCACAACAGCCAATGGAGGGCCTAGGCCGAGCTTTTCAAGTGCCACAACTACAAAATTCCATATTTTAAGATTTAAATTTTTGTTACTGAACGCTGAACTGCACTGCTATTGATTACAATCGAAAATAAATATAATACTAAGTATCATACTTGGAAAAAAATGGTTTACCCTATTGATGAGTTTCCACGAAATTTACAAAAAAGCGGAAATACCATATTTCAAAAAATGAAAATTTTTTCACTAATATAATTTTTCAATATTCTGATTAGTTATGAGCTAGCATATTACGCCTCCAAGGGATGACGTTGACTTTTGGAACACCATGTATTATGTACAAATAAATATTGTAGCTGATGCAATTTTATTACTATTAAGCCGTGGCACTTTCAGTTTTAGTAATTTTACCAAGCTAAAAACGAAAAAAATTTTAACAAAATACTTGGGATGTGTCCTTCTACACTTTAAGTACAAGCAAGAATGATTTTGTTGAAAATATCTTAGAAAGTATGACATTTTGTATTGTAAGTATTAATGAGTTAATATATACATCGATAAATTTTTAAATCAGAGAACCAAAACTTTGTTTTGGTGACCACGAAAATGTCTACATTAATCTCGACAGGATAATGGAAAGTTTGTTAAAAATATTTTTATACAGAAAAACCAGTGTAAAAATCATATTAAATTGTAGTGTGGAATAAGGTAGATAAATAATTATGTGCGAATAAAACTATCAAATTGGTAAATCTCTTCTTCATTGTATTGTTATTCACAATGCCAGTAGCACTGGCAAATTGAAGAAGCTTTCCAGCACATAAAGGAAATAATTTTAGCTGCGAATATCGACATTACTGACACTACACATTTTCTACAACAATGTCATGCTGCTAGCATACGCTTATGATATTGACATCATTGGCATCAACGCGCGAGCAGTCAGTGCAGCATTGTCCAATCTGGAAAGGGAATCTCGCCGAGTGGGTCTAGTGGTGAACGAGGACAAAACGAAATGCCTTGTACCAACAAACAAAAAGTCACGGCGTCTTGGACAAATTATTAATGTTGACAATTATACTTTTGAAGTCGTCAAGGACTTCGTTTACGTAGGATCCAGCATTAACACCAACAATAATGTCAGCCTTGAGATCAAGCGGAGATTAACTCTTGCCAAGAGGTGTTAGTACAGGCTCAGTAGGCAATTGAGAAGCAAAGCTCTCTCTTGTCCGACGAAAATAACGCTCTATAAGTCCCTCATCCTTCCCGTTCTAATATATGATGCCGAGCCGTGGACATTGACCATCAATGATGAGAGGCTGTTAGGAGCATTCGAGAGGAAGATACTCAGTAAGATCTACGGTCCAATATGCGTGGACGACATGTATCTAATAAGATAGAACGATGAGCTGTACGCCGACACTGACATAGTCAAGCGTAAAAAATCCAGTGGCTTCGCTGGCTGCCTCATGTTATTCGAGCCACTGTGGAGGAACACACAGAAGAGAACGTCCAATCTCCATTGGAAAGACCGGACACACGGTGACCTGACGGCACTTGGCCTTATCAACTGGCACGCATATCAGAGGTCACTGGCGAAGATTTATAGAGGCGACCAAGACCGATCATCTTCTTTCATTATTAGCAGTTCACTGTAGTGTTGTCATAGAAACCAGAGATCAACATATGTACTAGCTTTACATAACAACTATAAATAAGTATATGCGTTATCTCTGGAGATATCTTTCCCATGCAATTATCACTGCTATACATAACTAGGAACTATAGCTATACATAACTAGGAGCGAGCTCCGAATAAAACGCAGCTGTTGTTAGAAATTTTCAAAATTTATTTACATTTTATGCAGATTAATAATATTAAATGCATATTTTATTTTTGTTATATTTAATACAATAATTTACTGTATTTATTAGGTAATTATTTTAGTATGTATTTACAATATCAATGAAATTAATATTTGAGTGCCTGCTCTTATAAATTAATTAAAATTAATATTATGTATCATCTGTATTGTGAATGGGTGATAAACTGGTACTTCTATTGAAACCGTTAGTTATTTCACTTTTGGAAGTGTGTGTACTTGTCTCAGTGACGCCGCATGACATAGGAGTAGCATTAACGAAACAGAATGGTGATGTATCATAATACGATGGGAATATAGTGCCATGATGAGAGGCGGCAGCAGAGGCCGCTGCCAGATACATATTGGTACCATAAATTCCCTGACGTTGGGCAATTTTTAAACGTGATGTTAGTTGTTTTTTCCATTTTGTTCGGCGATTTTGAAACCAGGTTTTTATCTGAACTTCCGTTAAGTTTAATGTTTTTGAAAGCTCCATGCGTTTACTCACGCTTAGGTATTTATCCTGTTTAAATTCGTTTTCGAGCTTCTCCAGCTGCTTAGCACTGTAGGCTTGCCTTGGTTTCCGATCTATACCCTGCTTACGAAATCGTTTGCCTGTGGGTTTTGGAACTGAAGCGATTATTTAAATTTTTAATAGCTTATATCAAAAGCTAAATATTACCTTGAACACTGAGGACATGATGATGATATGGTGAGGATATTAGTGACTTTGTGGGTACACCCAACCAGTTTGCATATATTATCGGTGTTTGGTGAATTCCGGCATAGGAATGCAAATTTTGAGCTGGATCGGATATGCTTAAAGTTCTTCTGTGAAACTGTTCATTAAATCCTGCGAGGTCTTCAAGAAATGTGTTGGTTTTCGAGTTCAATAAATTGACAAAATTTGTGGTAGCTATAATAAAAAATATAAAATATTCACAATTCGTAAGTTCGTTTTCTTTGGATAAGGTGAATATAGCCCAACTATATAACCTTTCTATTTTTAAGGTTTGCCGAGAGTGTTTGTTTATCACTCTTATTTTGATCACTTTTGAAATTGTGGCTTTGTCTTAGTTAATAGATAATTTAGGAACTGCATCTTTTTTATATTTGTCTAATTTCTAGTCCCATTTGTGTTTGTTTTATTACTGATTTTGTGCTCACGGCCTGAAGGTATAGAAACATGATGTTTTCATACAGGCAAGCGTATACGTCCGATCTCATGTAGGGCAGAGAGGGGACTTATGCATAGAATTTTGTTTTAGAATTTTTAGTACGATTAAAAACAAAACTTTTGGATTGATAAGTTTGTTGAAATTTCAAACAATTAAAACCTGACCCAAAATGAAAGAAAATGGCAAGTTTCGATAAACACTGTTTCTTTGAAAAAAAAAACAAAAATAATTTAATTGGACTTTTGCAAATGAAGGCTTCTTCCGACCCCGATGGGCTAGAAAACTTTATTGCAGGCGTGCAAATTACAAGACTGTTGCGCTCGCTGATGATATCTAAACGACCTTTTTGCTTTCTTTTGATATTTTTCTTCTTTTTCGCGCGCTTTTATGCGTAAATTGCCTCATTCTCAGGCGAAGTCAAAATGATGGTTTCCATTGCCTTTCGATCGCGTTTGATTTCTTTGCCTTAGTGGCATGGTTCAGAGGACCAACCGGAAAAAAATACTAAACTCACCAAAGAACAATTTTGAAATTGAAAAAAACATTCGGACTACTACTAATCATGCGTATCAAAACTTCGCACTTAGGTTAAAAATTGTGGAATATGGAATGTTGCAAACTCCCCACAAAAGTTGCTCCACAACTCCCAACTCTTTACATTTTCCAAAATTATTTATAAAAAATTCCTTTTGTATGTCGAAAGGATATTGACTGCAGAATTTTTGTATGTATTCACTTTGGTCATCAGCTTAAACAAGTAAGTGGATAAATCAGAAAATGGTGCGAAACTGAGAACGTAACAAATACTAGGTGAAAAGTTAGATCTTTGCGCGAAAACAATATAAGATTAGTTGGAAATGTGTCAGAACTTTAACCATATGTATGAGAGATATTGGCTCCCCATATTGCAAAACTCACCACTCTACCCAACTTTTTGGTAATAGGCTCCGTTTCTTGGTTTGTTGGGAAGGTTTGGTGTCTCTCACATTGACTTTGCTTAACACACAAATGTGGTTCTTGAGGGAATTTTTTCAAGGTTTTTTTTAGATTACCGCCTTATAAAACTTGTTTCTCCATACAAAAGCGATAAACTCTAATTGTTTTTCGAAAATATTAGAAACCTAATCTCAAACGTTATTTAAATTCAGAAATCAAGATTCAGAAATTTTTATAATCGGTTTCCACAGAACACTGGAAGACGGTTAAACCCATTTTGAATTTTCGTAAGTAAACTGAAAAAGTTTTTTTTTAAATTTTATTTCTGGTGCAAGTAATTTGGTTCCAAGAAAGTTCAGTTTCAAATATACTTCAGATATACCCGTAAATGTTGTGCTGAGCTGCCGCGGCATTGTTCATGGAGACGGTTTGTTTGAAGCGTTATTTCTTAAAAAAATGTTGTTGTTGTTCAAATCGATTTTTTTAAGTTGTAAACGGTTTATAACTATTTTTAATTTTAACTAAAATATCTTTATTTAGCTCAGGTAGAAAACGCGCTCTGATGGCTATCTTCAATCGTCAATAACTTTGTAAATATAAATATTTTTTTTTTTAAATGTCTTAGAATTTCGCAAGGATTGGACCCTTTGATTCTTGATCAGTCAAACTGGGACATGCTGTGTATTGTTAACAGTTATCAATGATATTATTCTGTATGTAGTACGAAATAGTCGAAAATATAGCCAACATTTTTAAGAAAAAAATTATGATAATATAAATTATATTAAGTAAAATATAATTATATAATTATAGTAAGTAAAATAAATAAACTTTGAGTTCATCTCTTCGATTGAAGATTAAAGATTGAATATTCTTGTTAGAACGCACTGGGATCAGTGATTGGCACAAACCGTAGAGAGAGCTTCAACCATCCAATGTGCGAGTATGTATTAAAAATGAGATTATAAAACTCTTTTTGTGCTCAATCAAGAGTTGTCATATTTTTTCATTTTTTTTCATACATTCTACCATTTAACACCCAGGGTGTAATACTATGAATGCATAGCAATGTGTTGATTACAAGGAAAATTTATAGTTGGGTGGAAGAAGGTGGGAATGGGAGATGGGAAGTTTTGTGGGCATCATCATCATACCAACGGTCACAAAGTATTTCCCTTTATTCCCTCACATAAATCGAGAATATTCATATAAAGGTAAATTTTTTTATTGGCGTCGGCAAAGCTCTTTACGAATAAAATACAGTCTTTTACTGATCTTAAATACTGAGTTGAACTATAATTTGTATTCATTACAGCTGAGACATATATTTTGTAGTTGGTCACTACTCACCCAGAAGGGTCTGAGTCGATTTTTAATAGAAAAACGTAAGACCAAATCTGGCATTTCACTTTCGATTTTGCTTTCAAAAATGTTAATTCATTTTTCATACGTTAAAAATAGTTTGCTTAGTTTTTGCTTCTAGCCACACATACATACTACTTCATTTATTAGTATATAAGTACATAAATCGAGCGTAAGTACATTTTATATGCCTTTACTTCCATCAAGTTTTGTTTAATTGTTTAAAACCAATCCTATTGTTTAATCATGCTAATGGTTAATTTGGCAAGTGTTTTTGTTGACTTTTTCAAAAGTGTGATATGTAATTTAATGTAAATTTTTAGAAATTTGCACCACACTGTTAAAATTCGCAAATGTTAAAACATTTTAAAACCTTTTAATGGCATCGTTTTTAATTCAACAGAGAAATATCTGTTCGACGCAAAAATGCATATAAAATATTATGTTATTGCTATGAATCATCGTGCAACAACAAGTTCATCTAATTAAACATGCGAGTATGATATAATGGACAACATTTCCAACATTTAAATTATTTCCATATACGTGTATATGCCAGAATCCAGCAATAGGAAATTTGTGTTGGCTGCCAACGACCGGCAGTTGGTAACCAACCACTGGGGTAAGCCCGGTACTGGTAACCTTGTGGGGATCCATTTGAACTGTGGTATTATGGCTATGATGCCTTACCGGTAATCCATGGCATAGAATTCAATTAGCATTGTTGACACAATTCAATCTTTCCTCAATGCTTGATTTATTATTATTAACTTCGCGGTTGCAAAAATTTTATTTCGTTTTATATTTACTAAAGTTTTATTAATTATTTGTTTATTTATGTTAATTTTTGGAATGCTTAGCTTAAGCAATTTTGTTTTCATTTTTAAAGATAAGTTTTAACTGCAGTTATTCTCGTCGAGTTCTCATCTATTTCGCTTGATTGAGAAATGCCGAATCTGGTCTCCCCCTTCATATTCTATGTTCCAACACAATCTTTTTTTATATCATCACTAAATGATAATAAATAAATAAAAACACTCACGGGTTCCATAGACGATTGCCGGTGACAAAGTTGAGGGTCTCATGAGCAGTGCTTGAGCTTGTGCTTCTCGTTTTTGCGAATCATCAGTTTCTATTTCAGTTTCAGTGCGATGATTACGCAAAGGAGTGATGCTGGTAGTGGAATTGTTTTCGCGTCCCAAAATGCTATCAATGCTAAATGGACAATTACGTTCGGCTTTCGAAGAATTTCTTGCATTCTTTGAATATCGCACATGATCGCATGATGCATTCGATGATTTCTCTTCATCGCACTCATTGTCACTGATCAACAGTTCAGAGTGGCAAACACTTTCAATATCGTCTTCCGCGGTGACAGTTTCCGATTGTTCATCACCGTTTCTACCGAATTTACTCATTTCACTAGTGCCTGCTGTTGTTACACGTCTTTAATAACTTAATTTCGATTCCGACGGGCTTACCGCTAATCTAACTAATCGTCACTTAATCACTCGTTATGTGGTACTAAAACTAGCAGGCATAAAGCTGTCTTGCTACTCAATCCAAAAGCAGTGAATTGGCTCCGCCCAGAAATTAACACTTCCTCTCACCTTACCTTCGTTACCATTATTACGACCATCGTCGATTTGAGCTTCTCCAGCATCCCTTAGTGTGTGCTGTGATTATGCACAACAGCATTAGCCAAACAAAGACGAAAGATATCGTAGCGTTGCATGCGGCCAGCATCCCCGTGGTGTCAATTAAGCAAACTTAACTGGCCACCACTTGTGTTGGGCTGGGTTTTACATATGTACATATGTATTGTGAGTTGGCTGCAAGTGCCGAATTTTCATCCACAATTCCGGTGTCGTTTTTGTCGCCCGCTCCCCCTTACAGCTACCATAAAGCCATTGCCATTCATTTTAAAGGTGTTAATCTATTATTTTCTCAGTGATGTACTCCAATTAGGCACTTAAACGTTTATGGTGATTTGAGCAGTTTCGTTGTTAGCAGGAAAACCAGCTTCGGAATTGGTAATATAATATTTATAAAAAACTCGTAAGATTGAAATATGTATGCGTGACTTTGGGAAACATAACAAGAAGGTGTAAAAAAATAGTGCGTGTGGAGCAAACATCATGAAACCCTTTCTACACAATTTGTATACTTTAGCAACTTGATTCGAACATCTCTATTAGGATGGATGATGACTGTTTATTGAAATTGTACACATTCGTTTGCACAGTATTCAACTACTTCCATAACACTTAATACTCGTAAAACTCTAAAGTAAAGTAAATATTTAATATACAATCTGTTAACTGGGACTCTTTTGCCAGACTTAATTTTACATTTCTTCAATTTGCTAAAGCAGCTACAGTGGGACTGATTTTAATTTTGTATTTACATATCTAAAAATTGACGTTGTATAATAACAATGCATGCTGTGATAGAAATGATTTAGAAGCTGCTAATTTCGTGTTGCAAATAAGTTCAAAATCGTAACTACCTACAAAAAACTTAAGTTCAGAACATTGGACTGAGTTGAGCCTGAAGTTTTTATTTTTACAAATCAATAACTTTACACTTTAAGATATATGTATGAATCTTTATATTTTTAGAAAACATTACTGAAGAAACATTACATTGAAATAACTTTAAAAAATTTGACTCTAGCCCGAAAATTTAATTGAATTCCCGGTTTATTCTACATTAAAATGTACATTAACTGTGTACTTGTGTGATGCCAATCGATAGATCTCACTAAGACTAATATGAAGTGCAATTCATAAAAAATCTGACTCTAGCCCGAAAATTTAATTGAATTCCCGGTTTATTCTACATTAAAATGTACATTAACTGTGTACTTGTGTGATGCCAAACGATAGATCTCACTGAGACCTATCCAACGAATGTTTATTTAATAAAATCAGATGAAACCAAATTTCTGATATACGAAAGATTGTAGAGTTAATTTCACGCCAAATACATATTACAAATTTAATTTTCTTGCGGCTCCGTTTTTGAAAAGTCTTACAATTTTGATTGCTCTTTTATTTAAAACCAACTTGTAAATCAATTTTTCTATTTTGTGTAAATGTAAAATTTGTCGCTACATCCAGCTCACGAGTAGTGTTCGAAATGGAAAACCCGGTCTATGACGCTAGACTCTCAATGATCTAACGTATTGCTGCAAAATATGATATATATTTTATGGTATAATATAAATATTTTTCAGTGCACTACAAAATCACAAAGTATTCCTTTTTATTCCAATTTCAAACGATTGCAATTAGTTTTACCAAATAAAATGAATGCTTATGCAGTGAATAAAGAAGTCTCGTGTGATAATACAACTGTCAGTTAATGGTTTCTGCTGCGAGGTTAATACGTACGAGTATGTGAGTGTGGGTGTATATACATATATCATCTTGTTTTTTTCTTCTTTTTTCTTTTTTTGGTGTTAAATGGTATAATAGCTGCTTGTGATCCAACACTTGGTGTTTAACACGCGAGATGAACTCACGCAAAACTTGCGTGTCAGTTCTAAATACCAAACAGGAAGAGAAGATACATAAAAACATAATAATAATTCAATTTACTCAAGAACAATCTCCTAAAGCAAAATTAATCAATCATTAGATTCGGATGTATTATTTCCTTTATATGTAATATTTTCCTCTTTACACCGCTAATATGAAGTGCAATTCATAAAGTGTTGAAGATTTTACCAATGTCAGCATTATAATGCAAATCCAAACAATAATTGACATGGAATTTTCTTTTAATTTTATCAGCTTCAAACTATACCAACGGAATATTAAACTTTAATGCTACTCCTATATGAGATCTTTGAAGTGAGCATATACACTACCTTAAAATCTAGTTCAATGTGTACCACTTTGTGAGCTACCTGGGGCTCACTGCAAAATTTGAATAAAACCGATAGTCTGTTTCTGGATATTTATGTTAAATTCGAGATGGAATCTAACACCAACAAGGGCGGATCCAGGATTTCCCAACAAATGTTCCGATTTTAAAAGTTCAACATTTACTAAAGTCCGTTAGCAAATCAAATCTTAATATGAGATTTAATATAAATAAATGCTACAACTATGCTGCAAATAAGGTAAGAATAATTTATTTCAAATAAGTAAATTTTTATGAAAGGTGCCGGGACGACGCTTCTTGTATCCCGGCCTTGGCAAAGTGTCGGTACGTCTAAATAAAAATACGTAAATAAATTCAGATGATATTCATTCGGGTATTAGCAAACCTTTTCTTAACACTCCACTTTTCATAACACATACCCTTTCCTTGAGTTTGGCAAACGTTTTAGTCACCTCGTTGATGTCTTCCTTTATTCCTTATTTTTTGTAAATATGGCCCAAATCCAGTCCATTCAGCCTTTCATTTTCTTAAGTTAGGCATAGATACATACGATTCTTATTCTTTTCAGGGCAGGTAATGTCCACTCTGAAGTTGCTATCGTAACTCGAACAGTCGCGAACAATCGCAACAAAATAATCTTGATGTTAAAATAAAATTTTTCATTAAATTGTTCTAGCGACTTGATCACAGTCCCTGGTGCTGATAGCTGATTTCTGCATCTGCCTGGGCAGAGAGTTATTTCTAATTTCAACACTGAGGAGTTGAGTTGTATAAGTATTTTAACAAAAATTTTAAAAATTATTAATTTTTGAAAACCGTCAAGGGGGAAAGCCACATTTCCTCCTGGATCCACGTTTGAACACCAGTATGCGAATAAATCGCACTTGTGAGGATAGTAATCTTTTAAGTAAATAATAGATTAAATTCAATTTCTCATCCTTTAAATAGGTTTTAATAGTAAGTATATTAAAAATTTAGACATTGGAGGCAAGGTATTTTGTTTTCTACGTTGGAATGTGAAACCTTTACCACTGACATTCACATCCCCGTAAAGTCGCTGCTTCTCTTTCTTCTTGTTCGTGTTCAACTGTCTGTTGCTTGTATGCCTATAAAGATTCTTCATTTTGTGGCACTTCATAATGATTTTCCAAAAGCTTGAAAAGCTTGTTGTTAATTACATTGCAATATTTGTAATCAGCGACAATACCGTCATAACTTATTTGGTGTTTCTAAGTCTTGACTCTACATCAACATCGAACATTATCTATAATGTTTATGTCTATCCACTCTCGTAATTGATCATGTGATTCCTTTCGAAAAGAGCAAAATAGATTCATAATGGAAGGGAATTAATGGGTTAATATGTATATTCGAGGAAAATGTTCTACAGAAAATTCTACTATAAATTTAGGCCCGCGTAAAACAAAAATTAGATGTAAACTTTTGAAACGGCGAGATATATAATTTTTTTCCTGAGCTCTATCAGATTTCACTTTCAGAACCTTGTTATTTTTGAGAAATGTTTTTCTGTTGAACAGTGTAATCAGTGGTTTGTATAGTACAGTTGGTAGATTGTACTGAAACTTTGATCTGCTGTAACTTTTTTGTTCAGGAATGAAAAAAGATATATTCTTAACAGAAGTTTAATGATTTTTTGAGAGTATTATTATTATATTATTAAAAGAAACAGAATAAACTTTCCGCTATATCGGGTTCAAAAAGTGTAAAAAAATACCTAGTCGAAGGTTACATCAGAGATCAACAGGATCTGACTACAAAAGGTTGCAGTTATTTGTAAGTAGAGAGCTTTCCAACAATTCGATAACAAAGTTCTGTCAGAAAAGGAAAGGCGGTATTTCAAGGCCCCTTAGCGGGCAATTTTAATTTTTTTTGACCAGGGAGATTGTCCCTGCTTAATTATTACCATATAAAGTCAATTATTTGCAGGCTGTATCTTTCTTATGAAGATACGAGTATCTCCATTTGCTATTCACTTTAATCAATTATCTCTTTGTTCTACATATGCCATCATACTTGTGTAATGAAAATATGTAAGTGCAAATATTAGTGCAGAACAAATCTCACATTGTCAAAATCAGAAAGTGTGAATGTGTGGATTGAAGTGTGACAGCATTTTGCGACTTTGTCATTTAAGATTTAAAATGCAGCAATGCAGTCAAAAGTGAACTTCATTCAGTGCAGGAAGTAAGCAGCAATGTCGTATTATAACCAGCAAATTTCCATTGTGAGAAAGTCAATATGGTGTGTTCTTCTACTACTATATAAATTAAGTTCAATTACGGCGGCACTACAACGTCACAAAATAGATTTGAATGTGTTTGATTTCGATGTAAATGATATCTTCGATGAAAAGTTAATGCCTGTGCAAATATTTTCACAACAGTTACAAATATTCCTCGATAAGGGTAATAATATGAATAATGTTAGTGCAGTTCCTAACTCGTGGCGGTCTCAGGAGATTGACAGCATCAACAATACTGATTTCAATGCGGCATTTACTGCAATGCGATATCACAGGTTTGTAGTTATTTAGCCGTTTTTTCGTTGAATACTGCTTAAGTCAGTTGAATGATTGTATTGCAGAAGAATGATGAACGAATTCATGGCAACCGACTATCTCGCACAACACATTCTAAACATGGAATCACAAAATTTTGATAATAAAAAACATGGGAAGATTTTGTTTATTGATAAGAGAGTGGGAACAGCACAAAACGATGCAGAATATAGTGAATCCATTTCGAACGGGAAAAGCGAACAAAGCAATAAAAAATACATCGCAAATCATAAGTTACTGGACGACGAAGGAATGACAAGATACAAATCTTGGCTTGAGAAGTATTGATATAAGTTTCAAGCTTAGTTTTTGCTTCTGATATAGGTTCGTGATATTCATATGTTATTGCAACTTGTCGCAACATTTCCAGAACCACCACATTGGAGGACATTCACAGGCAACTGGAAGGTAGTAATGCTCATAAAACGAAAGGAAAGGGTTATGAATCTGGATATAATCGCAGACAAACTCCTGAAGTGGAAACAGCTTTGGACTTTGAGGATGGTGTTATTACAGGACATGCAATGACCACCAATACATACGATTACGTTGGTTTATGAAGTACTATCACATATAAGCTTTTAGTAATTTAATTTTAATTTTAAAACTCAGAATACTGGTAATTATCAGCAATGGCCAATTGAATCTGCGTCATCTGATATACAGGTTAAATTTCCTTATGTGCAAGCAATCAATAAAAATGGTATGTACTCGAATATTTTTGTAAGTTAATTTCTATCTGAAATATGGTATAAATCAGTTTTTCTAAACTCTTTAACGTTTATTTAGTACGTAAATTTATTATATAAATATTTGTAGGTTATGAAAGTGGGTACGAAGATTATGGAGCCCATGCACCACCACCACCACAAGCATATCCACCACCACAAGCCCATCCACCACCACAAGCATATCCACCACCACAAGCATATCCACCACCACAAGCACATCCACCACAGTATTCACCATCGCCACCATCGCCACCATCAAGTCAAATTAAAGAAATTGGACTCAAAGATATAACGGATATTGCTTTAACTACATTGGCGTTCCTCTCTTTCGGAATGTTTATTCTGCAAGTTCTAATGTGTATTACTATGGTAATGCATCACAATCCACCTTTCGTTTAGTAGGTAATTGTACAATTTAAAAATATTTCTTCATTTAGGGTAAAGAAGACACTAGCAATATGATGATGTTACCAATGGAGGCAACTGACCCAAGCGATATACCGGAGGATGGAACTGAAGAGATTCGCCGTAAACGACGATCTCTACCAGATAACAATAATCGATTAATAATGGTAAATGGTAGTGATGTTCCTATTGCAAAAAAGTACATTTTTCATTTAACCCTCTCCGCAGTAAACAATAGAAGTAGAAGTAGCTTGCATTAGAGATTGAAATATATTTTTGTCTATTTTTAATATTAGGCTCAATGTCTGAAATCACACAATGAGCGAAAAAGTCCTCACAAGAAATTGTGAATTTTGGAAACTTCCTCCGCAGTTATAGTAATGTAGTGTAGTAGTGTTCAAAAATAATGCGATTTTCACAATCTGTTTTTAACAATTTCATGAAAGGCTGTTTAAAGTAGAAATTAAAAAACATAACCTTTTAGTATGTAGGTATACGAATTTTACTTGAACATATGTATATATATATATATATATATATTAATCAGTTGAAAATTGTTAGCGCTCTACTGTTTTTCAATTGGAAAAAACTTAGATCTTTTAAATTTATTTAGAAATATTTCATATTCACTTTTCTATTAATACCACACTTATACTCCTTATTAGATGAATGAACTAGCGAGGAGAGTCCTGTTCTCTATTGATGCCGTTCTTTACTCATCTAAAGATGATGCTTCTTGTCATTTCTGGTCGCTATGTGAAAACAATAGATTTGCGAAACATCAGGCGAATGGTCAAAAATTTTGGATTCCAATATGGAGGTTAGTTTAAGATTTTCTTTAAACACTGTAATACAAAATAATGATAATAGGGTGTGAATGCAAAATAAGGTGGTATTAGTTTAATCTAGAGTTGGCAAAAGCAATGTTTACTACTGTGGGCAAAAGTTAGTAAGACTTTTTAATTTAAATTTCGCGCGGAAACCCATTCATCTAAATATTATTTTTTTAAGGTTGGTATGACTGTCGGTGACATCTGTGCCAAATGTCACATCAAAATAATCATTAGTGTTTAGTATACGCTTGTCTTTCTGAAGTACAAAAAGTGCATTCGGCGATTTTCACAATGAGTGAAATTATTCAACAAAGAAGTTCCATTAAATTTTGTGTGCGGAATCAAATTTCTGGTGCCGAAACGTTCAGCAAAAGGCCTTCGGTGATAAATGTATGTCGCGAGCAAGTGTTTTTGATTGGTACAAATTGTTCAAAGATAATCGAGAACGCGTTGACGACGAACCACGTCCAGGACGGCCATCAACATCAACTGATGATCAACACGTCAATAAAATCAAGGAATTGGTGCTCGAGAATCGACGATTAACAGTCAGAGACCTTACTGGCATCGTTGGAATATCGGAAGGATCAGTGAAAACCATTTGAAAACATCATTTGGGCCTAAGAAGAGTGAATGCACGATTGGTTTTACGAGACCATTTTGACAAAAATTCGACTGATATCGTTCCGCAACCACCCTATTCGCCTGACTTAGCACCGTGTGACTTTTGGCTATTTTCTAAACTCAAAAAATCGCTTCGTGGACATCGTTTTGAGTCAATTGAAGACATTAAACATGAATCGCTAAGCGCATTGAAGGCTATTCCGGAAATTGACTTTAACAACTGTTTCGAGAATTGGAAAAAACGTTGGCACAAGTGTATTAGGGCCGGGGGGGATTACTTTGAAGGGGACGAAATAGATTTGGAAGAATGAATAAAAAAATTTGAAATTATGAACAAAGTCTTACTAACTTTTGCCCACAGTAGTACATCATTTGATTAATCTGAAAAGACTATAACGTTAAATTTTGCAAAAGCTAGTCTTTGAAAAACTCACCCTGCACCCGAAGTTTGACAGCTAAAACTTTGCGTATTAGAAAAACTTTAACTTTATGTTTTCCCAGATTAAGATAACGATAATAAATAATAAATTAATAAATATACTTTAAAAGAAATTATATGAGTATTGGCTAAGAGCTGAGATACTTAAATAAACGTTAATTATTTTCCCTTCCTTTTCGTATTTCTCGTAGGCTGTATTACAGTATGAGAATTTTTTGTCAAAAGATATTCCTGTACATACATATTACATATGCATATGTTTCACTTCCTCTTTCAGTTTGGGCATGAGTTGGCTAACGACGCGTGTATTGTCAGCTAATACAACAACCACCAGTGGTGAATATGCTCCAGTAATGCAAAGTTTGAAAGCGGTTGTCATTGGAATGATCGGTAAAACTCCTTGATATTTTTTTTTCGCCATAAGTGTGAATTTTTTTATGTAGGCACATTAAATAAACACAGAATGGAATTAAAATATATCGTCGTTGAAATTGCAAAACTACATATGAGTTATTTCGTTTTGGAAATAAGTTGTCGTATGCTGCACATCAATACTCAAATGTAAACAAATGTAGTTCTTCATATGCGGTTTTAGAAGTTTCAGTGACGATTGGAATAAAATTAATAAACAAACTCAATTTCGAACTAACCAATATTTTACAACAGAGATGAGTATTATCATACTCTGCGTTACTGAAAATAATGAATTAGAATAATTTTGATGTTGATGGTTATTTTATAAGAAATATTTTTTCTTTAAGTCATAGCTTTTTGTGAGTGGAAAATATTTTTTTCCATTGCCGACAATTTTTATTGTGAAAAAATATTTTTTATGTTGCTTTGTTTACTTTCTACGTTCGGCAATCTATGCTATCTGTAATGTGGTGGGAAATTATATGTACTTACTTAATCGACTCTAAGGTGGTGGTTATGCTGGTGTTCGCTGTTCGACGAACACATCATTTATAGTGGTTAGTTACAGAGTTGTTTTTGGTCCAAATTCAGGTTTTTTTTAATACTATTTTGTTGGCAACGCAACGCTAAATGGTATACCAAAAAACTTTAAAAGATTTTTTCAATATGGAGAGTGCAATTAATAATAAATTATGAAAATAATATGATTTTTCTGCAATAGTTTTATGAATAATATATTTAATATTCACTTTTAAAAACTAAAAAAATTCGCAACTTCGCTTTTCTGCCTATGAAAATAATTATGTACAGGTTTGCATGTTTTCTTTCAATTTTACATACATTTTTGTAGAATAACTCTTTGAACCAATGAATGCTCGGCGTGCTCGGTGTACATTTCACCCAGCATATCGTGTTCGTTGTGAGAGTGAGTAAAAGCTCTCTCTTCGTGTTCGGTGCAACAACAATTACATGGTTTTCGCCGAGCAAAATCTGAACATAACCATGACCTAAGGGAAAATATCCGTTCTGAATTGTATGGATTATGAAATTTGTTTAAAGTAAGAATCGGCATCTGCTCAAATTGAACGGAGCTTGTTTAATATTATTATAATTGAAAATGATCCACTTTGCGACATGATAATTCTGGACACTTTATTTTAATAATATGTACATGTGCCAAGAAGTAAATATTAATTAATATTGTTTCTTTTAATTTCAGGGAAGGATAATTGTGAAACTTACTTTACTAACTCATGCCATCAGTATAAGAAATAAATTTCAAGATTTTGAGGCTTATAGTTGTTAAAGTATCTTGAAATACAAAAAGTATAAGTTAGTGAAGTTAAATTAAAAAAAAATACTTTTATGAATCACCATTACACATATATTTTAGTTATTAATATCTAGTAAATCATGTTACATTGCTGGAATAATATAATATTTATTCATATAGTGTTAAATCTTTCGAGATAAAATAAATGAAATATAAACATTTTTAAAAAAGTGGGAATTGTTTCACTTACTTTGATTCTTTTTAAAGTGAAAGGGCAGTTGCAAATGAAAGGTAGCATGTTCTAAAAGACAATTAAAAAGTTAAATCTGTAAAATCTAACACCAAAAATCAAAAGCGTCTAGTTTTTCTGTTCTGCTTTAAGTTTTAAGGAAGTCTGTCAATTTGAGTTAAGACTTGTGTCTAGGCTATAATTCCAAATAGCAAAATTTTATTAAAGGCTTGTTTGTAAATCAAATCAATATTTGTAAGCGATCAGCAATGTGTGGTTTGTTGGGTGACTTCTAATGCAAACTCATCCTAATACTTTATTACTGAGTATGAATCTATTACTACGGAATGCTCATAGTTGCCATATATTTCTTTTATGTGTTCAATTCAAATTTGGTAAAACAGCATATGCATTACTGACAACGTACAATAGTTCATTTGGCAACTAAAATGACCATTGGTTGTTTTTACAATAATTAAATAAATAAATAGTACAATAATTCTAGAAATACGAAAAATTTAACTTACTTTTGCCTCAAATTAAATTTTATGTGGCAACCTATAGCCTACACCGCATCGGCGCCATGTTTCATTTTGTCTCTATCTTAGCACAATATTCGTTCTAGTCTATCCCGCCGGCACTTGCGTGCGTAAATTTTTTCATTGTAGTCAGACAGAAGACAGCAGCAAATCAGAGGCGATTTGTTCCCCCAATTTTTAACTCTACTGCGGACCTCGTCGTAATCTTAATTGGTATATCCAATTTAAACGAATAACTAGAAAAATCGTACGTTATCGCACGTTGCTTAATAAAAAGTAAATTTTCACAAATCAAAGTGTCCATTACGCTCATAATCGCTATAAAAACATAAAAATTTGTATATTTGAAAATCATTGTATAAGAAAATTAAGCGATTTGCAGCAGTTACCAGAGGAAAATAAAATTTCTCCGGTGTGGTGCCTTGTCTTCGTCAATTCACCTCGTACCGTGTGAATCTATCGTACTCGCTTTTTCCAAAGGTTGCTACTAATAGGCAGAGACAGAGATAATCATATAAATTCACTGACATTGGTAATTAAGTAAGCGTGTGTATAGCCTTTCCATTCTCGTCTCCACTTCATGCTTTTATTATTTTTTTTTTTAGCAAACGAAACGAGTGAAGGAAGTTGCGCTGGTTCTTCTCTTTTTTCTTCTTCACTTAATTTTTTGGTGCGGTTAAAAACTGAAACGAAAGCAGAAAGTCAATTGGATTTTTTTGTATATTGAAAAGAAATTGGCTTCAACTTACACACATGAAACCGAAAAATACGTGAAATATATGTGAAATCAAATAATATTAATAGCTCCGAATCGAAAAATCCTCATCCACCTTAATATTTGAGAAGTGATAAAAGAGCTGATCCCAGCGCACATTATTCGTATCGTAGCCATCGTACCGCCACGCGCAGCCACACCATTATTGCCGTAGTACTATCGTGCAGCATCGTGAACGTCGTAAGCAACTGCCGGTGGTGGAACAAATCGCTTCACTTAGGATTATATGGAATCTGGAGTAAATACCGTGCTCTGAGACTCGAAAATTTCTTAGGCGCACCTTTTCTTGCCTGTTGCGGCAGCCGTTACACTCCTGGTAAAAATTTTGCGCGCTACAGCAAGGGCAAGTCCGAGCAAGTTGACCAGAAAGCAAAGGCACATCCCCACAGGAAAATCAAATATCTAAAACTCAGGTAAGTTATTGGAGCTATTGATTGGAAGAATGTTATTTTGCATACTCATCTATTATCTAACATAATTTTAATGTATGTAATTTTATATTTCTGGAACGGATACGTCTTGGAACTAATAGGCAAAATGTAGTATTCTGTAACTAGAAAATATGTTAGAGGATAGAAGTAGACGGAACCGCAAGATTCATGAGGGCTTTTTTTTTTGGGAAGTTTATAAAGTAATGGGCAATATTCAAGTATAAAAGGACAGAAAATATACACTGAATTCCGTTCTGTTAAAAATCAATCTCTTTTTTTTAAACTTAGGTTTATAGGAAATATGATCGGTTCCAAGTATACATGTTTATATAAATATGTATATTTAACAAATTTGTATTCTAGACTGGTTTATTGAAAGGTGCTGACGCAGCTATATCTTCTTTCTATTGCCATACTTCAGAAAGCCGAAGTTAAAAGCTTTTCTTAGGCAATTTCTAATTTTGTAGGTTTCCCATTGTAGTTTATAGTTTCTTCTATATTATGGTTTTTGCCTGTGCCGAGATTTGAAACTCGGAAACTCTGCGTAGCAGACCCAGTAAGACCCAGTTTGAGAAAACTTTAATAAAACTAATATGTTTTTCGTTCATGTTAGTTAAATAAACGTCCTCTTAAGTGTATGATCGATCTATTACAGATCATATACGTAAGAGAGCTCATGTTCTTCCACAGCCGATTATAACCTTTATTCCATTTCTTCATATTTTCAGTTAAATTCAGACTGGAAGGCGGTTGCGTCATTTTAAATAGTTGTCTACATAGATTTAAATACATCTTGGTAAGCCGATTAGAATAGCATATTTGCATGTCTGTTTTTCTGATATCTTCATTCGCCCTTGTTATTTTATATCTCCATTGGATTGGATTTTTTATTTAGTATTTACTCTTCAAGGTTCCATAAAATTGTAATACCCTGAAAAAAAAAATTGACAAAATTATATTTTAATTTCTCATCTTTTCTAATCAAGAGCTGTTTCAATCAATAAAAGTAAACTTTTGTTTTTTGCGCTCCTATTTCCACTATTGATTACGTTAGAGTTGCAAAAAGAGGAAAATCAATTTAATTCAGAATATTAAAATTTTTTGCAGACATCTTTATCAAAAGGAGTTCGCCGGTTGGAAGCATTTGACGACTTCGGATTCATTAACAGAAGACCTTTTGGTAAAATCAGAAAAAAAGACATACCAAAGCGCAACACCAACTACAGGTGCTTCAGAAATGACCCTACCGAGCGCTGCTCGCGTCTATACGGACGTGAATGCCCACAAGCCGGATGAGTACTGGGATTACGAGAATTATGTGGTGGATTGGGCCAACCAGGATGATTATCAGCTGGTGCGTAAATTGGGACGTGGCAAGTACTCAGAAGTGTTTGAAGCCATTAATATCACGACCACCGAGAAGTGTGTCGTTAAGATTTTAAAGCCAGTGAAGAAGAAGAAGATCAAGCGTGAAATCAAAATATTGGAGAATTTGCGTGGCGGCACCAATATAATTACGTTGTTGGCTGTTGTGAAAGATCCAGTTTCACGCACACCAGCCCTCATCTTTGAGCACGTAAACAACACAGACTTCAAGCAGCTGTATCAAACACTTACAGATTATGAGATTCGTTATTACCTGTTTGAGCTACTCAAGGCACTCGACTACTGCCACAGCATGGGCATAATGCATCGCGACGTAAAGCCGCACAACGTAATGATCGATCATGAGAATCGCAAATTGCGTCTAATTGATTGGGGCTTGGCCGAATTCTATCATCCCGGACAGGAATACAATGTACGTGTTGCTTCGCGTTACTTTAAGGGTCCCGAATTATTGGTTGACTATCAAATGTATGATTATTCGCTCGACATGTGGTCGCTGGGTTGTATGTTGGCCTCGATGATTTTCCGCAAGGAACCTTTCTTCCATGGCCACGATAACTATGATCAGCTAGTGCGCATTGCCAAAGTACTTGGCACCGAAGAGCTCTACGCCTATCTCGACAAGTACAATATTGAGCTGGATCCACGGTTCCACGACATCTTACAACGGCACTCGCGCAAACGGTGGGAACGGTTCGTACACTCGGACAACCAACATCTTGTCTCGCCCGAGGCGCTCGACTTCCTCGATAAACTTTTGCGTTATGATCATGTAGAACGACTAACCGCACGCGAGGCCATGGCGCATCCGTACTTTTTGCCTATTGTCAATGGACAAATGAAATCGAGTAACCAGCAATAGGATTAGGTGCGGGTGAAGGAGGTGGCGAAAGCGGCGGCAGTGGCAACGGATGTGAAGGAGGCAGGCTTAACCGATAATGTGGATGATGATGATCACGGTAATGATGAGGATGACGATGAGGGAGAAGAAATTCTAGAAATGGCAAAATTATTACAACAACAGCAACAACAACCACTAAAAATAACACACGAGCAAATAGGAAAGGATGATGTTGGATAGAAATACTATATATATAACATAATAATAATAATAACAATTAGATTTACAACTACAAGAACAACAACAAAATAAAAACAAAAACAAAAAAAACGAACAGCAACAACAACAACATATAACGACATTGTGCAAGTGTAAAGAATAAGAACAAGAAATAACACGTTTCCATAAATACATAAACACCATATTCACATTTATATATATATATATGAAAAAAACCACAACAAGAACTTGTATTCAAAATTGTATTTTCTTATTTTTATTTCCTTTCTAGTTTTTAATTTTATATTTGGCTTTTCGCAGAGAAACCAAAATATGAGAGTAAAACATACAAAAAAAAAAAAAAACAAACGATAATTAGTAATTAATAATATTAATGATAATAATAAAAACAAAAACAAAAGCAAAAACGATTATACACACTTCCTCCCAACCCCCGCCCCTACACATGAACACACACACACACAATCACATTATAATCAATCAACATAAATGTATACACTAGTTATATATTTACAATAAATTGTTTTCCTTTCTTTTATAAAATTTAAAAACACTTGTAGATTATCTTATTATATCATGTATACATTCTACATTCACACATAGAACATTAGAACATACCAATCGGCAAACAATTACAATACAATTGCGCCATTTAATGCTCGGTAAAAACTTTCGAAACCCATTTTAGGAAGGGCAGATCTTAACGAAATAATTGTGATATGAAACCAATCATAATTGCTAACAGAAGAATATAAGTCACTTTAATATTCGAATGTAACGATGAGGAATTTTTATCGTTTTTATACCACAATCTTATATCATTACGAAATATTTTTCAATATATTTTGCAAAACTAGCCGTGAAAACATATTTTCCTAGTAATAAATATATTCGCTTTGAATATTTTGTATTAGATAAATTGTAAATTATATCAACATTTTTATTTCCTGGTTGGTAATTTCTTCTTTTAAACACACTGACTGACTGAATTAACTCTTTTTACCATTCTAACAAAAAACAACAAATCAAAAAGCATTCCAATGAAAATCTTTCTTATCTGGAAAAGAACAAATAATAATGAATAAATTTTTGGCTATCTTCAACAACATTTTTCCCTTTTTAAATGCTTTATTTTTTATTAAATTTATCTATACGTATAGAAAATACAGTTACCCTCGTTGAACTTCATGAAATTTATATGGGTTGAAAAATTACACAAATTTCGAAAGTTTGGTACCTGTGTTGGAAACGTTATGTTCAATTTTCGATAGGGTATTTATTTTGTCCATTCCAAGTTGATAATATTCTCAGTTTTTCACATGCACCTAATTATTTATACCTTATAACTTTTAATTTGATAGGTTGATTATAAAGCTCAAACCTAGAAATACGGTTCGAATAATGAATTAAAATTTGTTACTTATTTTACAGTTTTACTAAATTACTTCATATACGAAGATTTTATACTGCTCCTAACTGTCATTTACTCATTTGAAGGTTCCTATATTTTTTACCTAAATATTAAATGGGCGTAATTGTACATACATATATTAGAGAATTTGTGTTTCAACGATTAAATTCCTTAAGATAATGATGACGTGTGGATGATAATGAAGAAGATGAAGTAGGAGAATTGTCCTTCACTTCCTGTGCCTGCCTTTTATTTCGACTTGTTTTTCTGTTACTACTACAACTACTTAATATATCCTTACTATATGAAGGAGTGTGTGTGGATGCGATCATATCCCCGTGCTCACACATACACACGCTTTTACATAACATTTGTTATCGGAAGTTTCCCAAATTGATATATGAAATTTCATTTTTTATTTTCTTCCATTGAATTCGAGTACCTCGTTAATCAAGAAAAAAAATAAAAATTTTATTAATATTCCCCTTTTTTCCATTTAATTTTAGTAGTTTAACAGTCCAAGAAAAAAATATAAGTATAACATTAAATAATGCAAATTAAAGAATAAACGTGTTAAACAATATAAAGATTATAATATTATTATTATTATTAAATAACTATAAATATTCTTCTACCAATACACATACTATCATCAAAATCAACCAGCAAAACAACAAATTTGTTCTACTGTTGAAATATACATACATAACAAAACCAACAAAAACAAAAATGAAAACAAATTAGATTCAGTGACATTTTTAGTATTAGAATAAAAAATAATAATAATAATAACTGAATTTGAAATTGTAGCAGGAAGGGACGTAAATTTTCTATTAATTTTGTTAGAAAAAAACAAAGAATTTTTGTAGTGAAGATATCATAAAATAAAGTGGAACTTTCGAAGAAATTACTTATATGAAATATATAACACATTAAATTTCTTCTTTAAAATTTTTTAGTTTAATCGCTTTAAAATAGATAATTTAGTTTTCTAATTTCTCTTATTTTCTTTTTTGTTTTACGTTTTTATGCAAAAAGAAAAAATATTTTACAAATTTGTGTACATTTTGCTAATGATCACTCAAAGCGGCTTTTTCATAACAAAAACAAACAAAACAAAAGAGTAACAAACAAAACATCAAATAAAAAAGCCAAACTCCTCAAGATGAAAGAAAATGATTATTTCAACTACCGATTTTTACATTAAACAAAGAAATTATTAAAATTGTGGTAAAAATCTATAAACAAAACCTTAAATAAATACAATTTTTATGAATATTTGAAAAATTTCATTATAAATTTATTTGACGGTCGTTCTTGCAAAATTACAAACAAAATTAGATTGTTTAGCTGCTTTTATGTTTCACCTTTAGCATATAACCTATGAACTCATGCTGTTAATTAATGTTTACAGTTTTTAGCTCACTGTTTTACAGTTTAGTATTTTGAGTTCAGTAGACCTTGCTTGAAATTACAATGGTAAGAATAACAAAGCTTTAATTCGATTTTTTTTTAATATTTCTTTTGTAACAATTATGTATAAGGTGTTTTTTTTAGAAATGTGGTTTTCAAGAAGAAATAAAACGCATATAATTTAATGTTATGGCCAAGAATTTAGCTTTATTATTAAGATAAGGATTTGCCATTATGTTTTATAAACGATTTCGGGCAAGTGGCCGAATAAATTCCAGCCGAGGGGCCCAATTTTCGACCACTTTTTGCAGCAATTGGTCAGTGTGTCAGTAATAACGCGCCAAATAATATCTTCCAAGGCGTCAATCGTCTCGGGCTTATCTGCATAGACAAGCGACTTCACATAACCACACAAAAAATAGTCCAGAGGTGTTAAATCGCATGGTCTTGGAGGCCACGCCACAGGCCCACGACGCGAGATAATGCGCTCACCAATAGTTTCCTTCAATAAATTGATTGTTTCGTTGGCTGTATGACCAACGAAACAATCTTGTTGATCGTGCAAAGGTCGTCCACATCAACATCCTCCAATTCAGGCACGAAAAAGTCATTAACCATGGCTCTATAGCGTTCCCCATTGACTTTAACTTCATCTTTGAAGAAATATGGACCAATGATTCCCTCTGCCCATAGAGCACGCCTAACAGTGACTTTTTGAGGATGTAACGGCGTCTCAACAATGGCTTGTGGATTATGATCACTCCAAATACAACAATTTTGCTTATTAACGTGCCCATTCAACCAAAAGTGAGCTTCATCGCTGAACAAAATATTCTTGTGAAAATCGGGATCGGTGGCCATCTCGTTTTGGGCCCATTCACCGAACGTGCGACACGCTTGATGGTCGTTCTTGAAATGGCAAACCAAACTGAGCATAAATCAAGTGACAGCTGTCAAAAAGACCAACTCCGAAAAAAGTATTGCCAGATTGAAAACCACACTTCTAAGAAAAACACCCTTTACATATACAACAACAGAAATTTTTTTTAGTTTTGTTTTTATTTTTTGATTAGCTTCATCAAAAATAAAATAATAATTGCTTAGTACATGCTCATCTGCGGGTAATAAGCGTAGGGTGTCTTAGTTTCAGATATGTATCTCCTAAAAAGGCTAATGTACAATATAACCTTTTCCAACATTCTGATCTAGTGACAAAAGGGGTGTTACGAACCTTGCCTGATAACACAATGTTGCTCTAATTTGTGTCATAGAGATCAACGAAATGACTAACGAAAAAAACCGAAATGGTTTTACGCCGCCTGAATCTTAAACTGAATTAGTAATTCTGCGACTAAGTTCAGTCAAGATTGAAATTGTAGTTGAAGTATCCTGTCAAAGAAACCTACTGAATACCTCAACGCTAATGAAGTCTGCTGGCCTGGCCTATTGGTGAGCGAGCGCACAAATTGAGAATATCGTACAGAATATAAACAGAAACCATAGTTCTTTTTCTCTGCGAACGGCTGACTCTAGGGCAAACCAGCGAGAAAATCTTGAACAAAGCACGATTTAGCAACCTAATCTTCTTGATTCTCTCGTATTAGCCATAAGCCACCTGCTAATAACAATCAACTGTGGACTTGGTATCAAAAAGACTTCTGAAATTATAATTTTTTTATTTATCTTTGATGGTATATGGGTGAAGACATAGGGAATTTGCGATGCCTAGTAATAGGGGAAAAATATATATAAAATTTATTTACATAAACGAAAAAAAAATTCCCAAAAAGAAATGCAATGTAACTTATGGCCCTATGCTCCCCCTAGGAGTCCCAGGGCAAAAGAGAAAATAAGAAAGATATATGTAACTAAGAAAGTGGTGTACAGATAAATGATGACTTTCTCGGATGTCTCTTAAATGCACGTACCAATTTAGACAGCGATTGAATTCAAGAATACGAATATTTTGAATTTGTACATGCTGCTACGAATTTGTAACTGTTACGATGAATTCCATCCAGAATAGGTATAAATGCCATATGTGTATGCAACTCTAGTATTAAGCTAGCTTGCAGTTAAATTATGTACAGCGGGAGTTCTTAACCTTTTTTAAAAACATCATTAAAACAAATAGTTACGTAAAGTTTCATCATGGATAACTTATTGAGGAAAAATAAACATATACACATCACAGTCACCAACAAAACGAAACCTGATTTACAAAAACCACCAAAACAAAATGGTAATCATAAATGACACATTGACATAACTAAAGCGCGTTTAAAGCAAAACATGAATTTGTTTAATTTATCAAAACACTGACGCATCCAAAAACTACATACGAAATTATTTCTTTGGCCGCACAGGCTTGTAAGTACTATTGTTAGTTTCTCTGGAAAAAACCAAGAGAATAAAAAAAAAAACAATTCTTTTTTTGAAATTGCTTTAAAATTACATTTTCGATTGTTTTCATATATTGTACATTAACTACGAGTACATTAACTGTGGGCTTACTTTTAAATATTACTTTTAAATATACAGAATATATTGTATAACATTTAAAAGCTCCTTTCTATTAATTTTAATACCAAAATAAAATTATGTATTTAATTGAATTCAAAAAATAATGAAATACATGTGGATTTGATTTGATTTGCATACGTATCATGGTGTGCATAATAGAGGGCCGGTCTTGGAAACATTTAACTTCCGATAGTGGAGCGCATGCGTTGGAATAGAAATTAGTCCAATACACGGAAGTTGAACACACACGAATAATGATGAGTGGGAAATGCATACAACGACAGATTGCGACAAGTGGTCTCATGTAACTAAGATATGTCAAGATGGTCTTTTAGAGATTCATTTGAATATTTTTTTTAAATTCCATTTTCATATCCGATTTTGCATTGTCTACTCTTGTTAATAAGTACATAAATCCGTTAGCATGTAAAATATCTGATACAGAAGCTCTTAAATAAAAGTTATATTGCGGAGGGAAAATTGAATAGTGTGGTTTTCCGAAGGTAATGACTTGTGTATAAGTAATGCTAATGTTCCAGAACGATTAAAAAACTTAACTGACTTATTTCCCAAATAAATTTACCGCGCGAATATTCACTGAAACCTGAATCGATCAAAAAAATTTTATTAACTGTCAGAGTTTGATAGACTCTAGCTTAAAAGTGGAAAAATCGACCTTTTCAACGATTTAAAAAAGTCGGAACTAATCTTTTGGGATCACTTTTAACAGTTGTATATTAAAGTATAGTTAATTATGCATCTATCGATTCATTTATATCATGTTTCAATATGTTTTCATTAAGATTAAATAAGCATTATCTAATACTTTAATGTACAATACAAAATAACAATAAATTATAAGTAAAGGTCTCAAAATGCAATTCGAAATTTTTACGTAATAAAAGATTCGATCAAAATCGATTTTGTATACGAAATCGTAGTTTATTGTAAACCTATGTAATAGAATAATGTGATAAGAAAAACGTAATACGTAATCTTGTAACCTTATGCTGGAGAAAATAATTCGAGCTGCGAACATCGACATCTCTGGCACTATCTTCTACAAGAGTGTCATGCTGCTAGCATACGCTGATGATATTGACATCATTGGCAAAAACGCTCGAGCAGTCAGTGCAGCATTCTCCAACCTGGAAAGGGAGTCTCGTCGTGTGGGTCTAGTGGTGAACGAGGACAAAACGAAATACCTTGTGTCAACAAACAAAGAGTCACTGTTGACAACTACACTTTTGAAGTCGTCAAGGATTTCGTATATCTAGGATCCAGCATAAACACCAACAATAATGTCAGTTTTGAGATCAAGCGGAGACTAACTCTTGCCAACAGGTGTTACTACGGGCTCAGTAGGCAATTGAGAAGTAGAGCCCTCTCTCGACCGACGAAAATAACGCTCTATAAGTCCCTCATCCTTCCCGTCCTAATGTATGGCGCAGAGACGTGGACAGTGACCATCAATGATGAGAGGCTGTTAGGAGCGTTCGAGAGGAAGATACTCCGTAAGATCTACTGTCCAGTATGCGTGGACGACGTGTATCGAATAAGATGGAACAATGAGCTGTATGAGCTGAGGGCCGACACTGACATAGTCAAGCGTATAAAACTCCAGCGGCTTCGCTGGCTGGGTCATGTTGAGTGAATGGAAGAAAGCGCTCCGGCTAGAAGGGTGTTTTATTCGAACCACGGTGGAGGAACACGCAGAAGGGGACGTCCTAATCTCCGTTGGAAAGACCAGGTGCAGGGCAACCTGACTGTACTTGGCCTTATCAACTGGCGCCAGCGCGCGCATAGCAGAAGTGACTGGCGAAGCTTTGAGGAGGCGGCCAAGACCGATCATCGGTTGTAGTGTCAGCTAAGTAAGTAAGTAAGTAAGTAGTAATACGTAATCTTGTATTTAAAAAAATACCTTAGTCCACAAAATATTGTAAATAGTTCTAAAGTACAGAGGATTTATATTCTATCGAGTATGCCTAATTTTTGACAAAATGATGCAGTTTTTCACCAAATTTCTTCAAAATGAAGGTCTACTTTTCTTACAATAACTTCTTTAAAATGTAATTTTAATTATGAGATTTAATTAAACAGATATGTTGATGGACGGAACTTATTCTACGAGCATTTTCCCAAAGTCAACTTCGCGATCCATTTATTCTTTGGTTCGTACATTATATTTTGATATCAATGAAATTTGGATCGAAGTGGAGAATTGCTGTCCATATTGGATGACATTTAGAATATTTAAGTATGCCAAATAATTAAGTCAATGTTGCGTCTAGGGACACAAGGGCTGTTTTCTTAAAGCCCAGTTAAACACTAATCAAAACTTTAGCCGGCAGCTAGCAGAACAGAATCGTCAGTTAAAGTTCTGATTGAGAAAACGGACTAAGTGTGGCTTCAAACTTGCGCCTAGAGACGCCTAATACTTAAATACACAGTAGGTATGTAAAAGAAAAACCCAACTGAAAGCCGATTTTCATTGATTTTCATAATCCATATACAAAATTGAGGCAAAAATAATGTCATAATGTGATTATGCCATGATTTTTGTAAATGGCCCCAATTGTTATTGTACATACTTTGACATTTATATTGTAGATAGTTAGAGAATTATGCAGTACTGGAGAAGCCGTAAATACCGTAAAACGAGCGCAAATGTTCATCACCTCGAGAGGTGATCACTTTTTCAACTTAATGTCATCAATTCATAAAATAAAGGATTAAATGAAAATAGAGCCAATTGTTTTTTCATTTCTAACAAAATGGCAGCCAGTTCAAATTATGACATTACTTTTGCCCCACCTTGTATATGCATTTAATGCGAGATACTTATTTCTTCACACACTGTATTTTTTTCTTTGGCATTCTTTTATATATTTACACATAAGTATATTTACATATGTACGAGTATGTATGTATCTATGTATGTTTTGTATGTATTTGTATGTATGTACATACATAGTATCTAAGATTGTACGTTTAACAAGCTACTCACTTCCACTTATTAGGATTGAGTTTTCCTTAATCATTCTATGTTTTCACAATGCTTAGTATGTATTGTACATAAAGTGTCTCTATGCAAGTGCAAGTAACTTTTCAATGTGTATACTCGTGAGTAATAGGTAATGCTGGAGATTATAAACAATCTGTATCTTATAACCAATCGGAAATATAAAATGTGAAGAAAACTATCTTTAGAATTCTATTGAAAAATGTGAAGTTTCTTGTTAATATTTAATATCTGATATTTTTTTAGAGACTTTTGAAAACGAAAACTTACAATTTTACAAAGTTACTGTATGTTCCTAGCTTATTACAACACTAACAACACTATTAATACTATGTGCTTCGTATTTCATAAAGCGTGCTAAATTAAATCCCCACCACTTCCTGATAGCATCATAACGTGTTTCCCATTTGAAAGAGATTACATTCGGAATCAGCTGATTTCTTGCTCACGTGCGTCGCTGTGTGTTTTTGCCAGAAACGTTATCACTTTCCACATAATAACTCAATGAGAAGTTTTCCAATGCGAGAATTTTGGGAAAGCGAATTACTGTCCACATCGTCGCAACTCGTAAAAGTTGCACAGCATCCGCTGGTATTCAATTTCAGTTTGCCAAGAGAATTCGTCCTGAATGGATTGTTAACGTAAAAGGATAAACATTTACGACATATGAGAAGGAAAAAATGTTCATACCTATATGTATACATATTACATAAATTAGAAGAAATGACAGAGAGAATGAAAACAGAAAATATATGTGAAATATTGTGAAAAGTAAGTGAAATTATAAATAAACGAATAAATTCCAATATGTCTATTTGAAAACGCAATAAAATATGTATTTAATACACATTTAATGTAGATATATGTATAATTATAATATGTATGTATCTATATACTATGTATGTATGTATATACAAATGTGTAAAATTAATTTTCACACTTTATAGTTATTTGTAGATGATAGCATTTCATTTTGGTACTCAGGGAGTTCCGAATTCTTTCGCATTTACGAGTAAAATCTTCCTATAAAATAAATAAATTGGCCAGTTGATGCTAATTCAATATAAGTCCAAACATATACTACCTATACATAAATGCACTAATAGATACATACAAACAAAAAAAAAAAAGAAACAACAAAAACTAAAAACAAACAAAAAACAACAAAGTGATTCAAGTTGGTATACTGAATGAATGATCAACGAATGGGTGTATGAAGGACATCTCCACTAACTGAAGGAAAAAAAAAAAAAAAATTATAAAGTGTAATTCATTCCATTCATGACTGAATCAAATTGTTTTGTATTTCCCAAAATGGTATAATAATAATAATTCAATGACAAAAGAAATAGGACTCAAAAGAAATTTTAACAATGAATGGCCATTTGGAATTTGAAATTTAGTATTGTGGAAATAACAACTACTTAATTCCATCCAGATACGAGTAAAATGGCATATGTTATGAGGAAAAAGTATAATAAAATCAGAAGTAATGAAGTGGCAAATATATTTTGCAGCTCAGTTGGTAGCGAGTGAGTTTTAGTGCTGCATTTACCGTTGGCATGAGTGCCACACCCAGTTGATTATCTCCTTTTTGTAGTGATTGAATGGTTCTTGTATTGAATGGTTATTGTATTGAATACGTATAGTATTCAATGAATTAATTGAAATTATGCGAGTAACTTTTCGTGCAGCTTTATTGTTTCTTGAATTAAGCTAAATAAAATAAACTTTTTCCATGTATTTACTTAGCATACATCTGAAGATAAATTGGTAATAGAGTTGAAAAGAAAATGCATATGTACATATCCTATTAAGTTGTACTTTACTTTACTTTTAATGGCACAACAGCCTATGGAGGGCCTAGGCCGAGCTTTTCGCATCCACTCATGTTGTGCGTGTTATATTTGTACATGAATGGCAGGGACCTACAGTTCAATGCCGAATCCGAACGGCAAAGTGAAAAGCTTTTCATAGCAATTTTTACTCTTGTAGGTTTGCCATTGCCTGCCAAGAGGTGGTGCCGGTGCCGTGTAGAAAAATTATTTTTTCTAGTTTTTGATTTTGCCTGTGCCGAGATTCCAACCCCGGACACTCTGCGTAACAGTCCAACGCACTACCACTACGCCACAGCGACCACACTATTTAGTTGTAACCATATCTTAATACATGCATGCACACATGGTACATATGTAATAAAAAACATGAGAACTTGTTAAAGTATTTATTGTTTAGTGTATATAAATTTCGTGGTTCGGGTAATTATAATATTGTTTAAGTTTCAGTTGTTCCATAGGTAGTAAAAGAAAGTATCCTTAATTTCCATAGGTAAAAAAAACAAGTAACCTTGATTTCCCCTTGTTTAATGGCACAACATCCCATAAAGTGTCGTCTATGTTGAGCTTTTCTTATCCATTCATGTTGGGCAAGTTTTCTTTTGTGCACGGTTGTTAAGGCTCAGTTCCATGTTGAGTTACTGTTAAAGCTATCAGATATTTGACGGTGCAATGCGAGACTCTTTCAAATAAAATAAATAAAATTTAAGCTTAATTTCAAACTGGAGTGCCAAATCATCTTAAAAGGTTAATTTCAACTTATTGGGCAGTTAACCGCTCAATATGGGTGAGTTAACTTCTGTTTTTTTTTTAAATTGAATCTTTTATTTCAGAAAGCCCTTAAAAGCACAATGACCAACGAGTGTGTTGAAATATTTAAGAAAAACGTCTAATTTAAGCAAAATTCCTGAATGTAGAGGACGTTTCTATACCTAAAATGTATAATCTTTAGGGTTCGCGTGAAGAGCTAGAAGACAATATCCATCTTCTGCAGTTATGGGTCTTCTGAACAAAAAAAAACAATCCTGATTTACGAGTATTAATGACTTGAACTTTATATTGAAGTTTATATTGTAAAAATTAAAAAAAAAATTATGTACCTAGCTATAATATGATGCTTTCACTATTCAACCTTCTCTGGAGATGTCGGCAAGCTCAAACTCCTAGTTGTGTAGGCTTTCATTGTTGTTTCAGGAAGGCGAATGTTCTTTCTCAAGCGAAATATTTCAGATTTGAAGAATTATTCTATATGATAAGATTTTGGTGGTTTGAATATTGTCGTAGGCATGCGGTTTTTATAACTGAACTCTGAACATTTTAATGCATACTTGTCAAATATGAGACCCATAGGCCATGAATGACGTTTAATAAATCTAAATATGTCTTTCGTTGAAAACAATTATAAATTTTCTCTTTAATAAAATCGTTATTTTTGTACATAAGTACTTCACTTCTTACTTAAGCCTAGTATTATATTTTGCTTTTAAACTGGCCCGTTGTTATATGCGAGACAAAAATTTATATTTCATTAGATGGACAACCCTTTTTGACTCGTAATATAAGTTTATATGAGTTAATTTATATATACTAAGCTACGTAAGATAATTTAAAAGCTTTACTCGCTATGTATTTATGTTTCCTGAGTTTTAAGATGTATGTACATACGAGTACATAAGAAATCATTAATTGTTTACATAAAACAGTAAGCCCTTCCTTATTGTGAGTGTATAAATATTTATTTAATATATCAAACATCAGCAGAGAATTTAGTTTGCTTTCTTTCTTATTCATTTAACAGGTACTCGCTAGCAAACTCAGAAAATAAGCAAACAGATGACAATCTGCTTTAGCTTATATAAAATTAATCTGTGAAGATTTATAAATAATTTATACGCTTCGATATGAAGCCAACGACTGGAGAGACAATAAGAGCATGGCTCTTGTCAGCTTTAATGGTGCATGGTGCAGTTGCAGGAAATCCGGATGCAAAAAGGCTTTACGATGACCTTTTAAGTAACTATAATAAGCTAGTTCGACCTGTGGTCAATACAACAGATGTTTTAAAAGTTTGCATAAAACTCAAATTGTCGCAATTAATTGATGTGGTAAGTTGAAATATTATGCCGGATGCTAATCAATATAGCCCAATAAATCAGTTAACACGTTAGTCTGACAGTTAACACGTTAGTCTGACAGAACCCAGGGACCAAGGAGAAGCCATTTTTAAAATGTTTGCTAATTTGAAAAGTTTGTATATGATATGATAAGAACCTTCAAGAACATAAGATTATATTTTCCTAAACATTTTCATGTACAACCTATCACAAGAAATAATCTGTCATTTCAGTACAAATTACACTCTCTAAACATAAAGTATCAACGATATAAATTGTTTTAAACAAAATTTTAGTCAGTTGGACAACAGTAACAAAAACAAATATAAATATAACTCTATAGAGTAAACTAAACTTAACTCTACCATGAAGTTCCCCGAATAACTTTAAATGGAGAAAACATGATCGTTTT
Organism: Palloptera scutellata; assembly: GCA_958295655.1. Taxonomy (NCBI): domain Eukaryota; kingdom Metazoa; phylum Arthropoda; class Insecta; order Diptera; family Pallopteridae; genus Palloptera; species Palloptera scutellata. Next base: position 88,700,611 of record OY282450.1, read on the forward strand.
GCCTAAATTGAAAAGTTTAAGGAAAAATTTGTCGAATTTGGAACCAGGGTCAAGGAAATGGCACTAAGTGTCACAGTAAAGCAAGTTCCCTGTAGAGAATTTACTCGTAAAAAATCATATAAATTTATCTACAAAATTTTCTAGACTATTCTGTCTCTATGCTATAAAATAAATCAACAGGAATAATGTTTTCACCATTGGCTTCATGATTGTATTCACCATCATCAACATAAGTACAAACCATAACACATAAAAATCACCCTCAGTCAGTGTCTCATCTGAGCCTCGATCTCGGGTGCAAAGTAAAATATAACAAAATAAAACAACTAAAAAATATTATAAAACAATGGGAAGACCACAATGTCCAACATACATGTTTGGTATAAATATATAATTCCCTGGTTTGGAAATATCATAAAATAGATCAAAGTATTACGAGAAGTTTTGCAGTAGAAAAAATTAAACAATTAATTTTTAATAATTTTAAGTTCAAAATAATTTTATGTGTAATTGTTGGTTACTTGCTTAAACACAATCTAAAATATTAATGTACTTTTCGATGCACAAAGGAACGCATGTGTTGAGTTTGGATTTAAACATTTTTCAAGGTCATCAGTGTGGTCAGACATTTATTGAGCTCCATATACCATTTATTTTTTATTGTTAAAGGTTTGAGTAATCACCACAACCAACTTAAATTGTTAGAATTCATATGTTGACGTCTCTCTCTGCAACACATTTGCCTTTAATTCGAGGCATCTTCAACTCAAAGCACATTACATAGAATTACATTTTTAGAAGTTTCTGTAACGTTTTCCATTGAAATAAAATTTCTAATAAAACGTTTATTTCAGAATCTTAAAAATCAAATAATGACGACAAATCTGTGGGTGGAGCAAGTGAGTACATTACATTTACATACATATTTTTAATTTATATTTTAACATATTTAATGCCTCATATAATGCCTCACTTTCGCTTTCCATACAGTCATGGTACGATTACAAATTACGTTGGGAGCCCAAAGAATATGGAGGGGTTCATATGCTGCACGTTCCTTCCGATCATATATGGCGACCAGATATCGTTTTATATAACAAGTAAGTATTTGAATGGCATCTTGTTTCAAATCCAAATATATTCCAATACAATAATGCATTGTGTCACGAAAAGAAATGGAGAAAATTTTTAACATTTTTCGTGTGTAATTAATTGTATGCAAATTGATGCTGTATTTTTTTATACTTACCACAAAAATTCCAAAAACTTACTTATACTCGTACATTATTTGGACTTACTTATTTTTGAATTAATAGTCTAAATACTTAACTACAATCTAAATGTGTTTTTCCTTTGAATTTTGTACTAAAAAAACAATAATTATAAAAAAAAATAAAAATATACACCCAATTTACTCGTAAGGAAAAATAAACGTTCTTAAAATTGGCACTCGTACGTACAAACCTACATTCTACATTCGAGTTACTAATCAAGTCAAAATTATTTTTTGTTTACATCCAATAAATATTTACATCTAACCAATACATACATATATACATAAATCAATGACATTAACATGAAACATCAAAATCTGCATTACGTACAAAACTCAATAACACAGAATTAATTATGCCGCAGTCGCAGCCACAAAAGAACCTTATTTTGGCATTAAGTGATTTATGTGGGTGTCTACATGCCAACATAAGGAACACAAAAATACATTTTTACATACGTACATACATACATACAAATATTCAAGTACATATATATGTATACTGCATTTACGTATCTAGCATATCATGAAAATCATGAAAATTAATATTAGCTACATAATTTAATCTTACTGACTATCAATCAATATTACGTCTATATTATCTACCACCTTACTACAACTTATAATAACTACATATATAACTAGTTCTTATATATACATATATGTACAACCTACACAAATACATATGTATATGTACTATGGTACTTTAACTACACATAAACCCGATTATATTGAAATTAAATTGAAATACAATGAATACAACAACAGTGCCGATGGTAACTTCGAAGTGACGCTTGCAACAAAAGCTACAATTTACTCAGAAGGATTAGTTGAGTGGAAACCGCCGGCTATTTACAAATCATCATGTGAAATAGATGTAGAATATTTCCCTTTTGACCAACAGACATGCGTTCTCAAATTTGGCAGTTGGACGTATGATGGTATGAAGGTAGGTTCTCCCTCAAAACAATACCCTTTTTCATACATAGTTTTCGTTTTCTCTTTTGTTGTTAATCATTATTTTTTAATTTTCTTTTTGGTTTGAATTTACATAAGTGAATGCATACTATCAAACTTCACTTCTTACAAGGAAATTAACATTAATTCGGAAAAAAGTTTGTTACAAAGCATTAATTTATATACAATACATACATACATTCATAAGCATATTAGTGATTGACAAAGGCCTTTGAAATCATATGTGCATATGTATTCCCAATTACATAGTAAAACATTTTTTCCGATAGGCTCTGAAACATCGCAACCAGTTTAGTACAGAGTAAAGATCATAGGGATGATGAAACATTCAGAATTTTAGTTGACAACACTACGAACTTCTAAATTTCCGGTTTGTATCACCACCTCTTGGCAGGCAATGGCAAACCTACAAGAGTAAAAATTGCTATGAAAAGCTTTTCACTTCGCCGTTCGGATTCGGCATTAAACTGTAGGTCCCTTCCATTCATGTACAAATATAAGACGCACAACATGAATGGATGCGAAAAGCTCGGCCTAGGCCCTCCATGGGCTGTTGTGCCATTAAAAGTAAAGTAAAAGTAATCACCCCATGAGAATCCCTATTTCGTGTTGAAGTGTTACATTCTCATCCTTGAAAAAATGCAGTAATAATCCTACTTATTCCAGAATTCATCATAACAGTTACGACGAACACGTAGCTGCATTAAAATTCAAATTACTTATTTGAATTCTGGAATCCAATTGGAATAATTGATCGGCCTTTCATTTTAAGCCGTTTTCGATTACAGCATATGATTTTTTAGGAGTAACACACATAAAATGAGTTATGAATTCATAACTGTTATGACGGATTCTGGAATAGCGGCGAATATTACATATTTGGATTGTAATAAGTAGTATTATTGGATGTCTTGGGTGGATTTAATAGATAATGGACTGTAAGATATAGTGGAAAATAACTACATCTTTTAACACTACTATTATTACTTTCTATTTGTCTCTTAAATTAGTAAAATAAAAATTTTCTTGTAATTTATGGTAAAGTTTCTATTAAAAGCCAGAGTCCTAGAAAATTTCCAGAAAAAAAAGAACATATCCCTTTCAATAGAGTACGGGATGTAGCCCTAATTTTAATAATAAAGTTATATGTGTAGACAATTTTTCATACCCTTAAATTTGGCATTTGATCATGTTAGCAAGGCCATAAGTTTTAAATTGATGTCAATTTAAAACTTATGCTCTCTCTCTCTCTCTCTCTCCATTTCTCTCTCTCTCTCTCTCTTCAATTGAATTGAATTGAATATTGTCTTCGTTTGTGATGTTCCGTTTTTGGATAGGCATACATAAAACGAGTTAAGTTGACAGAAAATTGTTATTATGGACTCTAATCTGTGGTCGCCGTGGTGTATTTGGTAGTGCGCTGGCTTACTACGCCGAGTGTCCGTAGTTCAAATCTCGGCACAAGCAAAATAAAAGTAGAAAAAACTATTTTTCTACACGGCACCACCTTTTGGCAGGCAATGCCAAATCTATAAGAGTACGAATTGCCTAAGGAAAACCGTTCGGATTCCATTCATGTAGAACATGAGTGGATACGAAAAGCTCGCGCTAGGACCTCCATAAGCTGTGCTGTCATTTAAATGTTATTGTAATCTACATAGTTTGTTATTCGGGTATGAAACCCTTTGCTTGAAAAAATGTAAAGCTTCTACAAAGTTATGTAATTCAAATACTTTTGTGCATAGCACATTCGAAAGCCTTTGCCAACCGGTAAGAACCATGAGTTTAAAAATTGTTAAAAGTCTTTATGAAAATTTAAGAACTGTTGAGAACCGAAAATAGAACTGAGAATTTACTTCATAACTTACGGTTCTTTTGATACAGAAGAAAAATTAAAAATAAAACAAAAAATGAATAAATAAATAAAAAATTAAGTTCATTAATTACAAATAAAAAATTGAGTTAAAAATGTGAGAAGTTCAAATGATGTTTTGTTTTATGTTAAATTTTTGTTTTTCTTTCTTATTAAGTTATGATTTTATTTTCGTTTTTACTGTACATTTTAATTTGATTTAATAACAATAACATCTTTTGTACATATTTGACTTTCAATATATTATATATATTATTTATATATTTACTAATTATAATAAATCTATTATCAATTTAAAATACGAATTTTTAAGCGTAGACTTGGATTTACTTTTGTTTTGAGACTGAATGTGCAGTTGTTTTTTTTTTTTACTAATGTACAAATTATATTACAAATATGCAAAAAATAAAAACATAATCAAGCTCCACTTCGTATGTATAAAATATCCAATATTTCGTATTCTGATTTTTACCATTTCTATATTTATAAATTAAATTCACTTAACTCCAATCACAATCATTAACAACAACCACAACGATAACACTACACAATAAATTGATGTCCATTGAATTTAAACAGATACTCTACTCGAACACTTTCACTTACATTAACATTAACATAAATTTATACTGTCATCCTGATAAAGTGCTCAATAACAAAACAGACTTTGTCTTTGTTTTTCTTCCGAAAAAGTTAAATACTAGATGGTCAGTCATAATGGATTTTTTTTGGTGTATGGGGCTCTCAAAATTGCAATATTAAGGGTGTTTGTATGAAGCGGATTCGCCCTATTGATTTGTTACGAATGAAATCAATTTTTTTTTTACTAGGTTTATTTCTCGGTTACATCTTAGGTAAAGTGAACAAGAAAGAGTCAAATTACACTATTAATTGAATATAGAGTTAGTCAGTGTAAGAGACAATCGCCAATTGTATGCCACCTTTTCATGCCCAACTGGCTTTGTACTTGAAATATGATCAATTCAAATCAGATATATTCACATATCTACCTACTGTTTTTCATGGGGAACTAAAATATTTATATGTGTGCATAAGTTATGTACATACTTCCCCATTCTCAGTGTCTATATTAAATGGTTGTCTTCTATATTGGATGGATAATTTAAGACAATCTTCGCCATTTTACATACTTAACTAAAGATTGCAATGTTCGCCACGGGTTTTCGCAAAGAAAACATATTGGTATGTAGGTATGTAAAGTAAAATAAATCTCATTTACAGCTGTCAGTTTTTGGCGATTGTAACTTACCATTAAGAGTTACGTGTATATTGTATTTGTTATTTGCAAAACCGAAAGAGACTTTTGGTATCACAAATTTCACATAATTTTACTAGGAATTAATATCTAATTATTATTAACTAAATAGAATAAGAACTATAAATAGCGTACGATATTAAATTTATAAACTATATAAACTTAAAAATATTTGTGATTAAATGATAACTTTTGGAGGCGTGACCTGATTTTTCGTATCTGCATCTGCATACTATAAAAATCTCTCATCTCTCCGTATTATACAATATTATACCTTATTTGCATAAATAATTTAGGAGAATTGTTCAACATATTTTTCAGTGCTGATGGTCATTATGAAGTCACACTTATGACAAAAGCAACAGTCCATAGTAATGGATTGGTAATATGGCAACCACCTGCCGTCTATAAATCGTCTTGTTCAATCGATGTTGAATATTTTCCGTATGACGTACAGACGTGCATCTTAAAATTAGGCAGTTGGACATATGATGGTTTTAAGGTGCTCACAAATTCTATTTATACAAGTTATATATAATATATATATTCAAAAAAAAAAAAAAAAAAAAAAAAAATTTTGATTTAAATTTAAATTAAAATAAAAAAAAAAATACGTTTTCAATTGCAATCAGTTGGAAGTACATAAAACTTATTACCTTATATAACCGTATTTGTTACTCAATCGGAATGTTCCATGATTTTAGCGTTAGAATTTATAATTTTATAATAGAAACCAAATAAAAATTTTGTGGATATTTTAACAGACAAACAAGAAAAATAAGCTATTTCTTTCATATCTTACTCGTAATAACAAATTTCCTATTATTACACAGTTCATCATCTAAGTATTACGAATATGTCGGTGAATTCTCTTTGTTAGTTTAGTTTATTTTCTAAGGATTCTAAGTTGTTTGCATATCCTGACTTTTCATATTTGACATAACAATGTTGATAATATCCGCAAAGTTTGTATGTGGTACAAGTATGCCATGTTAATAGTTCATTTGAATATTCAATGATGTTCCAAACTTCTCTGCATGCTCAATATTAAAAAATGAAAGATAACCCGGAATTGATTTATAAATATGCATGAAGTTTATTTTATAACTAAGAAGAATAACTTTTTTCCCCCAAAGATTGCATGATATCAACAAATGCATGTGAATTCATTTTGATTTATACCCTTCCGATTTTTTATTCATCGTTGTTTTTGAATAACATATAATCATTTAATTTGAAGACAGACCCACAATAGTCTTACATTAGATCACGCTTGGCTTGATTGTTATTTATACAAATACAAGAGATATCTATGCATAATGCCGCTGCGAATTAGCGCTTAGTACGGTGGCCTATACAACATATCGGACTTCAGGTTGAGGTAAAGGCTAAGAGACAAGCAGATGTGTCTTCGAGAGTTTAATTTGCCGGATTGCGAAGAAGACGAGAACATGCAAAAGGTGATTTTTGAAAACTGGATGTTTAGATTCGCTAACATGAAATCTGTAATCAGTTTTAATTTTCGAGAGGTGAAAATGAGTCAACCCACAAAAAACGTGGTCTTTTCTCAAAAACACGAAATTTGTAATCAAAGTGCGTTTTACATTTTTGTCTTACCGTGTAATGAAAGTCTATTAAAGTTTGTCATTTTGATATCGTTCTATTGAGCTATACTAAATTATGCCATTCTTAATGTTAAACAATATTTGTTTAGGTTTTTTTTTTTATAAAATAAAGTTTAACTTACTTAAATGTTTGTTTTGCATTTTGTCTTATCTGCATGCAGCAAATGTACAGAAAAATATTTCAATATTTTTTCTGATTTAATGTTCACTTCGGACTTTATGCATGAATTCCTCCCCAACACTGTATGGTATAAAAATAATCATTAATTAAATTCAGTAAAAAAAAAAGTTTAACTATCATTCATAAGCTTAGAACAATGTTTGAATTTCGTTATGCAAATCAACATAAGTGAAAAATGACAAAGAAGTTTGTGGCTATTGTGCCACAGATAAACCTGTCAAATTTTGTTTTTTAAAAGAAATATTTCTCTTATTTGCTTCTACACGACAATACATTTTTTGGTGAAAATTAATGCTCTGCACAATATGAGTGGATGGGAAAAGCTCAGCCTAGGCCCTGTACGGGCTGTTGTGCCATAAAAACAAAAAAGAAAAGAAAATGGTTCATCTAGAAGTTGACATTTGATTTTTCAGTCCGATCCGAATAGAAGAGTCGAAACTGTTTGCTTTAAATTTATTTTAAACAATTTGTACAATTAAATAAGTATTCACATCTGAGATATTTACATACTTGTTATTAATTAGTATTGTATACTTAAAACAGTAAGTACTCGATTCTTAAAAGAATCGGCTGTACTCGTTTCTAGAAAGTATCGATTTTGTGTACTGAAAAGTACTCAGTATTTAGAATCGAATCGATACTTGTAATCAGTATCGAATTGATACTTTTATTTTATTTTTTTATTTCAGCTATCTCAAGATTCTACGTTATTTTATTATAAGTTAAAGTAAACTTACTTCATAAGATGAATTCGATTTACTACAACAAAAAACCTGCCAAAGTACTCAATACATATTTTCATGTAAAGCGGTTGCGTCTGTCACTGATCCGTGCGTTATGCGGATGCGCTCCTTGTATATAAAAATAAATTACTTATTCGAAAAGCTGGCAAATTGTTTTAAAGCCAGGTCTGGGTCGTCTTAGCATTATGGGCAGGCGCAGAATCCTGTTGGAAAGTCCACGGCTGATTTTGGAACAAGGAATGGCTTCACAACAGCTTCCAAAACGGTTTTTTGGTAAACTTTGGCCGAAGTTTTCACCCCTTGTTCGCAGAAATGCAAGTCAGTGATACCATCGTAAGAGACACCCCACCAAACCATGACTGAGGCTGGGTGATGACCCTTTTCAATGCGTGGGATCCGTTCAGATAATTCCTTAGATGACCGTGCATACACCCTATAATTTTGCTTGTTAAATTTTTCCTGCACGGCAAAAATTTTTTTCATCCATTTGTGCAAGTTATCAGCGTGCTTCAGCAAAAGACGTTTGAATTTTACTACACTATTTTTTCTCAAAGCTACAGCCAACAAATGTCCGGTGCGACGTTTGTAGGCACCAAGTCCCAAGTCTTTTTCAATAATTCTAGTCATGGGCTTTTGCGTGATATTCATCTCACGGGCCATGAATTTCTTTTTTCGGATTTCGGATTTTGCTGAAGTTTTGATTTGACAGCTTTGATGACTTTGGGCGTGCGAACTGTACGTGGACGGCCCGACCGGTGACGGTCTTTAATATCTCCAGTTTCCTCAAACAGTTTTATGCACCGGTAGACGAACATGCAACTAATCCTGAGTGGGCGGAGCGTTTTGAAAATATCGCCTTTTTTTCATTTCACACTTAAAAGTGTTATAACAGCGATACGGTTCTCATTATCTGACCACTCCATGGTGAAATCTAACAATTTTGAATTCGCGTTACAGACTAACGCTATAAAGGTTAGCTTTCATAAACCATAAGGTAATAACAGGGTATGTTCAATTCTACTATTGGAATGGGTGTGTTCAATGTTGTAACAGTATTTATGTCCCTACTAAGTAATCCAACTGTGGCCATATATTTTGTAAATTTGTTCAAGGTAATGAAATGAACTAATATTGCTTGAAGAAAAACACACCTAAAAATTTAGTCTTGAAAAAAAAAGTATACGATTTTCTTGAAAAATACCCGATTCTTTAAAGTATCGATACTGAAGTACTCGGTTCTCCAAAGTACTTGATACTTACTAATGCCAAAATCTCTAAAAATCATAGAGTAATTTTACATAAACTTTAAATTTAAAATTAAATGGTCTTTAATTTAGTATATATTACATATAAAAAAAACAGTTCACCGAAATTTGTGCATGAGCATGTGTAATTATGATTTAATAGAAATTGTAGCTATTTCATAAAAAAATTGCATGATGCTATTATTTATTTAAATTTTTTTTTTTACTTTCCGGATAAATTTTTTTTTTAAATATTATTTTGAAGCATGAATTTAAATATGATTTGAGGCAAACCTTTCTTTCAAATTCATTGAATATTCAAAACAGTTAAAGCGTTTCAATTTGTTAAATTTTATGTGTATGTAATTACGAATTATGTTTATTGCTGTTTCTCAACTTAAAGGGTATGACTGAAATTTGTTAATGTATAAATATTTTGATTAAATTACGATCAAAGATTAAATAAAACATTAAAATTCACGAAAGCAAGGATAAAAACATAAAAACAATTATATTTTAACTAAGTTCACTTTATAAATTTTGCCGCATATTAAGACAGTAATTATTAATATCTCTCAATAAAATATGTATTTGAATCACGATTAAGTACTTAAATATATATAAATATTTTATAACTGAATTATTAAAGCAAGCAGGAATGTAACATTCTCAAATTTAAAATTCTGTGATATGAAAACTCACAATCGATTGTCACAGTGGCATAGTTAGTACTGCGTTGCCCTTCTACGCACATTGGACGGGTTCAAATCTGGCCACGAGTAAAAATCAAAAATTAGAATAAACAAATTTTCTACACGGCACAATCTCTTGGCAAGCAATGCCAAAGCTCCAGAGGAAAATGCCTAAAAAAAACTTTTAATTTTGTGGTTCAGATTCGGCATAAAATGATTGCGAGAAGTTCGGAGGGCCTAGTCCATTGGCTAAAGTAGTCAAATTCATGGTCTTCTATGAATGATCTTGATCTGAAGTGCAGTTCCCTTTAATAAAACTAGTTTATCTCCTCTTTATCTTCTCGCTTAGTTATTTTAGAACCTTGTAAGTAGAACAGAGAACACAACTGAGGAAAGGCAATTAAACTAATTTAAGTATAGATGTGTCAGAAATGCATATTTATCTTTAGCTTAAATAGATTAATAGATTAAAAACTTCATAAGAATATGAATTAAGTATACAAGAAATTAAATATATGTACTATGTAAATATTTATGAATACTAATGTCTGATCGAAGTCACTTTCTTCTTTTCAATAAAACATGTATAAAAAAACACAAACATAAAAAACATTAATAATTAAAACACATTAAATTTATTTATAAGTATGCATAAATAATTCTAAATAAAATTTATAGTTTTTAAATGCCAATATGTACTAATATTTATCATAATCTTCGGCTTCGGCTTCGGCCAAAACTTTTACCATAAACTCGGCCATATTTTGACGAAGCCGAATATGTATTTTTTTGGGCGGAATAGTCGACAGACCGAAGACCACATTCGAACATTCGGTCGGACACTAATGAATACACCTATCCATGAGCCCTTAAACTGTAATCCAAAAGTACAATTAAATTCTATAATTTTATGATGCTATTACGATATTTTCTACTTCTGATAGTTCAATGAAGTTAGATATTGAAGATAAAAAGCATTATAACATATAAAGTTCGAATAATTTTTTTTAAATATGTTTTTAACATAGCAGTTTTATACAGATTTTCTCTAATTTTGAATATAAAAAATAATAATAATAATACTTAGCTTATAGAGAGATTAAAATGTTCAGTTACATATTAAAGCGGCACTAATATAATATTAATCGTCTGAATTTGTTTAAAAAATTGGTAAATTGTTAGAAATGTTGGGGCGTTAATTGTGGTTCTGAAAATAGACTAGGAAAGCATTATTGGAAAATGCTTCTATCGCTGAACTATCTGATTGTTACTACTTACTTACTTAACTGGCACTACATCGGTTTTGGCCGCCTCTATAAAGCTTCGCCAGTCGCCTCTGCTATACACCTAGGTAATTAGGACGTCCTCTCCTGCGTGTTCCTCCACCGTGGTTAGAATAAAACACCATTCTAGCCGGAGCGCTTTCTTCCATTCGCTCAACATAACCCAGCCAGCGAAGCCGTTAGATTTTTATACGCTTGACTATGTCAGTGTCGACGTACAGCTCATACAGCTCATCGTTCCATCTTATTCGATAGACGTCGTCCACGCATACTGGACCGTAGGTCTGATTGTTCAGCCGAACTTAATTTCGAAGTAGAAATATTAATAAAACTTCCATCTGAACTGATTCATATGAACTGAGGAACGATTTGTGGCACTCTGATATTTAAGTTTGATATATTTTTACTAAAATTTTTGTAAACCAAACAGCCTCCTTAATAAAATGCAATATATAATATGTAGTACATAATTTTGTAGCATACAGCATTAAAGAATATTTTATCTACTTGTAATATCACAGACCTATGCGGTTTCAGATCAATTGAAAGAAGCAGTTGTTCGCTATGTGTATCATTATGTGCGCTATATCCGAATCGGCATGCAGATTTCGAAAAATCTTATGCCAAATTTGTGAGAAGGCCTCGAATTAATGATGAGATAGAAAGGTTTACATTCAGCGCACAAATACTTTTTGAGACATCCCTCGATCACTATCCAGTAATGTTATTTTTGAGTACGTAAACAACAAGGGAATTACATATTTATTAATCAGAACTACATGTACATAAAGAATGTGTCACCAATTTCCAATTTTTCACTATTTACGAAGTAGGAACTCGTATTCGAATTTAACACTACACTACATTAAAGTCAATTTAAAAATTGCAATAAAATCAAAACCTAAATAAAAACTAAATAATTTATAATATTTACTAACATATAGAAGTAGAGTGGTCATACAAGTTTTGAATGTTAAGCATGATTTTTAGCATGAGTTTGCATGTTATTATAACACACTTGCTGTTTCATTTAATTATATTTTATTTTAATATTTACATAAACGATACACGAGTATATCCACAACGATTCATAAATTTAAGTGGGGATTGCTTTAATTTCAAATTCGAGTAACAACAGTTTGTGGTTTCTCTCATAAAATAACTAACTCGATATTATATATTTTGATGATGATCTTTAAGCTATGATCTTTTGCCACAGAATTCTTAGCTGCTGGTACACACAAGCAGATCTCTACTGGGTTCTACGGTTGAGACCCTTGCACCCCTTGCCAACAATTATCCCATACTTTATGATCGTTGCTTCTGTGTGTGTGTGTTTGCGTGTCTTAAACCCAATACTATCACATACCTTTGATTCGCCAGTGTGTTTATTAACTGGCTTTGTCTATAGGTAGTAATCAACATTTGAACTTCACCTTCATGAAAAGAAATACAAATGGTTATGGTGAACATGCTCGAAAAATGTCAAATAAATACATATTTGCATAAGAACATCAAATAAATAAATTAAGGAAAATATTATTATAGCTACTATAGAGAGAATCTTTTTGTTTCTATATTTATAGTTGTTTCTAAGAGTTACTAACTACTACAGATTCGTCGAGTTTTTTTTCTGAATTGTTAAAACACACCTTCAAAATACCGACCGTTCCGAGGTCGAAATCTCACGACCGATTATTATCAGTCTGATATCTCCAAGACTCACCTTCAAAATACCGACCGTTTCGAGGTCCTTCATATAACCTTTTCTATTTTTATGAAAAACAAGTTTGATACTTGACAAGGGATGAATTCCCTAGAGGATTGTAATTTTAATTGTAAGTTAAGTATTTAAGTATTTCAAAATAAATTAAAATCAGATTACACATTTTAATCGGAAACTTTCATTGGTTGCTCTGTTATGAAACTTTGTTGACTAGAGATATTTCGTAAAACAATAAATATTTATGGAAATTATACACAGCAAAATTTGGTATAAATATCAGTTGATTATTATAAGTTGCCAATAATTTTATAAAAACATATTGAAAACATAATTTAATAATGTCAATACTCGTATACCGAAATATAAAATAATTGCAACCTATTTTTCTAAATTAAGTGCTTTTTCGAAGCTTTTTCGAAGTGTCAATTCTTTTCAATTGATATATTAAAAAGTATTTTATTATTATATTGCAATATTACTAAATTTTATTTAGTAATTATTAGTCTCATCTCTCTTGGTCAATTATTCAATATATGTATAATATCATATAACTAGACTTATGTATAACATTCAACTTTTCGATTCTTCAAGTGTTTTATGTAAAAAATAATTTAATTATAATTCTCGTCAGGTTGTGCTTCGTTTCTACAACAACTTGATGATGATGATGAGTTCTACATGTACCATTAAAATACGACAACCAATTACAATGTTTAGAGATTAACATACAAAAACTCTTATAGCATAAAAATATGTACTTAAGACTTAAAACTTTATTGGAATGGTATTGATTTTTAAGAACTTGTATCATACTACTCTCAGAATAGGAATGATCCAGGATGATCCAGATTCACGCACTTATGTTCGTTAATATTTAGTATTTCAGCTTTTTATTTTCATAAACATAAATAAGAGTGAGCTGTTGGCGTGTACAATTCTTAGATTTTGATTATGCATACGTAACGTAGCGTATCGTCATCAAAGAATGAAACCGAATCAATATAACGTTCCGGTTTCGGTTTTATCAAGTGATTCGGTCTTGGTTTCGGTTTCGTTCTCAACATTCATTCGGGTTCGGTTTTGTTCTGAATACGGATTTGAAGGAAAGTTATCTAAATAATTTTGACATTAATTACTACGTGACTAGATACTTGTATCTCTGTGCGGCATTGTTCTTCACTGCCTTTCTTTATTGTACATATATTTTTCTTTTGTTCGAGCACAATATTCAAATAAATACCGGCATGGATTATTTCTTAATCTCGTCATGTTGTGTCGCATATGAAGAACAATCAATAGACGTGAATTTTTTGGTATATCACGATTAAAATTAGAAAGGAGAGGAAGATAATGTATTTTTTAATTTGTAGGTTAGAAAATCATCAAACAATTATGCACATTCAGTGTTGCCAGACGTTCTGGATAAAACATCGCCGATGAGCAGAGCTGAAATCGGCTACAATTGCCGCCATATAGTACATGCTGACGTCAAATGCTAATTGAATAAATTTTGAGATATACGAAAACAGATCCGTTTTTGACAATGATCGAGAAAATTTTTACATATGTACTTATTAGTTACTTCGTTTTATTAGTTTTATTATGTACATATACATTATTTTGTGAAACAACTACAATAGCTGCATATTGCTTAGCATAGTCTTTAATATTCCTGATTTCTACAGTGTTTTTTTTTAGAAGTGTGGTTTTCAAGAAGAAATAAAACACATTTAATTTAATGTTATGGCCAAGAATTTAGCTTTTTTATAAAGATAAGGATTTGCCATTATGTTTTAAAACCGATTTCGGGCAAGTGGCCGCCGCGACTGGTTCGAATAAATTCCAGCCGAGAGGCCCAATTTTCGACCACTTTTTGCAGCAATTGGGGCCGTATGTCAGTAATAACGTGCCGAATATTCTCTTTCAAGGCGTCAATCGTCTCGGGCTTATCTGAGTAGACAAGCGACTTCGCATAACCCCACAAAAAATAGTCCAGAGGTGTTAAATCGCACGATCTTGGAGGCCACGCCACAGTCCCACGACCCGAGATAATGCGCTCACCAAAATTTTCCTTCAATAAATTGATTGTTTCGTTGGCTGTATGGCATGTAGCGCCGTCTCGTTGGAAACAGAGGTCGTCCACATCAACATCCTCCAATTCAGGCACGAAAAAGTCATTAATCATGGCTCTCTAGCGTTCCCCATTAACTGTAACATTATGACCGGCTTCATCTTTGAAGAAATATGGACCAATGATTCCCTCTGCCCATAGAGCACACCAAACAGTGACTTTTTGAGGATGTAACGGTGTCTCAACAAATGCGACAATTTTGCTTATTAACCAAAGCTTATTCAACCAAAAGTGAGCTTCATTGCTGAACAAAATTTTGTTGTGAAAATCGCGCTAACCGAACCATTATTTTGGTAATAAATTTGCACGATTTACAAACGTTGTTCAGGAGTAAGTCTATTCATTACGAAATGGCAAACCAAACTGAGCATAAATTAAGTGACAGCTGCCAAAAAGACCAACTCCGAAAAAAGTATTGCCAGATTGAAAACCACACTCCTAAAAAAAAACACCCTTTATGACGACCCTTTTGTGAACTGCCAATATTAATGAAAGAGAAATAACAGTGTTGTCACACACACACTGGGAAATGTGTCAAAATGTCCGCCGAATAATAGTAGCAAGCTAAAAATTAAATTAAAATGCTACGTGGTGCACAAATGCGAATAACAAAGAATATATAGTAAATGCTTATGGTTATGTATGTACTGGAAGATCACCTCCAGCTGCTAGTGATATTGAACTGTTTCATCGTGAATGATAATAAAACGATGGAGAGATTTAACAACTAACGCACTTACATATAAAATTACTAGGCCAATAGAACGTAGCTTATAGTATGTGCTTATATCAAAAGAACCACGATTATTTGAATCTAATGGAAATTTTTTATTCAAATTAATGAGCATACAAAAATTCTAATAATCAAAAACACTAAAAAACAAAAACAAAACTTACATATTAATTCATATTGTGTTCAAGTGGAATTGTAGAGGATCTTCTGAAGTATCTTATCTCTCTTTCAAGAAATCATTTATCAAATGCTTCAACTAAACTCTTGTACAATAAATGATATTATAATGCTATTATTTAAGTAACTATAATCTACATATTTACATACATTAGCACTTATTATATGTAAGTTCTTATGTACATATTTACATTATGAGATTAACATTAGTGAGAAAATTTTATACATACATATTCAGGCATATGAAATTGATCGGTCTAATTTGGCAATCTAATAGTTGATCGATGTCTAAAGAATTTGATTTTACGCATTTGGAATTACATGTCAATTTATAGATACATGAAAATATACTATTACATGAACTATATATATTTAATAAAATACTCAGTGCAACGTAAAATAAAATTCTGATAGTAGCGTATATTTTTTGATGCGTTTTTTAATAGAGAACAAGACCCTGATACTTTTTTTGGATCAACATCAACTTCCTTGAGTGTAATACAAATTTGGAAAAATCAGTAATGGTTTCATATTAAAAATGTTATTTTCTCTGGAGCACAATTGACTCTGAAAAATAGGGTCTTTATGTCTATGAAAAAACGATTAAGAATCAGTCACTTTTAACCTCAAACTTCTAACTTTTTTAGATTCAAGATTGGTTGCACTGTGCTAGTATCGATAAATACATAAAATATCTATAAGACTAACACTGTTATCATCAGACTAGCTTTCTACAATTAAAAGTCAAAGACTGTTTTAAACATGTTCATAAATCATGTTTATATGCGATTGCGATACTTTGGCATTTTTGTAACAAAAACCTAAAACCGATTTTAATTTATTGCAATCTTTACACTTTAACTTTATACTACATATAATTTTGAATGCAGTTATTTCAATTGAAGCTTGGCAGAATGTATTTGTCTCATTAAAAAATATCTTTTTTTTTCTTTAAAATGAATGAATTTTTAAATTGCTTTACTCACAATAAATATGCATTTTTAACTAGAAAAAAAAAAAAAATAAATAAACTATGGATAATGAAATAAAAAAACTTTCAGAATTTGGTTCAACTTTTCATTTAACTAAATATTTGCATGTGTATTTCGTATTATTATTTTTCTGTTATTGAATACGAGTATGATTATTAAATGTATGGAATGGAAAAGTTTATTTTTCAATAGGAAAGCAAGGGCATGACAGTTATTGCATTTTTGATCTTGTAATAAATTTGCTAGCATGAAATTATCTAAGCTATTAATTTTAATAGTAAGAGTAATTGCATTGAACTTTTTCGATTTTCTCTGTATTTGTATTTAAAATGTAACTTTATTTTTTAATGTAAATTTCAACTTTTAAATTCAATGGAATTACGAGAACTAAGTATTCAAGAAAACTGAAGAAACGAGTTTTCTCTGAGCATTTTTTTTTATTGAATTTAAAAGGAAATACGAGATAATCGCCCACAAAATCTTTGTATTAACACAATTTTTGTTTTTTTTTTTTTGTTTTGTTTTTATTATTTTTATTTTATTTTTTACAAGAATCAAAGTGCAAATATTTTCAAATGCTCCTACTGCATCCTACATGCTACTTCTAGAATAGTCGGAAGATTATACCTTTAGATATTTACATCAGTGGATTTGTCCAATGTATGGGACAATGTAAAAACTTCACCATTCGAATGTTCTAAAACCAGTAATGTTCTAAAGTTCATATATTATTCTATATACTAGATAATTCCACTGAAAGGGTTAACTGATAAATTATCTATCTAAGTTCTTGATTATCATCAAACGAAAACTACATTTTCTTAACTTAAGGCTTTTAGGGTAACGATATAAGGTTTTCCCATTTGTTCCTAATACGGGATATGATCATCAATTTCACTGAAACTGTATCCGTTTTGAACGATCTTAAGTTGTAAAAAAATTCTTCAATTTTGAGAATATTTGCCATTGCATCTGATTTCCCCAATTACTTACTTACAATGCACTATGTTGATTAAACGTCGCCCGATTTTGTTTTAAAAGTATAATTTTTAATTCTTCTTCTGAATTTTCTTTCAATATTTCTTTGATTATAAAATTTACAAAGCAAAAAAAAAAAACAAAACTGGATTTATTTATATATTTTTTTTAAGGTATTGCAAATGAGCAATTCTAAATTGGTAATTTTATTTGAAAGAATCTTGTAATGTTATGAGGCAAATTAAAAAATATGAATTAATAACACAAATATGTATAAATCTAATTATTTGTATAATTTCAATCAATAATTATGACTAATAACATGATTATTTACTATCAATTTTATTATTTTTATTATTATTATTTTGTTTTATGATTTCCACTATTTATGATTTATTCACTAATAATTTTGTTGTAAATAATTTAAAGAAATAAAAAACAAAACAAAAAAAACCAAAGAAGAATTCAAAATCTAGAAAAAAGAGATTTGCATGCGTTCTCGCTTTATTCGAATTATCATAACTATCTTAATTCATATATTTGGCTAAATTCGACTATTTCGATTGTTCATTATTTAATTACTGACAGTCAATCTTATGTAATTGTTTTATTTTTTACTGTGAAAAAGTTTATCATATACAATACGAATTCTATATACTATACTATATATTTAAAATTTGCTTGCGTATTTTTTGTTCAAATATTTCACTTTTATCCTGTCAATTATGCAAAAATAAGGTGGACTTGAGGCACATGGATGAGCAAAAAGGGAGCAATGTGGTCGATGTTGGAGTCGATTTATCTGAGTTTTACATGTCGGTAGAATGGGATATTTTGGAAGTTCCAGCTGTAAGGTATGCTCACATACATATGCATCTAATGGTTTTTACTTATTACGAAACAAAAGTTCATATTGCAATAAAATATTGAAAAATTTTTATAATTACCATTTACATATCTCACTGTCAACGATTATTATGTTTATCCGACACTGAATCCGTTTTCAACCAAAAAGTTTTTATTCACTCATGAGTGTTGACGACCAAAAAATTATTCAATTCTCTCAGAGAATGCACTTAAAATAGTTTCGGCTCAGTAATCGTTTTTCGCAAAACGAATTGAAACTTTCGAAACGAATTAAGAATTGATTTATACTATAATTTTAAAAAACTTGAAATCGTTTTTAGTGTCGGATAAACATGGTTAACAATTTATTCATATATGAGATAAACATCGAACTGCGAATACTTTGGCATAAAACTGTATGTCCCTTCCATTCATGTGCAAATACTTATAACACACACAACATGACTGGATGCGAAAAGGTCGGCTGTGGACTGTTGTGCCATTAAAGAAGAAAAATAAAAAAAATAGTACTTAATATAATAAAAAAATGGGCATCGCCTTGTGCAATACCTTACTTATTTCCATATTTACTTACTTATTTTCTTCAGCTAATCGGGTGTTCATGAGTGGGTGGCTAGTGACCACCACTGATCTAAGACCATTGCCATTCAATAACTAAATTCTGTATTCTCTCAAATTCAATACTTTGTATATGAAATAAGTTTTATATATTTGATTTTTGATATATTGACAGAAAAGAGATATACAAATTTGAATTAATTAATTCGTTTGTTACCGAGCAATGGGAACACAAATTCCTTTTTTTTATTAAATAATAAACCTTATAAAATAAAGATCTTAACTAACACTCTATTATTATATTTATTACATATTGTAAATAATCCAACTATGTACCATATGTATGCGCAGTTTCTTTTAGTGAGTTGATAATTCTTTTGCATACAGGGTGTCCGAAAAGTAAAAGTCATTCGTTGGAGAGCTGATATCCCAACTCATAACTGACCAGAATATCAAAATATTGTATTAGTAAAAATTTATTTGATTTTGAGATTTTTATACTTTTATCAGTTTTTCGAGCGCCGCATCCACAAAATTCAATATTTTGAGACTTAAAGTTTCATTACTGAATGCCCTGCTATTGATCACAGTCGAAAATAAAAATAATACAGTTATTCCTTTGAAACAAAAAAAAAAGAAAAGATTTTTGTCCGGTTTTATTTATTATAATTTAATTAGGGGTTAAATTTAATTTTAAAATTTCTTTTTTTGTTATATTTAATTTATTAATAATTTTTTGTATAGATATACTTATTGAATTTTGTATTAAATTTTAATTAGGGGTTAAAATTTAATACCTTTCCAATTTTCCTCGTTTATGAGGTGTCCGAAATAAGCGATTAAAATTTGTCTAAGAGATTGAAATCAAATGAGGTTTTTATAAAGCAACGAGATATAAACGATAAAGACTACTTAATCTGTACTAATAGGCATATAGTAAATTTTTGTAGTACTCTAAACTCCATTACTGTTATCCGCATTAGGCTCATGAAGTAAGAGAATCTAACCTACCAAAATATGCTCGTGGAATTTGAGTCATTACTGACGACTAAACTTCAAACAGCTCATTTCGGTAGAAATGTAGATTTTAGTATCCCTTAATTCACTAATGACTCAGTAGCACTTATTTTCACATCATCACATTATACTCATTGACATATATTATGCGAATTAGAATTGCAAATTAATTCAATTATTGTTACCAGAAATGAAAAGTTTTATACCTGTTGCGATGAGCCCTACTTGGATATAACATTCAACATAACTATGAGAAGGAAAACTTTATTCTACACTGTAAACATTATTATACCGTGCATGGGCATATCGTTTTTGACAGTACTCACATTTTATCTGCCATCAGATAGTGGAGAAAAGGTAAACTTCACAATATTAATAAATACTTAATACACAATTTATGTCAATAGGTTTTTATTAAAGAAAGCTTACATTATCTTGCAGGTTACCCTCTCAATTTCTATTTTGATTAGTCTCCACGTGTTCTTTCTCCTGGTTGTGGAGATTATACCCCCAACTTCGCTTGTTGTGCCATTATTGGGGAAGTACTTAATATTTGCGATGATATTGGTTTCTATTAGGTATGAACAAAAAACCGATTGCACCTGTTAACTTGTTATTAACTGTATTTTATTCATTTTAAGTATATGCGTTACGGTCGTGGTACTTAATGTACATTTCCGTTCCCCTCAAACACATCGTATGGCACCATGGGTAAAGCGGGTATTTATTGATCTGCTGCCGAAATTTCTGTTTATTAAAAGACCTAAATACAACTTTGAAACTAGGTAAGTGAATGATTAAGTAACAGAAATTCCACCACAATTTACACTATTATTTATTAATGCATTGCTTAGTGCATTATATTAAAAATTTAATGCATTCGGGTGCATCACTTTTTACAGTCTTAATTGTAATACATAAATTTAAGGGGAATTTTCCCTAGACATGACAACATTGAAATTTTTCTAGTATTCACCACAAATTGACACAAATTTTTGTTTAAATTCATATTTGATATTGGTAACAATTTTCAAATTTAACAATTCTTTGCATCACAAAAAACCTATTTACAGTAAACTTCTATTAAAAGACACCCACGCTTGTTTCTATCCATACTTTTCGACTACAAACATTGATCACAGCCCTTCAGGATACAGCAGAACGCCATCAAAGGAGGACTTATCCCCAACCAGGTAATTACATAACACGTGATATTGTAAGAATTTAATTAGGTAATCTGTTTACAATTATTGGGACATATAAAAAGTATCCGCGGATGGTATCCACAAATCTGTTATGTTGTTGATGTTTAATGCCTTCGTTATCTCCCGACAGCTGCGGGTCAATCTTGCTCCAGCAGTTGCCGAATTTCATCGGCTTTTTCAGTGAATTTCTGTGCATCTTTGATATCGAAATTTACGGAATTTACTTACAGCATTCTCAACGTAAACCGCTCATGTTCGATATGTTTTTGCCTGAAATGCCATCTTTCCAACATGTGTGACATAATCGGACTAGTGTTGCCAGATTTGTGGGTACTAACACCATAAATCGCGCGCATACTTTTTATATGATTCAATACATTGACCTACAAAATTAGTATACTGCTTTCCAGATAATTAATTACTGGGAACAGTTTCAGGTATTAGGTAGAATTAGGTAGAATTACTTTGAAATCTCAACTATTAGAATTTATTTTTTACACGTCTGCTTAGTATCGTTTATTAATGGAGCGCTTTGTTCAAAATACATAATAGGAACGTTTGTTATTTACTCGTATGTCTTAAACCAGCTTAACAGGTACAGGACCATTTGGAGGAAGCTGCCAAATTCATGGACCTATACCGCCACTAACGCAATCTGGCTCGGACGATTTAACGGCCGTTCCTGATTTAGATATCGGACCGTCCGGAATAAAGAGTCCAATTTTAAATAATCCAGCTTTTTCACACTCAAAGTGTCCACCTAGAGTTCATCGCAGTTGCTTTTGTGTGCGATTTATTGCAGAGCATACAAAAATGCAGGAAGCTTCCACAAAGGTAACAATCAAAATACTGAAAGTTATGCAAAAACAGAAAATATTTAAAACATTTACTGTTGTTACGCTTTTATTTAAGGTCAAAGAGGATTGGAAATATGTGGCAATGGTATTGGACAGACTTTTTCTATGGATATTTACACTGGCCGTTTTGGCTGGTACAGCTGGAATTATATTGCAAGCTCCAACTCTATACGATGACAGAATTCCTATAATCGAGCAAAAGCAGGAAATCGATATTACTGGCACATCAGGCGGACGCTGCCGACCTCCACAATAGCATTTTAATACAGATACAAAATATACTTTTCTAATCTCTCAATTTTTGAGCGCAATGTAAAAGGGAACCTGAGTGTATTTGTGACTAAGTACGAATTCAAGATATAGAACAAAGGCTATTTACATATACTTATACATACATGCATACATACATACATACATACATACATACAATATATGATTTTCTGTTCTACAAGTAAATTTAATTTCATATCACATTGTCAATTATGTAATTATCATCTAAACGATATGATTCATTATATTTATTGTAGTAAGCAATAATTGTACTCGTGTCTCATGTATACTTTATAACGAAATTTGTTTCAAAGGCATCTACATATTATGTAACTTTTATTTTAAAATAGTATTGAATCATAATAAGTTGTTAATGTCCTTTTTTTAAATATTTATTTAGAAAAGTTGTAATACCGTGGTGAATGAAAATTGAATTGTGACACCCATAACTGACACCCAATGCAACTGCACTCAATTAAACTTTAATAACTAGTTTTAGTTTTGGAACGGCAAACGAGCATTGATTCAATCAAAAAGTGCTACATACAAACACAAACAAACAAACAAAAAGCAACACATGGTATAGTTGTCTCATAAATTATCACGATAGTTATTGTGAGTCCTTTCCTATTTTCGTAATGATATTTATTACTCGTATTGGCCAAAGAAATGGAATAAATTTCCTTTTGATAAATTGAATAGGGTAAATAAAATCAGTGTCTCAGTCCCAAAAATAATTAAATTTAATGCGCAAATTTTTTTTTAATAAAAGAATAAAAGAAAGTCTCAATATATTGAATACTGCCAAAAACAAATTTAGTTATATTTTTTAAGAAATTACATAAAACTAAAGTCAACAAGAAGCCACAACACTCCAACAATGTTCGAATTTTACAAATTAATTTAAGAGAATTCAACTTGGGGCTTTCAGTTATAATAAGTAAATGAAGATTGTGGATTATAAAAATTGAAATGTAAACGATAAATACAAAAAAAAAAAAATAAAGAATACAAGCCTTTGAAAATACCAATTTATAATTTTTGTAATTTTCCCTCGGAGTATGTTTTTGGGCAGTTTTGCAACTACTTAATTAAAAAATAAAATAAATAAAGAAAAAAATTCCAAAAAAAAAAACAAACAACAAAAAAACGGAAAAAACTAAAATCATAGTATGGATAAAAATTGTGAAATAGAAAGTTAACATTTAGAGAATAAGTTGCATTGCAAAATTGTTAAAGTTGAATTTGAAACACATAATTTGTTAGTATAAAAAACTTATAACTATATAAATAAAAATGATATGAAAAGTAATTTAGTAGCAGAGAAAGTAAAATAAAACAAACTAATAAAATAAAAACCAACAAATATTAGAAAGCAAAAAAAAAAAAAAGAAAATCTTTACTAAACACAAAAATGATTTAAATTAATGTAAATATGTAAACAGAAAAAAATGTATGTATTGATGGAAATATAATAACAATTTTCTAAAAACCAAACGAACAAAAAATGTATGAAAAAGGGAGAAGGGAATTTACAACAAAAATTACACAAAAACATGATATATTTTAAAAGTTTTTATATGTATAACATTTTATTAGCAAATAAGTTGGAATTTTATACACTCGCCCACAGTCTCTCTCTCTCTCTCTCTCTCTGCCTCTCTCTCTGCTTCTGTCTCTCTCTCTGTTTCTGTCTCCTCACTATTATTCTCACTTTTTTAAACTTATTGTAGTATTATTTGAATATTAAATTTCTCAAAAACTCTTCTTACTGAAATAGTTTGGATTAATTTTTTAATTGAACTCTACTGCCCAATTACGTAGCAATTTTCTTTTATATTTCTATTCGATGCCTGAGCCAAATATGCAAAAACTTTTCGGTAATTTACAATAAGAAGCTAGTCAACGATTTATTAATTAAATTCACCCTATTAATTAAAAGAAAAATCTATCTTTTGAACCTACCTGCTTAACTCAAACATTTGGCATTGATGCTTAACGTACTTATTAATGCTTTACAGCAGTCAACTAATTAATTCAGTGCCTGAACGAAATTAGACAACAAAAGCATTATTTGGAAAATCTTACGGACTTGCAAATAATTTTTTAGCGAAACGATCCGTTTCCGAATCAGTCTAAAATCAAGAGTAAATTTTGCTGATCGGAATGCGAATAATTTTGTGAAATCTATTGGGTTCGAAATTAGCAACTAGCAATTATACCATAGTTATATCATTGTATTCTTATTGATTAAACCCACTTAAGTAATTTTTGCAATAGGATAATTGTAAATATGTACATATATTTATTGTCATCATCATCATTTAGCAAAGCCATAAATGACATACTTATTTGTTTTTTTTACAAGAGAATATAAAAACATTTAGAAAATGTCATTTAGTGTCTTCTAAATGATGCTGACAATAGGTATGCTATATATATATTTTTTTCTTTTTAATCGGTTCTCATTAGTCTCATTATTTTCGGTATCGTTCAGTTCGCTAATCTCAATTTTAGTTAGAAGTCTTAACTTAGAACTTATGAACTCGCATCAATATTTGTACTCGTTAATTAATTGTAATTAATGGTTCAATGGTTCAAATATGTGTGGTTTTTTAATAAATTAAATGTTTCAATGTTTTTAAACTTTTCCGATTCATTTCATTTAAAGAAATTTTAAAATCTATCCATTTATATGCAGATACAATTTTCAAGTTTTTAATTTTTGGGCACTTTTTAACCCATTTTCGCTCGTTCTTTTGTAACGTGCTGGAGATAAACTGTGTACACCAAAAGATTCTGCGGCCGAAAATTAAGTTTACGTGTTTTGGCTTTCCACGTTGTTATCAAAAGTTAGTAAAATTAGTATTTTATATGTATGTAGTTTTCGTTACATAAATTTAAATAGCAATTAATTGATTACTTACATTCACTTTTTATTGCTAGGATATTTAAGGATGGCAACGCGGGTGAATGCGTTCTGCCAAAACAGCCCAATAAGCGTTCTCGTACTGAAACAATTTGCAAATGACCGCCACGATGAGATAGTAATTGTCTTGCTCTTCAGCTGTTGTTTTATGTTTGTGGAAAGAAATTGCAAATTTGAAATTAAGAAATATATAAGTATTTCTGGAAAAATATGATTTACTTAGAATGAAAAACAATACATGAAAATGTAATGTGGCGTAGTGATGATGCGTTGGACTGCTACGCAGAGTGTCCCGGGTTCGAATCTCGGCACAGGCAAAATCAAAAATTAGAAAAAATAATTTTTCTACACGGCACCGGCACCACCTCTTGGCAGGCAATGGCAAACCTACAAGAGTAAAAATTGCTATGAAAAGCTTTTCACTTCGCCGTTCGGATTCGGCATTAAACTGTAGGTCCCTTCCATTCATGTACCTAGGCCCTCCATAGTCTGTTGTGCCATTAAAAGTAATAGTAAAATGTAATGTTAAATTTTTTTTGTACTACAATTTGAACATTCTCGATATATTTCTGTTTTCACAATATGAAGTTTTGTTTCGGGCAAGAAATCTGTTTTTCTGCGATCCCGTACTTTTGAACACTTTTGTCTCTCACGGAGAGTAATTTTTGCTTATACTCATTTTACTAGACTTTGCCCGAAAAGTACGGGAATATACCTATTTTTTCGATTGATCTGTTTGGCATTGATCGCGCACCATTCAACAAAATTTCCCAGCTGTGCATACACGCCAAAAGAAACTTTTCATAATCATTTTATTGTGTAACTACTTATACTTATACCATATAGTATATAAAAATCTGACGGTTTTGTCAAATTATTGTTGAAGAATATGTACGAGTATATTTGGAGTGACCTTCTGTTATGAAATTAAATTAACTAAAACCCTCGCATGGCAATGCCATTAGCGCTGTAATATGTAGGGAAAATAATGAAAATAAGTTGAGATCGCCAACGGTGAGCAGTATTGCTTAGCGTTAAGCAACAACTTGAATTTACTAACGATAACGACTAATCATGATTTTCGATAGAGGAAATAAAAATTGGAAAAATGCATTGAACTTTTGATTACAATTCGGATTCGTAAGAAAAGATCTCTTTTATTCGTGTAAATATTTAACACGTTTAACACGTTCGTAAGCTGCAGTGCCTTAAGGCCTTAAGTACAATGGGCTACATAGCCTGAGTGCTTGAGGAACTGTCCTGCACTCGTAGGTCAGGTTCTCGGCCTTCTTCACATCCATCCATCCATCCAAGCTGCAGTGCCAACACACTAGAAATCAAAATGTCAGTTTCGAAAGTAATTCTAGCTGCGATTCTGATAGAAACATGATTCTTTTTATGAAAGTTTGTTTTAAGGAACACCTGCCATTTGTTTGGTAGTTACTTGTATTTTCCAATTATTATACCAATTCCAATTTCATTAGATTTTTTTTAATTTCGAGCAAAGATTCGAGGTCAAGCATCTTGTGTCAGAGGAAAAATGTAGTTAAGCATACGATTTGTATCCAAATAATTTGCATTTCCATTTCCATTTCCATTTTCTCAAATAAGTTTTTTTTCCGTTTTATTTCTTATATTTACATAAACATTTATATATATGTACATATATAATTATATATATATGTATATACAATGTAACGTAAATTATATACTTACTATATATTTGTAGTTTGTACAAACCAAAATTTTTCAACCTTAACGCCTCTTATTATTACAACGAAAGAGACTTGAGTTACATACAAGGATAATGTTAGTTAAATCCGTTCAAATGTTATGGAGGAGCAATAAAATAAAACGTTAATGAAACTTGCTTAACGAAGTAACAAAATGTAAACAAAAATGGCACATCATTCCAGAAGCGTTTTTCTTTCATAACTAGGTAAATAAATATATACATATGTATAAATTCATAGTATATTTTATTGTGACTTTGGTAGATATTTATAAGTATACAAATGTGAATGTTTTAGTTAAATTGCAAATAAACACAAAGTTAATAAAAACAATGATATGTTTTGCGTTTTAATGTTTCGTAAAATATTGAAGACTATTATTATTGACTAGAAAAAGCTCCTCATATAAGCTTTCTATTTTTTTTCTTATTATATACCTATTCAATTTTATAGAAAAAAATTCTTTTAGTTAAGAACATTTTATTACAAATTATTACCAATTAATTTTGTTGATTTGCTTCTGATTGAATGTATTCTTGTGCAACTTATGATGTTTCATACTTTATTTAAAGTACTTAGCAAAAAGTATATTCAATAGGCTTATTGGTTTTAGAATAAAGTCATTAGATTTTAGTGAAACTTTTTCAAGAACAAATTTGTGTTCAGCTAACATGGACCGGAACAGGTCTCTATATGAAGCTGGTAGTGCAAAGAAAAAAAAAATACATATTCAAGGGGGTCGTTGGGGTTATAAAACCCCAGGGTAAAACGTACCCCGGCTTTTTTTTACTTTACTTTACTTTTAATGGCACAACAGCCCATGGTGGGCCTAGGCCGAGCTTTTTCGCATCCACTCATGTTGTGCGTGTTATATTTGTACATGAATGGAAGGGACCTACAGTTTAATGCCGAATCCGAACGGCGAAGTGAAAAATTATTTTTCCTACTTTTTGATTTTGCCTGTGCCGAGATTCGAATCCCGGACACTCTGCGTAGCAGTCCAACGCACTACCACTACGCCACAGTGGCAACAGCTTTTTTTTACTTTTCTCTTTATTTAAAAAGCTTTTATGTGTAATCTATGTAGTACTTACTTTATATTATTGAAGGCTTAGGCCCAACTTTTCGCATTATATTTGTGCCCGAATGTTAATACATTATTCTACAAAACAGCACCGCAAATTGGTTTACAAAACGAAAAATATTTATTGTTCATTCACATTTAATGTAAATTAGGCCTCTTCCGAAATAATACACTTATGCCAACGAATAATCGAATCTTCAAAAAATTTACAAACGCTTTTTCCAGAATCGACTTAATTTTTCGCCGCGAATTCTCTTTTATGCCTTCTATCGACTGAAAACGGGTGCCTCGAAATGGTAATTTGAGTTGTGGAAAGAGAAAAAAGTCAGCCGGAGCCAATTCAGGTGAATACGGTGGTTGTTCGAAGAGATTTGTTGAGTTTTTGGCCAGAAATTCGTTCACAATTTTGAAGAAAATTCAAGTCTTTCGGAACTAGCCGAGCGGCAATATGTATCATGCTCAAACAACCCTGCACGAATTGATTCGTGAGACACAGAAAGTTCGGCGGTTATCTCTCTAAAACTTAAATGACTATTATCGGCAAATCTTCCACAATATCTCGATCACTTTTGAATGCACCGTACCACTCATATGCACATTTTTGTGATAAAGTTGATTCAGTTTAAGCCTTTTGTAACATTTTCAGCGATTCGGCATATGAAATTCCATTTGCAATACAAAATTTGAAACAAATTCTTTATTCGATATTTGTATTCCTTTGGAAAAATCGCAAAACACACTTGAGATGAACTGAAAAAATTGACCACTGTAAACAAACTAAATGACAGATCGAAACCACCAAACGAATTTTTACAATCCCTTTAAATTAGCCTTTTAAATGATAATTTCCCGGTACTTTTTTGAATGTACCATATATGTACGTACATATAGTACATAGGTATATTCCGATAAACATTTGTCAATGATCACCAACTGCGTCTGGCAGTTTGTGCAGTTTGCACCTTTACCATTTTCATTCAATACAAAGAGCTTGCATCTTGTGTTATTATATATTTGTTCAGTATAATTATGTTTTTGAATATTCAGTTAATCCCTATGAGTTCTACCTTTTCTATGAGTATCTTTCATCTCGAGCGTGCGAACGATTGAGGCTCTAGTTGGTATTTCCAATATAATTGGTATTTTTTTTGTTACACGGCCCAAAACAGACGATAGATTTGGCTTAATATCTGCTCCAATAAAAATGACACCAATGTTCTTTCGATGATAAAGTTCATCGAAAAAATCTTCAATATCCTTTATTGGTGTACCTATAGAATTGTTGTTGCATTAGTGACTTTTATATAGTCAGTAGTTTGTGTGAGAGAATACTTGCAGAGACCATCATGAAATTACGGACTTGGCTGTTAGTAGTTTCACCGATTCCCGCCAGCAGGAATCCAATCGTAGTTTCCTACATTCATATGAAAAATCTTAGAGAATGATTTTAATCTAATATAATACAGACTTACCTCGTCGGCAATAATTCCAATTAAAATTCGTGTATCTGCAGCCGACGAACGTCGCGAGACCCTGCCGGCGGTATTTTTCATAATTTATTTATAAATTAAAAACTGAGATATTTAGAGTAGAAAATATTAAATGTTTCTAAATTGAAAAAAAAAAAATATTATAACAGAAAAAACATTACTTAAAAATTTGATGGCAACCAGTACATTGAGTTTTATACAATTAAAATAAATACAGGGTATTTGGAAATTAAATTATGGCTCATTGCAAATAAAAAATTAAGTTAAATAGGTAAAAATTAAGTTATTTCATTCAATTGGTTTCAGGAATGTAAAGCAGAATTCCAACACTTTTTTGAAAATTGTTTGTTCCAGCTTGAGATTTAGCGGTTGTCATTAAACTGCTGAATGTATAATTATATTATTTTGGATAATATTATTTATTAAGAGTAGATCATTGCCACGTAGATGCTTACTTTACTTTTAATGGCACAACAGCCCATGGAGGGCGTAGGCCGAGCTTTTCGCATCCACTCATGTTGTGCGTGTTATATTTCTACATGAATGGAAGGGACCTACAGTTTAATGCCGAATCCGAACGGCGAAGTGAAAAGCTTTTCATAGCAATTTTTACTCTTGTAGGTTTGCCATTGCCTGCCAAGAGGTGGTGCCGTGTAGAAAAATTATTTTTTCTACTTTTTGTTTTTGCCTGTGCCGAGATCCGAACCCCGAACACTATGCGTAGCAGTCCAATGCACTACCACTACGCCATAGCGACCACTTAGATGCTGCCCGGTCTTTTTAACCAGATATCCGAAAATGAAATAAACGGTTTCAGTAAAAAGTAAAATAAAGTTTATTTTCAACAGTCATTTCTATTTTAACTACGCCGCCGTTTGCATTTTGAATCGTCGCTAGATTTTGAAGAATCTCTGCTTTCTGAGCTTGCTTTGCTGCGCTTTGATTTTTTATCATTCTTCTTTTTCTTCTCCTTTTTATGTTTCTTCGATTTTGTGTGTTTCTTTGATAGTTTTGGAATGCTTTTCTTCTCCATAACAGTCTCCTGCTTGATATTCTCGGTTGGAATTTGTGCCTTCGGAGCACATCCCTCAATGTATAGTTGCAAAGTTTCCTCATCCATTTTGTCATTTTCTTTTGGAGGCTTATAGTTGTGCACATGGTCTACACGTAACGTACGCTGAAGAATCTATACAAGAAATAACAGTTACTGATTAAAAAAATGTTTTTATTAAATAAATAGCTTTTTACCTTAATGCCATTTAAATTATCGACAGCCAGAATGGTGGATCGTTGGTCCTCATAGCACAGAAAACAAAATCCTTTCGATTTTCCTGTCGTCTTTTCGCGAATTAAATTAATGTTCACTATTTCGCCATACTGCGAAAATACACAAACAATGTCACCTTCGGTTAGAGTGTAAGGCAAGCCGCCGACGAATATCCATGCTGAATCCCGGTACTGGTCATGCCAAGAACTCTTGCCGCCGTTCTTCAACTCGTGCTCGCTTAGCTTCAACACATTTTTCATGTTCCTAAAAAAGATTATAAATAAACAAATGATATGGGAAATATCATAAATAAAATTCTTACGTCAAAGGATTCATTTTGAAAGAAATATATTGTAAACAAATCGATACGTTCCTCCCCTTATTATCAAATAAACACAACTCAATGTTGCATTTACTGGCTTAACTTTCCATATCAAATTTGTATGACTGTGTGTTTACACCAAGCAAACACAAAAATATAAATTTTTCACAAAAAAAAAAAAAAACAGCAAAAACAGAATTAAGATATTATATTC
Source organism: Palloptera scutellata (assembly GCA_958295655.1). Lineage (NCBI taxonomy): Eukaryota > Metazoa > Arthropoda > Insecta > Diptera > Pallopteridae > Palloptera > Palloptera scutellata. Next base: position 88,732,329 of record OY282450.1, read on the forward strand.
TGTTTCCAACTTTATTCCATTTATTCCGAGCGAACGTTTTAATGCAGAAATTTTGTTGTAGCAGCTTCGATTTGGTAACATCATGTATAAATCCTAAAAAAAACCTATTCTGGTATCGAACAAATTTACAAAGTCCAATACAAATAAATTCAATTCGCAAATGCAGATAGGTAATTGTTACGACAGATTCTAGAATAGGATGGATTAACACGTGTACAATGCAAAATCAGTCTCACAACACCAAAAACATGCATATAACGCTGCTATTATCAAGCACTGGTGCTAAACAAATGTTACGAACGTGAGCAACTATGATTACGTCTCCATTGTATTATGTATTGAAATTGGCATCACTTTTCCTCGTGATATATCTGACTTGACAGGTGTCAGCTGACCTCATAGCAAATTGTTTCAGTTGTCGACGAAAATAGTAATTATAGCTTGAAAAATGGCTTTACACTCGGCTATGAAAGGGAAATTAATTTCCGTCATTGGTGATGAGGTAAGTCCAACTTGGATATAATTAAAAATAAATTCAACGAAGCAATTTCTATTAATTTAAGGACACTTGTGTTGGATTTCTTCTGGGTGGAGTGGGAGAGATTAACAAGAATCGCCACCCCAACTTCATGGTTGTCGATAAAAGTGAGTTTTTTTTTTTTGGAATATTTCATTTGTTTTTATTTATTTAATATTTTTTCGTTTAGATACCGCTGTAAGCGAAATCGAAGATTGCTTCAAGCGATTTTTAAAACGCGATGACATCGATATTATTCTTATCAACCAGAACTACGCCGAACTTATTCGTCATGTGATTGACTCGCATACATCCCCCGTGCCCGCTGTGCTTGAAATCCCTTCAAAAGACCATCCATATGATGCTAGCAAGGATTCCATTTTACGACGTGCCAGAGTAAGTATTACCAAACGATAACCTTTACGTTTTGATTGATAATCATTTGTTTATGCAGGGCATGTTCAATCCTGAAGATTTGGTGCGCCAGTGAAGCAATTTGTGCTCAAAATTCCGCATAGTATTCAACATATGTACGCATCTACGTTTTTTGCAAAATCTTAATACAAAAATGTTTAATCGAAATGTATTTTATCTGTTTTAGTTAAATAAAATTGTTTGTTCATTCCAAGACACTTGTTCGCCTCTTTATTATATTTACACAGTAAAATACTAAGAAAAGAAAAATTGGATATTATCAAAATATGAATTAAACTGAATACAATCATATTTCTGCTATGTTCGTCCAGTTAAGCAAAAGATTAGAAAGTACTACACAACTTGGAATTAGTTCATTTTCCGTGTTTGCGAATACTTATAAATTTATTTTCCAAATTCTTTCCATATTTATTATTTAGATATTGGTCGAACTACACGATTAACAAAACATGGAGGCAAACGTACATAGATAAGGGGGTATGATACAAACCTTTCCCCGAAAAATCAATTTCATATTTCTGTTCAATTCGATAACGCATCAAAAGTTCATGGAAAATCTCTGAATATATTTTTTCGTTTCTGGCCAAACCAATGTTCTCCAATAGAGAAGCTTTGAAAAGTTTCATGGTGATACAATCAAATATTATTGCTTATATTTAAAAGTATAAATCCCAAGCGATCCAAGCGATAGAGAGCCCCATACCAGCTGGTGAATTTTCATAAATAGATTTGTAAATTGTGTTCTATACTTTAATTATAGATTAAGTAAATTTTTATGTAATTCAATAACATTATTTACATTTCCACTGCTTTTGAATGCTTCTTGTTATCTATAAATTATTAAATTGCTTTTATGTAATTGTGGAAAAGTATAAATGTCTTGAACCGTAAGAATCTTTTTGAGTTTGTTGTTATTCTTTGCATTACTCTACAAAGAAGTAACAAATGGGGAAATACGTATGAATAATAGAAAATTAAAAACAAAAATAAAAATTTTTAAATTATATGTGTTATAAGTAAGTCGAACTCATTTCGACCGTTTGATGGTGTTCGTCACTTGCACTGAGCGACCAGTTGAGCGGCGTGTCTGTGATCGCGTTATTGGCCGTGCTTTGTTGTTCTCATCATCTGATCCTGTCATCTTTAAATGCATTTCATCTTCAAAATTTGATGAACTATTCAAATGCATTTCCAAAGAATTCTCTTGTGCCATTCGGCTTAACTTGGATGAATTCTTTAATTCATTGTTTGAATTGTGAATACTTCTTTTATAATTCTCACTGTTGTTGCTGCTACAACTGCTGTTGTTATTCGTGTTATCATTGTTATCAATGTTGTTGTTGGTGTCTTCTTCTTCATGACTTGATTGAGTCTCAGAAAATGCTGATGACTGACGGAGTATAGCTGTGCAACGTTTTGTATGAATCGCCAATGAGCGTGTAGTTTTAAACAATTTCCTACACTTCTGGCATTTTAATGACTTTCCACTCTGTGCGTCGGTTTTGCCTTTCTCATCGCCACTCTCTCCCGAATCGGACTCAGAACTAAATATCAAATCATTTTTATCAATCGATATATTGGACCGACCTTTTCGAATTGCAATTGAAACGGAAATTTTCTCCTCGAAAGAAGCTGAGGATTCTTGTAATGAAACTTGCTGCTGTGTGGAACTACTTTGGCATTGCTTTTTCGATGGAGGTGTTCCCAATCCTCCTCCTCCCAATTTACCGAGATTTTGTGATACTTGACACGTTCTCTTATTGCCCGAACCAGGCATTGAGGTAGTTTTCTTCTTACGTTTAAAGATTTCATCAAGTTCTGGCAGTTCATTTTCTGGATATGGATCCACTTCGGTATTATATTGTTCACTCACTGAAGGGGCAATGTGAATGAATTCGCTCGAGTCGATAAACTCATTTCGCTGTATTTCGAAAATTAAATTTTCAGAACCTAAAAAGACAAAAACGTATGTACTTATTATTAAAAATAATTAAAACTGAAAAATCCCAAAAATTGTAACCGGTTAACATCTTTCTCGAAAATGGATATGGAAAGGAAAAAAAAAGTATATTACAAAAGAAAAAAAACATTAGTAGAGGACTGCGGAATAATTGAAAATTATGTACATATATTCTATAAAACATATAAGCGTTCATTGTTAAAAAAAAGTAATGATAAAATCTCATTTACAGAACCTAATTAATTTCATTAGGAAATAAATAAATATTATCTTCCTGATTTCCCAGAAGCTGTTCTGTGCACCCTTTTACCTGGAATTATGTGAAGTTTTTGTTTTCGACGATTTTCGCTTTTGTTTTCTGTGCGTGTACGTTCCCTTATCATCGGAATGTCAATAGAGCTGGTGTCGAAGTATTCAGCTAGATTTATTGTGGAGCTGTTGCCACAACTACCTGGAGCCATTCGACGCGTAGTCATAAGTTTGCGTGTGCGTAGTGGATGCATAATTATCATCTCTGGTGGTTGGATAAAGTGTTTACGAGGAAAAACTGCAGTCCAATGCAAACGATTTTTCTGAAAGCCAATAGATGGAATTCGACGTGATGTTAAATTGGCTACCGAAGAAGATTTTCTTTGGAAAAGCTGTTGTGCTGCTGCAAAAGGAACCAAACTATTGTTTAGCATTGCCTTGGGATATGTAGATGATACAGATGATCCTTGCAGTTGACAAATATTTGATTGTTGGGCAAAGTTACCACCTTGTCTCCATTCTACCTGCACCTGCTCTACGTTGGCTATTAACTTAGGTGTTTGAGCTTCTTCTTGCGGCTGCTGTTGCATTTGATTAATCATTGGCGTCATTTTTGCCCTCTCACCACTGTTCGGAAGCAAAACCGAATTCCTAGGCGTAGCAAAACGCGCCTCAATTGTGACTTCTTGTTGCAATGGAGATACTGGACGATGAATCAACTGATGCTCATCTACCGCAATAGGAGTGATGGTAGTAGAAGCAGGAAGCGACCCAATTGTACTCAAAAAGGTATCAGTATAACTTTGTCCCGATTGTGGCATTTGTGTAGGTAAAGGCATTGTAGAAAGAGGTGCGGTCATAAAAGACATTTGTTGATGCTCTAAGGTTTGAAACCATTGATTGATAGTGGACGAATATTCCCCTCCAAGAAAAGCACAATCAGCGCCGGGGAACTCCACCGCTGCGTCAGGGAGCATACCCGTGTTATCATTGCCAGCATTTATATTAAAATATCCATTTTCGACGCCGTTGAATGCTCCATTCCCCGATTTTGACATATCTGATAGGTTAACGTATGAAGGAACAGAGGACGTCTCAGCGTTCTCTTGGATCGCCCATGAATTGTTATAATTATTCATATTTTGTTGCGGCACCAATGATGGGTGCAAAGATTGAAATGCTCCAACTTGGTCACAACAAAAATTCTTGTTAAACTCATTGATGTCGCTAAGAATATCACTGATCGGATTTAAAAATTCAGATGAATCTTGACACCCATTAATGGGCTCGAGCGTGCCCAATAGGTTGTCCTCCGCCTCAAATAATACTTGGTCCACGTCGCTATTGCTGAAATCATTTCTATTTATGAAACCCAGATGATCTATAGCGTCAGCGCCCTCGTTCAACCTGGAAAATTTTAAAATTTTGGTGTAGAATCACAAATAATTCCAACACAAATAAACACATACTCTCTTATCTGATAATTAAATCCTTCCATGTTTTACTCTATTTTCGAAAATTATATCACATTTTCTAATATTAATGCGAATACGAAAAATTTGTTACGAGCTCAAAATAGCGGATAACGGTTTTAAGCTTCATTCAGAAATGAAAAATGGCCGCAAGCGCAAGCGTGTGAGTGAAAATGTTGTTTTTTAAATATGTGAGCTTTGTTCAAAACCTAGTTGCAATAAGTAGTACGTACCAAGAAATTGCTTAGAACAAATACAAATTTAGTTTAGTCGACCAAACTGCTGCAACAAAAATAATGGATACAAATATCATAATTATTCTCGTGATTTGAATACAACTTGATAAGTACTAAAAAATAAACTAATTAGTCGAGTTAATGCTCCACACAAAATTAGTGGTTACATCGGCTACGTGATTTACTCGGTACCAGTACTGATTAAAAGCCTCTATTCAACTAAAATATTTGAACATAAGTATCGATATATACGAGTATAGTTTAGAAAAAACTGTAACGATTGACTTTAGTCTATTGCACACGGCAAGTTTTTATGAAAGCAAGAGTGCAATTTCCTTTTGGTCTACCCAATTTCTTTACCACACACCAAAATTTTTTGATCAATTTTACTGACATTTCAAAGAACAAACGGTACAAAAGAAAACTTGCCGGTACGAGGAAGTCTGTACTCGTCTTTGTCTTTCCTCTCTCTCCCACAAACTTAACTTGCTTTCAAGAAAACTTATTGCGTGGAAAAGGGTACTATGTATGACAGTATCAATATTTACTCGTATCGACGTAACATTATTCAGAAATGCGACTAACCGAAAATCGTTCGACGATTATTCGCTGTTAAAATAAAAACGCTGGCAATACGTTCTTGTTCAGGTTGGGCTGTTGAGCTGCCGCCAGAGAGCTCACTAATATTTAACGAAAAGCTAAATTAAGCGAAGTTAATGTAAACGTTAAGACAATAGTGAACATAAGGCTGCCACCATTACAAAATTGCAATTTGAAGTTAGCAATTTTTCTGGTCCCATAGAGAGCTCTTCGTTGTTTATTTAATTTTTATAGATTTTAAATGTAAAATGAAATTGTATGTCGGCTTTGCAGCAAAACCAAGGAATACAAAAAAATTGTGTCCTTATGACAATGTTAAACATTGGCCAGTTGTCGTCGGCAAATTTTCGATTGCCGTCGCCCGCAATTCTGGATAGAGCATAAATATGAAAACTTCAGTGTTGTAATAATTGTATTCTTTCTTTTTTTTTTAAATTGTTAGATGAAATGCGTCTCTACATCTGGCACATGCTTCTATTTACTTCATTTGACTAGAAACACTTCAGCATGGAGGGAATTTTGGGTATATTCCAAGGGATTGCGAGTAGCGAATACTTACCAGTATATCTAAGTGCCCTAGATGAACATCAGATTTTTGGTACCAAGGTAATATTCGCCTCCAGATATTATCTGAAGAAATAGTTTATTTAATTTTATAACAATTGTAGATAGGCGGCAGTGGTGTTGATAATGTAGTGCAAACAATTGGTTCGTTGCTTATGAAAAGCAATATGCGTCCAATTGGATTGGAGATTTTTAATAAATTTCTAGAACAATGTACGGTTGAAGTGCTAGAGCAGAAGGGCAGCCTCTGGACAACACTCATACTTAAATCATGCAATGCCCGTGATATGGAAACAAATTGTGTGGCATTGTTCGAAGCGCTATGTAAGTGCAACAACAAATATAATCCATTCAAAAAAGTTTTTATATATGAATTTAGGTAAGATTGCGAAAATCTCTCAGCAGTCGGCAGATTTGACGAAGACTTTCTGCAATACTCATTTGGCTAAGATTTATGACTCATTGGCGTATGTGCCAACATCAGGGCCAGGACAATTAGCAGCGCTAAATTGTATTGAAACTTGTTTACGTTTGTATCCAGGATCCAGTGGACCTGCAAAAGTAACTCTCGAACGATATCTGATGCGGTTTATCGATACTTCTGACGAAGAACTTAATCGTTGTTGTGGTAAGTGCCAGCACCTGTTGCAACAAGTGCGTGGTGGTGGTGTACAAGGTATGAATCACAAAACGCAGTGGCAGAATTATCAACTAAAGCTATTAGGAAGCCTTCACTCAGTGCTTGATGAAGCTTTTTCAAAATGTACAGAGCTCTATGAGGATCCAGTAGAGCGTGGGCAATTAAATGCACCCGCATTGGAATTAAGCGATGAACCGGTACAGCGAGCAGTACAACTGTATATTCGCTTTCGGAACCTATGTGGGTACCTCGTGACAGCATTATGGTAATTTGTGTGAAATTGATTCCTCATTGTTAAACTATAATCAATTGGAGATTTTTTCAGTGAGCCTTTTCCCGTGGAAAAATCTATATTTGGAAAGAAAATTTTAAACGTAATTAATCGTGGTTTAGCAGTTACATGTGCAGTTTTGAAGAAAAATGCGATTTCTGATAATTTGGCACTGGGTGCTTTATTACCTAAAATGCATATTCATTTACTCGATCTACTTCAAACATTGATACAAATGTAAGTACTGCAAATGTGTACAGGTTAAAAAAGTAAGTACAGGTTAAAAAGTATCGTTTTAGACTATCAGGCCATCTTAAGGTATATCACGAGAATGTTTTGGGCCTATTGCTCGATGCTCTTAAATGGACTTCAACGGGACATTCAGTTGGAACGAAGAAACCGTTTACGTAAGCTTCAAGTCTCCTCGGTATGTTGCTATGTATTGATTTTTTTTTGTTTGTTTTAGAAACCTGCGCGAAAAAGTTTATGACGGGATCTCGCTGTGGTGCTCAACAATGCGAAGTGGCAGTCGCTGCGAAATAATTGCAGAACTACTTATTCAAGAGATACTAAACGACGTGTTTCCTTTCCAAAGCGAGTTTACATTAAAGGTAATTTTTTTTTTTATCGTGATCTTATCATCGCCGATTTAATCTTTCGTAATATACTAAGGTACTGAGTGGAGCACGCAAGCATATGTCCAAGAAGGCTCGCCGACAATTGCACAAAACCCAAAACGAGCAAAGTAATTTAGCGCAAACTCATGCCAACGACAATGCGTTTAGAAAGGAGAATTTAACAGACGAAGGCAATCAAGCACTATGTGTTGCTGCATTGCGCTGTCTGCAAGAAGTGCTGTTATCATCATCCAATTTTCTAAAACCGACCATTATTAAGGTTAGTCAAATTGTTTAAGAGTATTCCATTAATCACTAATTTTCTTTCCAGATTGTTCAAAATAAAGTACTGCAAATCTCTGGTTTGTTCCATGAGTTTCCTCTAAAACGCCAGCAATTGTACCACAATTTGTCTTGCCGTCTTGAAATCTATAATACATTGTATGTTTTGTTGATAACTCCCCATCATTTATGTCCGCCGCCAATGCAAATGGCATTGAGCATCCTTCAAACAGCGCATTTGCGTGATCCGAACAACAAAGTACGCCGACAATGTGGAGTCATTCTGCTGAATTTAGAGAAGCTTATACATCCTCAAAAAGAGAGTTTATTATTTCCCGCAGACGCGCGTCAGATACGCAACACATTTATTAAACTTGGACAAGAGCGCCTCTTAAGTGGTCAAACGGTAGACAGTAACATATTTGAAATCAACGGCAAGGAAGATGAAAATGAATCTGACGAAGAAGATGACAGCGTGCAGGACAGTTTACCAAAGAATGTGGTCTCAACTGAAAAAAACGATGAAGCAGATATAATAGGTGCACAACACAATGACACTTTGAATAAAGATGATGTTGTCTCAGAAGTGATGTCATCGGACGATTCTGTTCAGGTAACTGAATACATTGAAGTAGGTGAAAAGATAGTGGAGTGCTCCAAATCACCGGAATTATCCTTGCGTGTCGATGATGATGAAGAGAGTTCTGATTGTTGCGTATATTTACCAAGTAAACCACCGACAGCGGAGGAGAACGGTAATAATGAATTAAAAGGCCCGTCGGCAAAGAAACAAAAGCTGGAAAATAATAATGAACAAGTGCTTAGTGAGGCAGCAGCCGAGTCGAGCGTTAAAGACTCAGAGGGAAAAGTCGATTTGACTGGAGATGATGATTTACTAATGGCTGATATCGTTTCTGAATTTGTCGATGAATTGAATTAATTAAAGGAAAAATAAATAAATGACTTAAAAAGTTTCTTCGTTTTGTTTTTCATGTAATTGATATCATATTTGTTAACGCTTCAAATTGAATTAAAAAAACTACGTGATTAAATACTCTTTAGAAAGTCCATGATTTGAGGGAAGCCACTGTTGGGACAGCATAAGCCCAACGCGGAAGTTTTGCTAACATAGCTGCAAATACTGATGTATGTTCTTTGTGATATTCCATATGGTAGGTAACTAGTGTTACGTCCACAAGTGATCGTTTGTGATCCTCACCAGCAGTCTGCAATTTTTAAAACACATATATCACACACATAACAATCTTAATACAAACAAACGCAAACAATTAAATTTTCTTTTCATATGATTTGTGCTATTTAGATCATATTTTGTATGCAATTTCTATAACCTTCAGATCCAACGTTATGTTTAACGTTTCCGATTCCAATCCATGTGAGATCATAACAAAATACGACGTTTGCTTGTTGTAAATTGTTTCCGGCGGAACATATGACATTAAGCTCCAATTCTGAAGCGATACTGAATCCTTTAAACGGATTTGTAATGATAGTAAATTACTACCAGTTAGAAGAAAACTCATCCGATGTAAAGTTTTTGTTGGCTTTTCGTGGTTAATCAATTTCAAATGAGCAACTTCACGCAACAATGGTGCTGGTCCAGGAATCCAATAACCACTGGAAAAGTTTTAGATGGAACCAATGACATTACAATGGAGAAACATAATTACCAAATCCTTACCCTGTCATTAATTGGCGCGCTGAATACAAAGGCAGGCCGCAGAATACTTCATTCTTACAAAGTATGTTCTCGTCTTGTGGTATGGGCTCTTCGGGCATCGTTAAACTCTCGATAGTTTTGCGAGCATTACGATCCATTTCAAGCATCCAAAATCCAGAATCAGTGTATCTTATATTGCCCTCTTTGTCATAGAGTGTGCGAATTGCATGCTGTACAGTAAGTAGGAAAGATTAAATTGTGGAAATGATAGGAAAGATTAAATAGTGCAGATCGTCCTGTTTCTGCATTAACCTTGCAGGTCGTGTGACTTCTTATTAGTAAGAATACAAAATTTAATTAATTTTAAACACAATCTAGTAATGCGGTTAACGCAGAAACGAGACGTTACGTATGCAGAATTATGACATACTGTTACGTAGTGGCGCTGCACTTTGGGTGCTCCAGAATTCTCATCCATATATGGAAAAGCATAATGAGTAAAGGCGATAACGTAGAATCTTGTTATAATATAAATGGCAAACAAAGTGATGAGAAAATTTTTGCATTTCTTGAACAAAATAACCAAAGGTGATAGATAACTTGTGGCGAAGAAGGTCATTGAGCTGCATATAATTGCTATCATAACATCTGGATTCTTGCTACCACCTGAACGACCAGCAGTAGGTATAAACATATCCACAACCATATTATAGAAATTTGTAGCCCATAGCACAACAAATATTTGACCGGCCAAATGGATGTAGAGCCATTTGCGTACTGTAAGTAGATTCAAAATAATGAATGGGTGCTTCGTACGAAAAATAGTGTAAAAACAGTATATCTACCCGTGTTTTGATAACCAAGCGCACCGGTTATTATATTAGAAAGTAAAGTGAGAAATAGAGGCACCACAATAGCATAAGCGGTGCGTATTCCGGCGCCGGTAAGTGCAGCTGCTAGAATGCCCCAAAAGAAGCATGTTCCAATTAAACGGGCCTGTGTTTGTAAAGCCATACTCAACGGCGCCTATAAGAAACATATTCATATATAAATAATATGTACATATTAAATTATAAATGCGAAGCATTGTATTCATTAGGGAAGAAAGGAAGATAAGTAGGTAACGAATTCTAGACAACAGAAAAAGTACTGAAGTTTGCTATATTATTAAAATATACTTACGTTTGGATTCCGATTAAATATTAAATGAGCAACACACTGTACAAATACGGTGACCAAACAGTATGTTGGAACGCAAATGAATGTATTTGTATACCTAGAAATGATTGAGAAAATAAAGTATAAAGGACATACCATAGTTGAACAAGCTAAGATAAAAATAATGTTTAGAACACTGAACGCAATTTCCCACATTATTGCACTCACTTATAAAGCAAATAATCCTTACCATGTCATGGATTTTCCCATTGTGTCTAGATCGTAAGCGATAGCATAGCAAAGTGCATTCGAGGTCACAAGACTAATCATATTTATAAGAAATCCGAGAAATATTTCATAGCGTAAATGTTTTTTATTAATGCCTGAAAATATGAAAATTATGTATTTGAATAGAAAACTAAAACTACATGTAATACGAGAATGTATGTTTGCATTTACCATGTGTAGCTTTAGAGAGCATAAAGTATGGGATCAGTACGGCGCACGTAATAATTCCATAATTTAGTATTATAGCAAAGTCCACCGAATACGTTACAAAAAACAGTCCAAGCACATCGAAAAATACTTGAGAACCACGCCCAGATAGCTAAATACAATACAAAATTGTTACTTAAAACAATATAGTCATTTGTTAATTTTGCTTCCTACATTCTCGGGATCGCTAAGCTCTTCACTATTTGCTATTAATTTCGTTAATTCAAGAATATTTTCTCCGGTGTGCTGCAGTGCACTCTTGGGGATATAATCGATATGATCGTATTTAGTGTGGTATCTGTAACCGTTTATTATATGAGCGAAATCCAGGCCGGGTATGTTGCCGTAATCGCGAAATATTCTGAAGTCTGTGTCTGATGGTATTAATCCAGAATGGAATACCTCTTCTGCAACTACTTGCGCACTAGGGTGTGGCGCCGATTTGCCATACAACTGTAATAAATCAATAATTTATCATTTTCTAACTTTCATTGTACTCGTAATTGGCAACCTTTATAAGCCACGAGTTGTTTTCACTACTCTGAAAGAGTAGCTCTTTTCCTCCTGAACCCACAGATTCCAGATTTATGAAGGCTAGAAAAAACACTTAAAGATGTTGGAAACGACGATATTATGCTGCCTTTATGTTACCTTTAACATTCTTCGCCCATTTATGTTGCGTGATGAAACCATGTGCCGCTTGAAGACCAGTTTCTTCGGCACCATTAAATAAAAAGATCACCGTATGCTTATTTCTTTCGCGCATACGCGACAGCACTCTTAAAATCTCCAGCATGACAACACAGCTAGCGGCGTCGTCGCTGGCGCCTGGACTGCCTGCTACCGTATCAAAGTGACAATTTATTAAAAGTGTGTTATTATTGTTGTGGTTTGGCTCTCCATATAGTTTTACCACCACGTTTTGTACATTGCGGTAAACACTGGTCATGCCATTGGGCTTAAATCCAGCCCAAAAAGCACCACTAACAACCTAAATAAAAAATATACATACATATTAATATTGGAAGGCATTGTACTTACGACTTTTAAATATCAGTAGTACAATATTTCCCAATTAGCGATTATATTGAAGTGTTTTTGCTTCTAAATCAGCACCAGGTACGTACTTGTACGTCTAATTCGATACGTTGATTCTTATGAGCGGTTTGCTTTATATATGATATCTCACGCTTTAGAAAGTCGACTGCTAAGATTTCATTGCTATATGTGCCGGTTGGTCGTGGCCCAAAGCTAGTCAATATTTTTAAATCTTTCCAAGCGCGCTCTGCAATGAAGGAGTTCGGGTTTTCCAGCAAATCTGAGTTGCCTAGTGCTTTCGGTAGGTTTTCCCGTAAATTGTAACGGGTAGCGAAACCCAACAGGAGTGCACTGACTATGACCAAAAATCCCCATCCTTCAGATAAATGGTGTACATTTCGTTTAGTGTACACTGAAAGAGATATAAAATAAAACGTTGTAGCAGGCGATTCCTCCTGAGAATAAATGCACACATACCCAAACGTACTTTTCCCTGGCGACGGCAATTCTGTAACAAGAAACACAATCAAGATACCATCTTAATTTTCATCTTCTTTAACTTACATTGTATGCTCCGTCCAATATATTCATTTTTGTAGCAGGAGTGAAGGGCGAAAAAATCAATAATCAATGAACAAGCACTATTCTATTTCATAAACATTCTCAAGATATTTTAAAACCTTTGTTCTTTTTCTCTTATATCTAATCTATTTATTTATTAAGGTTTATTGTTATTATTTATTTATATTTGTTATTTTTTTAGTTATGCGAATATTTTTCGATAGCTAACACTGTTTTAACTATTTCTACATAATGGCAACTCGAAATTAAGACTACAACTTTGTTAGTGCTATAAAATACAACCCTGATAGGTTTCACACAGTAAAATATTTGTTTCTAATTAAATATCTTATTTTGAGTATGTATTTGATAATCACAAAACTTCTGCCTCTTGCGTTACTACAATATATAAGTATCCAAATTTCAATTAAAATATTCTCTTCTTTTTTAATACATGCAATATTTTGTATTGGAACGTGTTTGTAGGAGCACCAAAAAGTTATTGTCCGGAAAAGTTTCGTTATTGGCAGCAGAAATGTTAACCAAAACTGGCTCGTTTACATTAGCAGTCCACTACTTAATAGACGCCTCAGTGATTTGGCGGTGGTGCACTACAATTCTTCAATGCCAAGAGGCTGAATAAAATATTGTAATTGCTTTAATTTGCTAAAAAAAGAATATTTTAAAAAATGTTTAAGTTTTGGAGCATTTTACTTATACATTTTGTACTATATAAAGATTACCTTTGTTCGATTTTTAAATCTACACTCAGATTAATGTTAAATGAGTTATAATTGATCTGAATGTTTTGCTACGTAATTAAATTTTAGAGATTAATCGTTCAAACTTATATATTCCCTCATTTAAAGTTGAAATGTTGTTTTTTTTTGAAGGCCCTATTTCCATCCTTTACAAACCTAGATTCTTATTTCGTCTACAAGAAGAAAAGATTATTTTTTTAATACTTTAGCTTTGAATATGTATTGTTATTTTATTATTTCAGATACCTGTGATTACTTATGTACATATTTGCATATGTTCATAAATATGCGCTGCACATAAGTCTAGATAAAAACATTGAATTTAGATAACCAATATTGACATTCCTTGGCAGATTTTCTTCATTCCCATGCCTGGTTTGCCGCCAAATACAACGCGAATAAAGTTTGAACATTGAGTATATAATCAGTTTGCGTATCGGCGTGACTTTCGACTCCAAAACGATCACAGAGCACACGTATATATTGCAAAATATCATCGTCTTGCATACAGCGGTTGTAGGCTTCTTCGACGTCAGTAGCGGCCTCAGCAAATGCACGTGGCCAATCTATTAGCAAAGGCTCAATGTCTTTTCGCGGCTGAGTATCGTATGTGGACTGCGCCATATGAACTTGTTCCACTTCTGTTATCCATTTGTCAATATCTTTGACCGACTTAGCAGTCGGTATTAATGAGGCTGATACCGAACGTGGATTAACACCACTTCCCGTCAATACCGAACGTAATTTCATATTCAAAAGGCTTGGTTCACTTTGCTCGCCTGAGGGCTCATCCAGAAAATAGAGACCCATTTTCCGTAAATGCTCGTTTATTTGGTGGGTTTGTTGTTGTTGTAAAAGTGGCGGAATAGTAACTTTTAAGAAAGCATCTACATCACCTACAGCAGGTACATATTCTGGTACAAATGGTTGCAATTGATAAGGGGTTTGAATATTTTGCGGTGTGTATTTCAGAATATAAGGTAGAATATCCTTAATTTCTTGATTTATGGTTAGATTTTCCCACGTTTCTGGAGTAATACTAAGCGTTTTGTGCTCTCTTAGTGTAGTTGAATTAACAATAGCGCCAAGTGGTTGTGGTTCTGTCGCATCTTCCGATTCACTCTCCGATGGTTCTGTGTCATTATCTAAAGCCTTAGCTGTGGGTAAGTTTGCATTGCGTGTACTTCCCGGTCGAGTTTGTGGGCGCATATTTGCATGCATAAAAGGCGACTTCTGTATATCACTGTCATCGTCATCTTCATCACCATGATCTATGATGTCTTGTAAGAGACCATCATCGTCTGTGGATTTTTCACGCGACTGTAAGTATTAGGATAATTATTAAATTTGTTCCAACTTTATTACTTATAACTTTTGCAGCAACTCACCATATGAGTATCTTTATTGTAGTTTAAACGATTACCAGATGTTCTCAACCCACCCAATATTCCACCAGTGGAGCTACTTGGTAGTCTCTCAACTTTAATATTGCTCAGATTTGGTGCATCTGGTCCACCAACTATGATCTCTTCATCATAGTAATTCATGATAATAATTTCTTATACTTCTTTATACGAGTATTTATAGAAATATTATCTTTTTTGTAAGTGTAATTCTTTGCGATGCACCTTCTAAAAAGTTTTGTTCTTTGTTATGGACATTTCGTATATTTATGTTACCTTGGCGACTGATTATTCTTTGGATAATATGTGTGCAGTGAAGTGGAGCTGGAAAATTAAAGGCATAATGTGGAATGCTTATTATACGTCGATCAAATTTTAGGGACCCTAGGGAATGACTCTAAATTTAATATTTGTTATGGTTAGGGAAATCTTTATGCCCGGCTCTCAAAAATCAGATAAATGTCCAGTTCTTAATTTTATGTTTGAGGAATTGTGGATCACATACTTTTTAAAGTTTAAAAATATTTATTGATAATATTATATTAATATTAAGGGTTTCATATTAAAATTATTTTTCCCCATAATTCCTTTAAATGTCATTTAAATCTGCTGCATTTTGTTTTTAATTTTTAGATATTAATTTATTTATTTAATTGGAAAAAAATGTAAATGAGATGAAATCTTTTTGTATCCAAAAAATTTAAATATTTTTCGAAAATTTCTAGCGCTGAATACTTGGCGAACTCGCAATAAATAAATAAAATTTTCCAATCAAAATCATTTATTTTATTATTTACTTATGTTTATTTAATAAATTAAATTGAGAGCTGTCAAAAGGCAACTGTTAACATATAAGAGCATGTGAAGTTTATAAAGAATTAAATTTTACTGCACTATTGTATTTGTATATGTATTTCTTTACAGTCTGTTTATTGCTTTAGGAACCTAATTTTACGTATTCACATATGTACAACATATAAAGTAATTTGTATTTGTCCTACAACTAAAAACCGTTAATACAAATAAAAATCTTATAAAGTTTTTCTTAGTTAAATTATGCTAGTTTCCTATAAGTACTCGTAGATACAATATACAAACATGCACTCTAATTTCTCTGTGTGTTCTGTTCAAAGAACATAACGTGTATTTCATATTCAACAACCAAATCAATTTTCTCGATGGATAAAATTCTGCAGATTCAGTGTCAAAAGTTCCAGGAGGAATAATTATTTTGGTTCTTGGATCTACGACGGCCTGCGATATTTGTAAAATAAAGAAAGAAGTATGTATGTATGTATGTATGTATGTATAGTATAGTAATTGCTTTTAAGGCTCAGACTTCCAAAAATTCCATAGAAAGAAGAAACACCTTCCCAATGTAATGTAATAGTAGTAGATGTGGACACTATTTTCCCATATAATATTAAGACCATATTTCCATATTTCATTTGTTCGGAACATGAGCATTTGATTTAGTTTTGCATCTAGGCGTAAGAGCTAGCGAAAATGTATCTGGTGGAACGGCTACACATGTTGGATATGTTTTTATGGTGGACACATCTTTGCAGGTCACATCGTACTTGTACATTATGTTCGCCAGCATTATGAAGCCAAAGCTCTTAACCAAGTTTTGACCAATGCATGTTCTTTTTCCAATGCTAAATGGCAAAAAGTGCGGTATATTCTTTTTTAATTGAGCAAATTCGTGCTCTTGGCTGTTAGCGTCAAGTTTTGGCACAATTTCAATGAATCGATCAGGTTTAAACGTTTCTGGTTCATCCCAATATTTAGGGCTAGCATTCAACTGGTAATTGTTTATGAAGACAATTGTTCCTTTCGTTACTCCATAGCCGGCAATAGAGACGTCTTCAGTAGCTACATGCGGAACAATGGGCGATGACGAATATCGCAACACCTCATATATTGTGGCCACCGTATAGGGCATATTGTCTGAATCCATAAAAGTTACATTACGTTTAGTATCGCCAATTACACCATCGATTTCATTCTGGATTTTTGTGGCAGTTTCTGGGTTGCGTATGATGTAAGCTAATGCGAGCATGACAAGATTACCGATAGCCGAATGCCCACCAATAAAGTCTTCAAGCATGTATATGATAGTCTCACGTGAAACTTCGTCGTCCTCAGCTAAACTTTTAAGCAGGGCATCAGTGAAATCCTTTTCTGGTGCTTCAATGTCAACGTTACGCTCTCTGTCATTGATAATGCGTTCCAAAATAAATTTCCTGATACTTTCCGACCAATAAACAATGCTCTTCATGTGCTTAGCATAGAAAGGCTTCAGCCATGGTAGAAAATCTACAGCGCGGCCTTGATTAATTTCCCAAAATATTTCGTCGAAACAACGAACAATATTTTGGAATTCCTTGTCCTCATAATCAAAACGTACCGAGCACATATACTGACTGAACATGTTGGCGCACGTTTGTTGAACAATTGGCTTCAAAGGGAAATCCTCTCCAGGCACAACAATCTGCTGTAGTTTTTCCATGAATTCCTGCATTTCCAAACAGCCGACTTCCGACATTTTTTGGAAAAATGATGTTGCATCACGGGGTGAGCAATGTTTACGTGCAAGATTTCTGCGTTTTTGCTGCAAATGAGACCAATCACACAGAGCCAATGCTGCAATAAAACAAAGAAACCAGATAACAATTACAATCAATGGAATTTGATAATTCGAAATATGGTACAAAATCTTTATATTACATATATACATATCTATGCGTACATGTATATTTTTGAGTAGATAGACACATGTAATGCTTGTAAGTGACAATACAAGTTTTGAAACTAGAATAAGACTTGAAATGTAAAAGGTATGAGAGGTTGCAGATTGTATGTTACTGGGTCAACAGGTATGCATGTATGAGTGTATGTATGTATGTATATGTATGTATGTATGCGCATTTCAAACCTTAACTTACTTTATTTTTAGAACAATTTTATTGCATTCACTAAATACTCGTCTCTGGGTTAATGCCATTAAACACATGCATGCACGCGAAAGCGCACATAAACATGATGTAAAGCCATTGTCTTGAAGTTCATTATCACACACGAGAATTAAGCTGAACAACAAACTGAAGATTGTCGTCCTTAAGGTCAAGATTTACGTTAAGTTGGCTTCAAGCAAATTCCGGTTTTTGAGTTCTCACTGCTGTGATCGTCTTCTGAATTCATTGTATTCATCATTAAATATTAGGTACTTAAAGTCTTTGCTTACATATAAAGGAATTTTTCATAAGTTTTACTCAATTTGTTGTTGCTTTTCTTAACTTGTAATCGAAATAAATAACTAAAAGCATTAAGCAGATCGGTACATTTTCGAAAGTCGAAAATATCGGTCCTGACACATCTTCTGTATAAAATATGTACGTATGAATTTGACTTTAAAACTTTAATCTAATCCGAACTATGGAGCTTCATAAAAATAAGTTTTTAAATAATATAAGTATGTATCCCTATATTGCAGAATTATTTTCAAATCTATCAAGGAAATTGTTCTGTCTCTTGTTGTTGCGACCAAAAGTGAGCAAAAACTTATTCACGATCTCTAGTATACATATCTACAAATTTCGCTGCAAAACTGGCCAATTATTTTCCAAATTTTTTCTTGTGATGTAATTTATAATATGTTATTTGAGAACACTTTCTGATGTGGATGCAATCTATTAATGGATTACTTCTTAAGTGGAATCCGGATAGAAAAAGTAAAGAGCCAAGAGTCAGAGAAACCTTTCATTTTTTATCACAGCACTTCTCGGTATTTATCAAAAGTATAAAAACCATATATTTATGTAGTACTTCTATATTGGCAGTATACAAGTATACAAGGTGCATTCATCAAGCTTAGAGTACAGGTATATTGATATTTGAACGAGAAAAACCGATAAACGAATGGGCCCCAAATTACATTTCAAAAGCATACAACTCAGAAGCGGTAGCAAATGTGTCAATAAAATTTTTCATCGTAAAGTTTGTTTTTTAAATGTGAAATCTTTATTAAATGATTTGTTAAATGAAATAAAATTATACAGATTGCCAAATAATGTTTAAATTCGATAAAAATGTGTAGAATGTAGTATGGCTTAACTACAAAACAAATCGAGAGGAATATTTGTATTTGCAGGGCGCTTTTCTCGGTTCAGAAACGATTTGTCCGTTGTTTGTTTGAAGTGCATACTTCCTTCACAAAGACACAAATATACGAACACAAACAGGACTTGAAATTCATTGTGGAGATCGGTTACTGCCAATATAGAAGTAACTAAAAAGTAACTTCCACGAAAAAACTACTTTACTACCGCTTTGGAGATCGATGTGGCATTTGTAAGTAAATTAAGTAATACATATTTCTACCTCTATTCTTCAATCACGCGCATCTCTATTTTAAACGATATTACTTAAGTTTTTGCTTGCATTGTGTAAAACCAATTAAAAATTCAATTAGAAAAATTTCTCAGCGAAACAGTATGAAAACAATTTTTCAACCTCGTATCTCCACTGGAACACTAGAGTTGTTGGGATAAAAAATCGAAAGATATTTAGTTTTGTTTCCTTTTCTGCAAAATGGTACTTTCGGAGATACGAGTACGTGGTTGAGGTAGCGTTATCGAGTAATTCTTCTTTGCATGATAATTGCAATTATTTTTATCTCAATATTCCGAATAATTCATTTTGTAACAAACTTTATTCGTAATTTATGATAATTAGTAATCACTTACAATTATTTCTATCACCACCGAAGAGTACATGGAATCTTAAAAAATCTGGACGTCCACCGAAGTATTTGCCATTTTGATTAAGTACTTCACGAATTAGATCCAAATTGTTAACAATCAAACAACGTGTGGTGCCCAATGTCAACGAGTACACATCACCGAATTTCTTTGCCAATTCCGTGAATCCTTTGAATGGAAATTCATAACGTCGCAATAGATTTAAATTGCCTAATATTGGCAACGGCAAAGGGCCAGGTGCTTGTTTAAACTCCTCGATTTGAACTCTGGCTTTTGTTGATTTTACTTCATTCAAATCGGATGAAACCGAAATTGTAGAGTTTTGCAATAACTTTTTGGATGACGGATTTATTGCTTTAATGATTCGCACCTTTCGAATACATTCATAAAAAACTTTTAGATATGCATATATTGATATAATGGAAGTAATTGCAAGTAAAGTTCCAAAAATCAGTCCCATTTTGGAAATGTTTTGCGTTTAATTTCTTATTGTTTTGTTTTTAAATGTTGTTGATGTTGTTATTTATGTAAGTAACAACTTCACTTAGTAATTTCACTGTATTTGTATTTGTAGTATTTTCAAGTTCACAAATTTTTATTTTTACTTTTGTCTTTATCGCCGGCCGTATCCTTCCTACACATAAGTATGCGAGTATGTATTACACGCGAAGTCGTGTCGCTCGATTATTTTGTATAGTTGTGCGCGATCGCGATACTCATCTGAAGTTGAATCCGATGTTGTCTTTGCTTTTATATTTAAGGTAAAGTTGTCCGTCTGTCTATATGCATGTCTTCGGTGTTGCGTTTGCGAGTGAAAGAAAAATTTAACCGAAAGAAGAAAAGACCAAAACATTACAACAAAAATATAGTGCTATGTATGTATTGTGGTAACCGTCTCGATACCTCTGCAGCTGCGTTAGTATGTGGTATTGGAAGATATGATATTGAATCTGCATATGTATAACCTCATGAAAATTGACTTGAGTGCAGTGTGGCGTGGAGTTTAGGATTGGTTTTCTGGTTTGCTGAGCATAAGAAAGAGCACGCTTACCAATACGACTGCAATTGCTGGTATTGTTTATGCTGTCGCCGTTGCTGCACTTTTGGCATGATACTCGTACTCTGGCGACCTGAAAGTTAACTAAAAGAAAGAGTTAAACGGTTAGTTAATGGAGAGCTGCTCGCAATGACTATCTACTTCCTTACTTATCTATTCACCAGACTGGTAGAATGAGCAGGTTGCTTGAATAGATGAAATGTTTTCGGATTAAGACTAGCTTTCGGTTTCAAACTCTTGCCAGCTTTTGTTTACTTAGACCTGAATTCTCTGGAGTATTTACACAGACAACTATATACACACAACATATTATGGGTTTATTCATCGCACGACACTCGTATACTATACATACATACATATGTGCACATTGTCGTATGTTTATGTAGTTACAAGAACATTTAAGCATCTGTAAGATAAACACTCAAAACCTGTGTATACTTAAGGGAACTTCATCTGGTTTCCTAATAAATACAAAAATATTTACATACGTACATATTTCCATTCCAAACTGTTGCTACAAATCTGCAATTAATCTTTTGATTGTTAAAATAGAATTGAAGCTCATCAATTATAATGCAAGCATTTACTTATACATAATACGGCAGGAATGTGGTACTTCTAAATACCTAATGTATGTGTGTTTCTTATATACTATATAGAATGGGAGCAGCGGTTTTTTATGGTTATTCCCTGATACATGCATTTAGCCGGCATTACATCCTCGTATACATATGTACATCTGAAAGTACTTAAGTATTTGGTATTAACAATATAAAACACATTGCCCATTTGACTTAATACTTGTGAAGATTTAATACTTATGAAAATTTAGGTTTTCGGTCCCCTGGAGAAGAAAATGTAGTTTTTCTTTCATTTAATTATGTACATACATGGTAAGTACATATATAATACGAATGGGTTAACGTTGAGGGGGTAGAATGGAACAAACATATAAAAATACTAGCTTGTGTGTGGCCGTCACATTCTCCTGCTGCTTTTCCACTTTATTGTAAAGAGAATGTTGGTTTTTCAGTGATGTGGGAGGACCTTCTGAAAGGAAATTTTAGAACTTTTCAACAACTGCATTAACAAATATTACTTTAGAAAGTAAAAAAATTAACTCTGTCGTATGGAAGAAAAGTTTAGTTGTTTGTTTTAGTTATTGTGACTTTAGTTTGTAAAAACACGTCGAAATCTTATTAATCGGTCGAGAAAAAATATTAGCCCTATTCATGATGTGATGTTTTTGGTCTTGTCAGAATAGGGCTCATCGAGAATATGGCTATTCTGTATAAAAAGATTGATTTTATTGTTCCGGCGGTGTCATGACCAATTGTCCAATTCCGTCCGCTTTATATTCGGGAACTGGCATACATTAACTAAATATTTTATTAGTTAATTGTTCTCTTCCTGATCAGAAAATTATAAATAAAAATTTTCTGGTGTGGGTGACTGACTGTACTTAGGCATGAATGACCCATTGTCATACCACATGCTTGAACCTACAGTTTAACGCCGGTTCCGAACGGCGGGCGGCAATTTGTTATCAGTTGGTGGATTAGCCATTGCCAAGTAATGTACTTATACCCTTTCTTATAATTCTCATTCACTTCATATCAATAGAAATATAAGCATTTTCTATAAGAATTAACCACAAGATCAAGAAGGGAATCAAAATTGCATCTTCATCATTTTCTTCATTGCCAAGTGGTCTAATTGTACCTTTTCTTATAATTCTCATTCACTTCATAACGGTAGAAATATAAGAAGTTTTTATAAGAATTAACCATAAGACCAAGAAGGGAATCAAAACACCATCTTCCTGACTTTTTTCAATCCTTTGTCGAAAGTTTCACTGCTTTCTTGTAAAAATGTTCGTATGCACCCCAAAATTTTTGTTTATTGATAATGCTTTGGGTTTCCTCTGAGTGTATGTACCATATACCCAAGCACAAATTGAAAAATTTTGTGTGCAACAGAGTAATCATGTTGTGTAAGACCGAAACTGAATTTCGGTCGTTTCTTCCAATACTCGGCCAAAACCGAAACCGAAACTTTCTCTATGTATGGTAGAAAATATAATATTTTTTTACTTAATGCCTGTCATTTTGAGAGCTTTTTGCCCAAGAGACAACTCCCTGTCGCACATCGCTGTGCACTACATATTTTCTTGCAAAATGGTCCCATATGAAGTTGGTAGGAGGCATTTCATTTAGAAGAACAAATTCAAACAAGCGTCCTTTCATTTCAGTTTCACTTCAGTTGACAGTTGCTGCTTGATAAGCATTGTACAAAACGAAACGGAAATGGAACAGTGCAGGATCATACAAAATATTTTTATAAGGATAACTTACAACATTGAAATGCAAATTACTGTAAAAAGTAATAGTTTTCGGTTTCGGCCTATTCGACCATATTTTTGGACAAAACGCACATTTTTGGCAGAAACCGAATATTCGGTCGGATATAATAAGTACATGTGTATATAAAGTTCAAGAGCTATATATTAGTTGAACCGAGACAAAGTTGTCCTTATAAAAAAATAAAGATTTTTGGTTTTCAACCCTCATTCCATTCTTGATAGTCTCTAGTACATTTTTTGAAAATTTGTTTTAATCTTCTGTATTGCATAAAGCATTGATATGTGTCTTTTTTATTTAGAATTTACTAAAACTAACTAAATTTGAGAGTAACTAGAGGACGTGGAATCTTGTTGTAAAAACAAACAGTATTTATCTTTTCATCAGGAATAAGTCTCAAACTCAAATCTCTAGCTCTTAAACTATATGTAGATATGTAAAGACGAGTTAAAATGATGCAGTTTAAAAAAACCAAACCGTGCTAGACTATATCTTCCATCAGAAATGTTCATCATAATTCTATGTTTCAGTATTATACCATGGTTACTCTGTTGCAAAAATACTAAATGGAAATTATTACATTTTTCGCGTATTCGTCGATATTATTGAATGAGACTCAGAAATATGTATGTAAGCAGAAATGCATTTAAGCAATTTAATTAAAACCTCGTGCGACTGTTTATTAAAAGTTTTTCTATTTCTTTTACTTTTTTTTGCGGTTTAACAAAAATTGCTAAGTGGGTAAATGCGATCCTATTTCGGCTTTATTACTTAAGTGTGTCACCATTATATTAAATATATGTTTATATTTTAAATTCATAAGAAATTTTTAATTATTAATAGGTCTGTGTATATAAATATCATAATCATACAGAATATATATAACATATATATATATGTATACGAGAAGAAATGTTTCGTTTAGCTTTTTGAAAATTAAATATGTACCAACGGAGATTTTATAAAAAAATTTAACTACAAATTTCACTCATGTTAAACTGCAGTTCCAGATGGGATCCTTAAGGTGGTGCCTTCTCCACTTCACGTGAATGAACGAGTTTTCGTATCAACCAATACATGCACCCAATATCTCCAGAGTATATAGAACATACTTTCCAGCTATTGATGATAAATATATAAGTATGTAACTAGATACTTGGAAGATATGCACAGTCAATAAAATTTTTGAATCTGGAGATAAACATATCTTCTTTTCTTTCTTCTTTTAATGTGACAATAGCCCATGGAGGACCTACGCCGAACTTTTCGCATCCATTCATGTTGTTCGTGTTATATTTCTGTACATGAATGGAGGGAACCTACAGTTTTATACCGAATTCGAACGGCGAAGTGAAATATTTTCTTAATCAATTTTTACTCTTGTAGGTTTGCGATTGCCTGCCAAGAGGTGGTGCTTCTTGAGATTTGAACCCAGGATACTCTGCGTAGTAGGCCAACAAACCACCAACTACGCCACAGTGACCACCGTAATCATCAAAAATTAATTGTTCAAAGATGTAAACGATTCAATTATTGACTTGGATTTCAAGAAGTATTGAGGATACTGTGGATACTGTTAATTTAAAGCATAATAACTTTTATATTTAAGATACATAATCTTATATCTATTTTATAAGAATTACAAAATAAACAAGAAATATTTTCATTGCCATTCGCACGATAAAATTTTTGTATACTTTGTAGAAAATTTGGGTTGTTTTTTTTTATAAAAAGCAAACAATTTATTTGTAGAATTATTTTTCACTTCCTGCACCATTAAATATTTTAATATGTGTACATATATGTATGTATAAATCTCAAGTTTTACAGGCTTCAAATATTTATATTGACGAAACATCAATAATTATAATACTAATTTATATTTGTGCAGCACTTGGCGACATTATTATTTCAAACAAGTTTTTTTTACTCATTGATACAATTTTATTGAAATTACAAATCAAAATGAAGGAATCAAAATATTAAAAGGGTTAAAATGTTCGCTTGAAATTGATTCCAATGATGATAAACATGAAGGGAGATTCCACATAGAATCGACAAATGAATCCTTTTCATTTTTCTAGATGCAAACATTAGAAATTGTTCTTCCAATATCTTATAAGCAGTATCTGCTTAAAATTTTCCGAATTGATTCAAAATCAAATTTTTTTTTTTCATTTCTAAATTCTACTTTATTTGTATGCAAAAAATTAATGACAAATGAAATATGACTCATGTCAGCCTTGAGATCAAGGCGGAGACTAACTCTTGCCAACAGGTGTTACTACGGGCTCAGTAGGCAATTGAGAAGTAGAGCAAACGAGGAGCCCTCTCTCGACCGACGAAAATAACATTCTATAAGACCCTCACCCTTCCCGTCCTAATGTATGGCGCAGAGACGTGGGCATTGACCATCAGTGATGAGAGGCTGTTAGGAGCGTTCAAGAGGAAGATACTCCGTAAAATCTACGGTCCAGTATGCGTGGACGACATGTATCGAATAAGATGGAACGATGAGCTGTATGAGCTGTACGCCGACACTGACATACTCAAGCGTATAAAACTCCAGCGGCTTCGCTGGCTGGGTCATGTTGAGCGAATGGAAGAAAGCGCTCCGGCTAGAAGGGTGTTTTATTCGAAACACGGTGGAGGAACACCGTGGAAAGACCAGGTGCAGGGCAACCTGGTCGCCTCTGCTGGCGCCAGCGCGCGCATAGCAGAGGCGACTGGCGAAGCTTTGTAGAGGCGGCCAAGACGGTTCATCGGTTGTAGTGCCAGTTAAGTAAGTAAGTAAGTAAATATGACTCATGCTATTTTGTCTTTTCTCATTTTGTGCGATTATTTATGAAATTACCCATGCAATTAACTTCTACTACAGGTAGATAGATAATATTTATATGCGCGATTAAGTTTTGTTTCGAAGGGATGGCAAATTTACGAAATGAATGATCGGTGACCTTTTTTCGAAATGACTGTATTGAAAGTGTCTTTTTTACTTATTTGCTTTTATGTATGTCTGAGGGACGTCAGTAATATTTGCCTTTTTTAAATAATGTCAACCAGATATGAGCTTCCGGGAAAATATATGTACTTATTGAAAATATCAAAAAGTACACATTGGTCAAAAAGTGATAAGAAATTAAGTGCCACAGTTGACACACCAAAAACTACACTGAAAGAAAAAGTATTTCGAATAAATTTAAAAAAAGTATTGGTTAACAGTTGAAAATGCAAACGGAACTGGTTCATTTAATAATAAGTAAATTTATGTAAGATCTGAAAAGCATTCCTGAATGGTAGAGTTCTAATGCTAATATTGATCAAATACGAGTTGATCAATATATTGTATTTAGGTTATAGTGGCGTGAAATTGCCTCACAAATTTAGTGCATTGCGATTGTTTTCATTGTATTTGGAAGAAGAATTTCGTATCCTTTCTTAAAGTCGAAAGTTCTAAATTTCAGAAAGAAATTTTTAAATCGACTATGTTGTTGCATGTTTTTTTCTTTTTCAAGTTGGCTTTGGAGTTGGCCCTGTTACTATAAAACATTTACTGCGCCAAAAATATTTTTTAATGAATTTTCCGGTTTTTGTAACTACTAAAAAATATAAAATAAACTTACTAAAAAATATCGTTAACTATTTTCATTTTGTTTCAGCACTAAATACGGTTTAAAAATGGGGGAGGTGATTTGCCATTAGACCCATCTGGTAATCCTATACTATGTATATGTTCACCAATGATCAATATGTTTCCGTCTGATCAGTTTGGAAGTGTCTCGAAGTGTCAAGGGGAGATTTTCGTTTAAGTTATTGTACTTTGTTTGAGTTCATGGATTAAGAGAAAAATTGTAAATCAAAATGTACTACACATATCAAAACTGATTTGTCGTGTTCTATGTAGATGATTTATAC
This sequence comes from Palloptera scutellata, assembly GCA_958295655.1. Classification (NCBI taxonomy): domain Eukaryota; kingdom Metazoa; phylum Arthropoda; class Insecta; order Diptera; family Pallopteridae; genus Palloptera; species Palloptera scutellata. The sequence goes on from OY282450.1 coordinate 88,759,364, forward strand.
ATTAAAGTTCTATTTGTTAGTCGTCAATGTCCCTGGCGTCTCTGATTGTTTCATTTAACCCTCTACATCCCCATACATTTTGATTGACCTAAAATAAATATCGATGTAAAAAGCTCAGACCTACTCTCAAAAACATTAAACAAAATTTATTGGCTTGGTTTTTGAAGTTGGGATCTCTCAAGGCAATTGTGGTAGTTTGGGCCTGTTGGCAATTTTTTTTTTAATGATTAAACATTTTATATTTTAAATATTCCTATTCTCAGCTAATCATAGACTGTTTTATATATCGTTAGTATTACGGGAAGTACATATTATATTTATTTGTTTTTATTTTTAACCAAAATTCCCAAACTCAATATAACATTTTTGACTTTAACTCTTCTAGCGGCTACAGTTTATCGCAGTTTATAGCCGAAGCATTATTATTAACTATACGATACGATAAAGTGTATCTCCAGACTACTGTTCTGGTGGTTATTACACCCGTTATGGTGACAGCTGTCTAGATGCCTGTCCATGCGAACTAGAGGGTTAAATAAGCTAAGTTCTCAGTTACAATTAGGTTAGGAACGTCAAAGCATAATATCAATAAATGCATATACTTGATACTGAATACTGGCGAATGAAAAATATTTTTTTTTCTAAAACCTTGCTATTGCCTTCTGAAATAAATCTTCTTTAACTATTTGGGTATAACAGTATATATACATATCTTACTGTAGAAAGACCCTAACAAACATTTCTTTCAAATTCACATTGTTTGCAAATTCGAATGGACCGTAATCAAATGCATCAGAATCTGTCGACAACGGGATAGTGAAAAAATGTTAGTTAGAACTTTTCTACATTACGGTAACGATATGTACCGATGTGTGATTTTGATTCTCATTACTTTACAAACTATAAGATATAATTCGAATCTCATGTAGCACACATTTGTATGTATGGCCCTTTTAAACGAAGATTCCATGCTCTGTTTTTGCCTTTGTGCTTATTTGTTGAATTCAATTATTTTGCTTACAATTTATTTATTTTCGTTGGAGCTTTCACAAAGATTCTTCGAAAAAATACGGTGTGACTTTAATTTTAAATAATATTATGTGCATATTTTTATTATTTGAAATTCCAATTGATTTGATAAAAATAAGAGCACTCTGACTCAGCTTGTGTCATTAATAATATCCAAATACTTACTTGAAAACTTGGCCACCAAACAAATGTTCTCACTACCACAACAATAAAAAGAAAACAAACAAAAAAGAAAATAGTTTCATTGTGAAATTCAAATTCAAACTCAAATTCAAATTCACCTATAAAATGATTTTGTTATATATTTAAGTATGGTTAAAAGGGGACTACGCAAAATTTAAAAAGGTTAAATATAAACATTTATATGTACCATACATACTTATTGGTATTTATTTCACCTTTATTTGTCATCATGCATTTATATAGTTTGTCCGTCTGTCCGTCTGTCAGTCTGTCTGTGTGTGAGTGTGTGTGTGTGTGTGTGCGTGTGTGTCTGCCCTCTAGACGCAAACTATGTTAAACCTACATATTTCTTAACGAAGGTCTAGGCTTTCTGGCATTTTCTTTTTTGATGACGAAACTGTGCGCAGTTTCGATACAATACAAATTTTGTTTTTTATAAAACTATTACACAAGCATTTATTATTTTAATTTTAATATTTAATATAAAAATAACTGCATAAAACATTTTCCCCCTGCCAATAAATTCGAAATAAGAAATGAGATTAAATTTCACAACTTCAGCATGAAATATTTAGCTGTCGCGTGACAAAGTTTTTCACCAACTATGCAATTATAAGAGAAATGAGTTCATGAACCTTTACTTCAAACCAGCTACATATTTCATATGCGCGATAGACGAATATTCGCACTTATTTACATATACTTACTATGTATAAGTACATATGTATTTACACGTGTAGATTAAATGAATGAAACATATTTATTTATTTAAGAACGTGTTCATAATAAACAATTATACCTCGCTGCGGACCTGGGGGCGCAGACCACAAGGTAAAGTTCATAATAGTCGCACAATATGGTTGAGGCCATGTTCGATACTTGCGTTTCTCCGTTGCTAGTCGACACATAGCCTCCTCGTGGGGTCCCTTGGATAGCGATGTGACACCCATGAGCGAGCTAACTAATGTATGCGGCGCGCTTCTCCGTGGCTTGAATGAATGAATGGTTGTGCGTTGGGCTTGGAACCCACCAGGTTTTTTTTTGATTGAAATTACGGTTGATAGGTAGAAAGAAGAAGGAGGGAGAATGAGAGAGGGAATCCAATCACAGGACACCGATAAACAGTGAAGCCCAAGTGAAGCCGAACATAAAGCTTCAGATGAAGCCTCGATTAAACAATTATACACATATTTTCAATGTGACTCATTATTCTCAATACTAACACTCGTATGTATTAATGCTACTAACCCAGAACAAACAGTGGAATTCTGATATTTTGTTAATGAACTTGTATCTTTGAGACAGATGAGAGTAAAGTTCGATTGGGCTAAAATGCAAATGCACCGAAAGCAACAAATAAATATTGCTTTATTAACGTTTTTATGGTAGCATAAATTTGATTAGGAAAAAGAAGTTGATGATGCAATGCGCTAATAACTTTTTTATTGAAATTGTGTGGTTATAAACAAACATTGCTGACATTATCAAAGGAAACAAATGAGGGGGTTCTCACTGATAGGATGAGCATATTATATTGTATGAACAGGGATTTTGAAATATGTATAATATATTGTAGGTATGTACCCAGCATAAAATAGTATGTAAATATTTTTATGAAAAATAAATTTACTTTATATCAATTATTTCTGAAAAATTTGGTTCCAAAACTAATGCTAGAATCAATTCCTTATACTTATAGAAGAACCGAACAAGTCGAAAATGAATGCCAGGTATTTAATTAAAACCAGATGCTTTCTTTTTCGGTGTTAGAATGGAATATTTTTGAAGACTTGTACTTGGTAAGCTTATCAACATGCTATTCGGCACGTTCACCAAAGCCAAGGCAAGGTACACACATACACACGAATGTCTGTGTCTCATCTTAAATATAAGAAATTGTTTTTACATTCAATTTTACCCATGTAGCAATGCTATAAGGGTCGTTGACCATTGTTTAACAAATCCTAAAGAACTTTTAGCTTTGTTCACACACGAGTTCATATGTAAGTTAAAACTTAACTTGAAGTCCGTGGTAACACACAAATCAACCAATATCAATACGTGATTCAGAGTCTTATCCTGTAAAGAGTATTCAGCAGACATATGTAAATATGTCGTAAATCGTAAATGTCATAAATTTACATTTATCATGATGAAGTAACATTAAGAGTGGTCGCTGTGGCGTAGAGGTAATGCGTTTGACTGCTACGCAGAGTGTCCAGGGTTCGAATCTCGGAACAAAAAAAAAAAAAATAATAAGTAGAAAAAATAATTTTCAGGCAATGGCAAACCTACAAGAGTAAAAGTTGCTATGAAAAGCTTTTCACTTCGCCGTTCGGATTCGGCATTAAACTGTAGGTCCCTTCCATTCGTGTACAAATATAACACGCACAACATGAGTGGATGCGAAAAGCTCGGCCTAAGCCCTCCATGGGCTGTTGTGCCATTAAAAGTAAAAAAGTAAAAGTAACATTAAGTTTAATCGGCACCATTTTGGAAAATTTTCAAGATATTCTTGCAGAAGTTTTTGTTGGATTATAGAGTTATAAGATAAGAACAACTTTACATCATATTTTTCTATCGGCTTAGGCCGAGCTTTTCACATCATCAGCATACATTATAATTATGCAATTTCCAATAACAGACAGCAAATCAAATAAACAGAAGAGGCAATAAAGGTGCCAGATGACTCCCTTGAGGAACCTCGGAAGTAACAGTAATGCTTTTTGGTACGGCATTTCGGAAGATCACCTTTTGTTTTCTGTCAGTGATATATGATTTTATCCATCTTAAAAGCCTTAAAAGCCTAACTTTTTAATCAGAAGGACATGATGGAATTTATCAAATTCTTTGCTAAAATCAGTATATACTTTATGTATAACATCATACGGTTTGTTGGCCATTAACAATTCCATTCATTACACATGTAGTACAATCTAAAAGGTAGATCACCCATTAGGGAACCCATGTTGCGATGTGTTGATCAATGTTTTAACAGAGTGCATATTTTGTATGACTTGTAGAAAGTAAAAGTTGGACTGTGAACTCCATAAAAATACATAGGCTTCAAAAAATGTGCAATATTACTCAGAAATATTTTGAAAGCCGGTATTACCCAAATGTGTTTTTAATACAAAAAATTAACTTATTTTGTAGAGCATGCAAAAATGGTTTCAAAAATTCACTTTCGAACAAAATTTTGACAATTCATAGCTCTTGAATAATTTGAACACTTTTTTACTGGGTTATTACTCGTATATACTTAAGTACTTAAATTTTTTAATGTGTTCGTGCATATACCAACATACATACATATGTACGAATAGATGTATGCAGGTAGTTCCATTTACAATTTCTATCATAGTTGATACTATGTAGTTTACTACTTGTTTTTCGAGATGTAGTATGTATGTACATATCTACTCACTCGTATGTAAGTATATATGTAATAAGCAATAATTCATTAAAAGATTTCTTTCAGATTCACATTCTCCTGGCTAAAACTGGAACAGCATGCCATCAAACGGAAAAATCTTGTTTTTCTTCCGCATTACAATCGACGTTCGTGGAGAAGAATACCATAGCAAATTATACGCTATTATGATTATCTACTATGTATGCACATACATATATGTACAAGAAGTTCATGTGCATATGGTGCATTTCTTCTCAGCGCCCTACCTGAAACACTCAAACCAAAATGCTAACATATCATGTAGGTACATACATGAATGGGTTGAAAAATATTGAAAACATTTCTTTCCAATTATCATGTGAATGAATTATTTACCATAGTTAGTTGTAAGAAAAACAAGAATAATTCAACCATTGAACAAAATCATACCGGAACAACTTTGCCTTTTAGAGGTGTTTGTACAATCTAACTATGCACATACATACCACATACATATGTACGCGTATGTATGTATATGGAATAAATCTATTTACTTATACACTAGTAGAAAATATTTTGCTATTTTTCAGATACTATTAAAAGTTAACATTATTGTTGTGATCACATCATATAATAAGTATTATCGAATATAAGAAAAAATATTAAAATGAAAAATGTAAAAAACAAATCTCTTTTTCTAGGATATCTTAATAGCCATTCTGGAAGACTTGATCGTTGTGTGACCATAGAAATCCTGTAAAGATTAGTATTAGCAGTATGTATATATGCTCTTAGTGGTCATTTTCTTCCTAAGAAGCCAGCAGCTTCTTTTTTCTTAAAAATCCACAAAGATAGCGGAGGCGCCAAACATTAACCACATGACAGATTTGTGGATTCCAAATGTGGATTTCTTTTATATGACCCAATATTTTCCCCAACAGTAATACAATTTATATTTGTTTAAAATTAAGTGGTTATTTAAACAATTACCCTGCATCACTTAAATGAAATTTAAAATACTTTTTTTAATACGTACAAAATTGATTTTTAAATATTTAATTCTACATTTAATTACTTTTATTAAAGTGCAATAATCCACCAGTGCAGTAGCGGCAGCTCGTGCAGTAATAATATAATAAAAATTGAACATCACTGGCCTCACACTATTTTTATGTACCCTCGACTTATTTTACGAAACTCGATTTATTTTATGAAAACTCCCAAAATATTAAGTAGAAACTCAATAATTATTAGGATTTGCATGAAAATATTTGGAAATTTTGCTAACAGACTCCAGATAAGCAGTATAGCATATACTCGTACATTTGTTGCCATTTTTGTGATATTTTTATGCAATTTCTGTGAAATAATTTCGTAATTTTCTGTTAAATTTTTTTTGTTTAGTAATTTTACGAAATATTTTTTTATGCAAACTCCGATCATTTTTGAGTATCTATTAATTGAGAGCTTTTGCGAGTATTTTCCTAAAGGTAGTCACATAGTGGTCGCTGTGGTGTAATGGTAGTGCGTTGGACTGCTACGCAAAGTGTTCGGGGTTCGAATCTCGGCACAGACAAAATCAAAAAATCAAAAAGTAGAAAAAATAATTTTTCTACACGGCACCACCTCTTTGCAGGCAATGGCAAACCTACAAGAGTAAAAATTGCTATGAAAAGCTTTTCACTTCGCCGTTCGGATTCGGCATTAAACTGTAGGTCCCTTCCATTCATGTAAAAATATAACACGCACAACATGAGTGGATGCGAAAAGCTCGGCCTAGGCCCTCCATCGGCTGTTGTGCCATTAAAAGCAAGTAAAGTAAAGTCACATAAAAAATACGATGTTTAGTATCATAAAAGAAATCTGAGTTCGTATTACAATTTCAATTCCTTGTAATGGAAATGATTTTTTTTTTAATTACATTACAGAGCAATTGAAAATTTTAATTACAAATTACAACTCCTTGTAATGGAATTGTGGAAATAAAAACTATAATTTCAATTTCTCCATGGCTTAGGCCCGCCATGGGCTGTTGTGCCATTAATAGAAAGAAAGAAAGTTAACAAAATAAATAGAGAAGAAAATTTATTGGGGATCTCTAGTTAGAGGACCCAAGTAATATAAAGTTAGGTATATGTATGTATTTAAAATTTTTTCAGTCTTTGTTCCTTAGAACCTGTCCCTTGTGTTTTCTCCTGCTGTTTGGAATTTACGCAAGTACTAATAAGCGTATAAAAATCCAGCGGTTTCGCCAGCTGGGTTATGTTGAGCGAATGGAAGAAAGCGCTCCGGCTAGAAGAGTGTTTTATTTTGTAGAAGAGGACGTCTTAATCTCCGGTGGAAAGACCAAGTACAGGGCGCCCTGACTGCGCTTGGCCTTTTCAACTGGCGCAGGCGCGCGCAAAGCAGTGGCGACTGCCGAAGCTTTATAGAGGCGGCCACGACCGATCATATGTTTTAGTGCCAGCTAAGTAAGTAAAGTAATCCATACAATATCAGAACGGTAAAAATCCTGCCATTAAAATTAATTAGTATACATCTCAAGTACTTATATCGCAAAAATTTAATTGGATCCGTTATGAAGTAAAAACTATTCATTAAAATCAAGTATTTGCTATTCAACTATCATAATACGTTTAGTTATTTTTCCATTTAAAAATGAACTTTAAAATACATCAGAAATAACTAGCTAAAGCTTCTGGATTTTTACCTACAAGCCGAAATAAGGAAGATGTCAATGATTGTTTTCGTTTTGTCTTTACAGCTTTTTTGTTTGTTTGTTTTTATCGCACTGTACTTATTACTGTACTTTATTACTGATGACAAACAGCCGAGTGAGAGGGCATTGATTCTCAATAAAACGTGTTCAGAATTGTTAAAAGCGAATTCGCAGAAATTTTTTGGCCTAAATAAATAATTCTTAGTTGTTTCTACGTAAAAATAAGAACAAATTTGCTTCCTTAATATACGCGTAAAATATACGAGTACGCGAATCCGAAATTAGCTCTGCGTTTTGTGCTGTTACAATTTATAAAGTTTGCTGGTATGGCGGCGGAGAAGGACGTTCGTTCGATCACCACAGCATTTGATCGCTTGCATCTGCATGTGTTGCTCTGCTCATCATTTGAGCGAGCACTGAGCACTGAACACTGAAAGCTTGGCAGCTTAATACATGCGTATGTATGTATGAAAAACACACTTAGCGGTTACTTAAAAATTCAAGGCTCAAATCAATTGTAGCTTATATGAATGTATGTATGT